>CAJQZJ010028707.1:1622-18045 GCA_907164525.1 Lophiomys imhausi | reverse complement strand
CTAATTATTACAGTATTTATTGTACCTTATAATTCAAAATTCTAAAAGTATAATAAATCATTTTATGTGTAAGACTCAACAATTCTATAATCAGAATAATTATTTTATGCTTGACAGCATTGAAGTATTTAATTATGTTTATATCAGTGACACTAAATATCCTAGTTCAATTTATTTTATTTTTAGAAAAAAGCTTAGAACTGGACAATACAAAGAAATTATAAGGTCTTTAGTTTACTACTAAAAAAATACTTGTATTATACATTTATTTCCTATGGTTCAAAGGTTATTAACTGGCATCTAATGATAGTCTTAGTATAATTAAATTAAGGAGGTCTTTAAAAATGTAGCTTATATCTCACTTTTGTTTTGAAAAAGGATAGTTGGAGTCTTATCTCATGTACAATTAATTTTTTTCCTTCTGAAAATCTAATTAAAATGTTGAATTCATGGGAATTCTCAAGCAGTATTGAATATTAAGTAGGTTAATATCGCTACAAATTTTCAGTACCTCTTTAAATAAAAATTCTACTAATACTGATTAGCATTATCTAAATGTCTAAATCATTAAGTCTCAGTTATTGTGACATTACTATTGTGTGAATATGGATCAATTTTTCACAGATCTTTTCAATATCATATTTGTCTCCATTTTCCTGAATAACTGACATGAATATGGGCAAAATTATTTTGATTAATTGCCTATTATATGAAAAGAAAACAAATTAAAAGCTTTGGTTAAAATCTGTGATCTTGTATTCTACCACGTATGAATTTGTTCTGAGATGGTGGACCAAAAAGTATGCATTTGGCTTTTTAATGTCTAAGATGACTTGGTTGTAAATACATGCATTTTACTCAAAAACATGAGAAAATTTCTATTTGAGTCTAATAAAAAAAGAAAAGAACTTTAGAGGGTATCATTACAAACTTAACTTCTCTTCATTTTCAAATGTCTCTCAATTCTTGAGTCTTCTCTGTTTCTGACTGAAAACATTAAGCTCATTAAAACATTAAGTTTTGCTCTTTCTCAAAGCATACTGGAAGAGGGATTGCTGGCTATGTCTTTTCAAGACAGTTATCCTAACATATCATTATGTGTGACAAAGAGAATTGGATAGAAACAGGAACAACTATATTATCTATCTGTTCTTTTAGTGTACATGATAATTCACATATTATTAAAGTCCATTTCGGTTTTGGTTCATTAAGAAAATATGAAACTGAGACCATGTTTCTTACAAGGCTATGCTGGTTCCATTTAAAAACAGAGATGCATGTAACAGTTTCTAATGTAAAGATTAAGTAAGAATTATCTTAACTATTTTTAAAATTATGAGGCAAGTTAGTATGAAAGCTGAGTTAGATATAGAACTTTAAACACATGGAGATGGTTAGATAGTAGAATGTTAAAGTCAGGTGCCAAATACATATGGACTGGACATTGGGAATGTATGCTAAGCCATATAACTCTTATAATTGTGGCCTATTTATTTCTGTTGTTTTGTATTATATTTATAGTTATAAGAAAAAGAACCATTTTTTTTTTTTGGACTGAAAGGGAGAGCTGTTGGGGGGAAAAAGAAATACCTTAAACTAAAAAAAAAAGAAGGGAAGAGGATGGGGGGGGTTGAGGGGGAGGAGGGTGGAAGGGTGGGACTGGAGGGGGGAGTAGGGAGGGGATTGTGATTGAGATGTAACTTGAAGAAATAAAAAATAAATTATTAAAAAAAAGAATTATCTTACCTCCATCAATGGAATTCATCAAAGCTATATTTTATTCCATCATAACTTTCTGTCATGTGAACTATGAAGTTCTTTAGGTTCAATATATTTTAAAAAGAGCATAATAATATTATGCCTACCCTGTGAAATTTTTATAAATATTGTAGGACAGTATAGCATAATTCATGTCAAGTTTTTCACAAAAGAGTAAGTATAAAATTTTATTGGTGATACTCCTCAAATGCCCTTGAAGATTTCTAATACTAATATGTGTGCAATGTAAGCAACACAATTATCATTCCTCCTCCATTCTTCAGTAAACAAAATGAATTTATATTTATTATCAAGCAAACTCATTGTGAGAAAGCAAGAGACAAGCCAGAAGACTCAGGCTAAAAGTAATTGCTGTCAAGCCTGACAACCTGATATTGATACCTAGAGCCCAAATGGAAAGAAGGAACTTGAGTTCTCTCTTTCTTGACTGCTGAAAGTTGTCCTCTGACTTCCACCCATACATTTTAGGGCACATACATGTCCACAGCCACACACACGCCCACATACACACACACACACACACACACACACACACATACACATACACACACACACACACACACACACACACACACACACACACACACACACACAGAGTGGGGAGAAAGAGGGAGGGGCAGACAGAGAGGGAGAGAGAATAAATAAATAATTGTATTTATTAATTATTATTTATTTCTTCAAGTTACATCTCAATCACAATTATATCCCTACTCCCCCTCCAGTACCACCCTTCCAACCTCTTCCCCCTCAAGCCCCATCTGCTTCCTTTTTTTAAGTGTAAGAAATATCTTTTTCCCCCCAACAGGTCCCCTTTTCAGTCCAACAAATGGTTCTTTCTCTTATAACAATAAATAAAATACAAAATAACAGAAATAATTATGCCACAATTATGAGAATTTTAAGGCTTAGCGTACATTCCCAATGTCCAGTCCATATGTATTTGGCACCTGACTTTAACATTCTACTATCTAACCATCTCCATGAGTTTAAAGTTCTATATCCAACTCAGCTTCCATCCTAACTTGCATCACAATTTTAAAGACATATTCTTAGATAGAGAACACCCTCTTAATTCCTAAACAACTCAAAATTTAACTATGAGACTCTAGCTATCTATTCTTCAACCACCTCAGAGACCTGAGACAGATAAATATATCAGATTGTACAGGAAGTGCAGGGCCAGCAGCTTCCAAAACTAAGAAGTGACATACCAGTGGCTCCCTGGACAGTTCCCAATATCTCTCCATACATTACAGCATCAATCTTCAGCTGCTTAGCCCTGTTTCTCTGATGGACATTGATTGTAAAGCAGTAATTATGAAGGACTGTTCTACCCTGTCTTGGCAGAGCTAGGCTGTCAACTTACCTGCTTCCAAGTTTTCTCATGTTTGAACAGCATTCTGTCTACAGTTGAAGCAAGGGATTTTTCTGGCCAAGTGATAGGCTTGCCACTAATTCAACTATCTCCAGATGGAGATTCTTCGATGCTCATCTTCTACTAAGGAGTAGAATAGGGGTGCTGTCAGGAGCTGACATATCTAGATATCAAAAAATCTTAAGTTAAAAAAAATCTTTGAATGCAATAATCTGCACATCTCTTGAGGTTTTTGAAGACCACCTATCTATATCTTATATTTGGATAAGCAAATGTTGCATGTCTCTTAGCAACTTGATTTCTGATTAGCTTAGAAAATAACTGTGATAGATTGTCCTAGTACCTAACAAAATGACATGCTTAAATGATTATTACTTTGCATTTCTTAATTATCCTAAACAGTTTATGACAGTTGGTAGCAAAAGGCCAAAACTTTACATTTCATTTTCAAGCATTAAGTAGGTACAATACCTTAGAAACAGTTAACCTGAATTTTGTATCAATATACAAAGATCAATACAAATGTGGCCAAATATAATCTTGCTTTTGTATCAATTTACAGAGATCAATGCTGATGTAGCCCAACATAAACTTAATTTTGCAACAATATACAAAGATCAATACCAGTTTAGTCAAATATAATCTTAATTTATATCAATTTACAAAAGTATAAGGGAATATTCAATAATCTGTAATTTTTTCTCTAACATTCCTATATTATGTCTATATCCCATTTTTGTCAAGTCTGTTCACCCCTATATATGAGAGAAAGAAGGATACAGAAAAGAAAAAGAGAGAAGTCCCTGGGTAAAACCTCCAAAACCTATTTAACAAGACCATTTAACAGCTTGAAATCTCTCCCCCTAAATAACAAGATTATCTATAACCAACCTATCAAATGACCAAAGAGGGGAAAAACACCCACCCCACCTTCTGGAGATGGGATATTGCTCTTTTAAAATGACTTCCTGCTGATTTGGGACATAGTAAACCTGGTTGGGGCCCAAATAAGAATGGAAAAATGGTTAAAATGTTATAGAATCATTTGATGTTCAGTCCTTTTGTGCTCAGCTATTTAAATGTCCTAAGAAGTTTGAAGACAGAAGCCGAACTTCAGGGCTTTACTGATGTTCTGGCTGGAACAGTCTGTGGAGCTGAACAATTTTAATGATTTTGAATTGTGGTTGTAGACTTTTGAGGAAACAACTATTGAGGAAGTCTGCAAGGCTGGATTGTCTAGGCTACTTGTCTTCTTTGATGTCTGATCTGTTTTCTTCTGAGGTTTCAGTTGTCCAGTTGTCCCTGGATTCCTTAGATGGATGTTTTAAATCTCCTGGAAAGATAAGAACAGAGCCCTCCCCTAATCCTAACTCTAGGATACTACTTTTTTTTTGGGGGGTGGGGCTCAGGTAATATTTTTCCTGGAGCAAATTGGTTTTCTTGACAATATAAAAGGTACTATCTTTCAATTGAGATTAAAAAAGAAATTATTTTGATATTTTGGAACTAAACAAACCTTTAAGTGTATATATTTTAAAATCTCAAAGAACAATTCACTTTGGATTTCAGCATGCCTTTTGTGAGTAGCTTTTAAACTTAAATCCTTCCAAATCCTATGTGCCTGTCTCTGCATTGTAATTATTGGTATCAAAGGCATGTGGCTCCCAACTGATGGGCTGAAAGATATGCACCACCACTCCAGATTGATGTTTTTCTCTATTTAGAAATTGCTGTGTGTCAGGCTGACCTTGAACTCTGAGATGGGCTGGTTTCTGTCTGTGGGGTTTTGGGATTAAGATTGGATTAAGGGTGTGTAACATCACCACCCTGTTCCTTGTAACTCTAAAATTTTTAAGACAGTTAACTCTATAGTGAAACTCCTGTCTCTACTGGAGTTAAAGGCATGGGCTAACATCATGCATTTCATATATGTTACCTTAGTTCCATTTTTTTCAACTCTTGGAGGCTTAGAAAACCAGGTTGAACTGCATTAACCTTTAATTTATTTACAGTATTTTAAACCTCTTATCTGATTTTTAATGCCACATCATGAAAATATCCTTTATATCTACAAAAAAAAAAAAAAAACAAACCAAACCAAAACTTTTAAGCTGCTATCAAGTTTGTGTAATCTATGTGGCCACCTGCAGTCTAACATTCCAATCTGAAATTAAGGCCATTTTCCTTTCATGCCAGTAAGGCAAGTATACCTTTGGTAAATTATATTTCAAAAAAATTATATTGTATTTTTATTATATTTTTAAGTTTATTAACTCTTTTCTTAAAAAAGTATTATTTTGTTTTCTCAAGTTACTTCTAGAACATAGTTTCTTCCCTCCTCCCTTCCTGGCTCCTCCCTCCCTCATTGTTCCTCTACTTGGTAGTCTCTTTATCCTCAGATGAAGTGGGCCCTCACATATCACACTCCCTCAGTTCTTCAGTCATGTGAGGGCCAAGAGCTTCCACTTGTACTGGAGCTTGATAAGGCACATCATCTAGGGTATGGTGATCCACTAACCTGCAGCAGATTCCATGACTAACTGGTGGATAGAATTTTTCCTAGGATATATATGCTAGGTTCCTATCTATTTTGGTGTGTGGGTTGTAGGATAGTGATGTATGGTTAATATCCATTTATAAGAGAATACATACCATGTTTATCTCTCTGGGACTGAGTCAGCTCACTTAGGATGAGCTTTACTAGCTCCATCCATTTGGTTTCGAATTGCATGATTTTCTCATTTCTGATAGCTGTGTGGTATTCCATTGTGTAAATGTACCACAGTTTTTTTATCCATTCTTCAGTTAGAGGACATCTGGATTGCTTACAGTTTCTGGCTATTATAAATAGAGCTGCTATGAACATTATTGAGGCAATGTCCTTGTGATTTCGTTTCGAATCTTTTGGATATATGCCCAAGAGAGGTATATCTGTGTCTTGAGGTAGAACAATTTCCAATTTTCTTAAGATATCTCTAGATTGATTTCCAAAGTGGTTGCACAAGTTTGCACTCCCACCAGCAATGGGGGAGTGTTCCTCTTTCTCCACATCCTTGCCAGCATGTGCTGTTTTTTGAATTTTTGATCTTAGCCATTCTAAAGGGTGTGAGATGGAATCTCAGAGTTGTTTTCAGTTGTATTTCCCTGATGACCAAAGATGTACATTTCTTCAAGTGCCACTTGGCCTTTAGAAATTCCTCTTATGTTAATTCTAAGTTTAGCTCTGTACAACATTTTTGAGGGGGTTATTTGATTTTTTTGTGTTTAATTTCTTCAGTTCTTTATATATTTTGGATATTAGCCCTCTGTCGGATGTTGGGTTGGTGATGATCCTTTCCCAGTCAGTACGCTGCCGTTTTTTTCTAAGGACAGTGTCCTTTGCCTTACAGAAACTTTTGAATTTCATAAGGTCCCATTTATTGATTGATCTAGCAGCTGAGCTATTGGTGTTTTGTTCAGGAAGTTGCTACCAGTGCCAACGAGTTCCACTTTTCCCCACTTTCTCTTCTTTTAATGTTAGTATGTCCAGATTTATGTTGAGGTCTTTGATCCACATAGACTTCATTTCGGTACAGGGTGATAAGTATGGATCTATTTGCATTCTTCTACATGTTGATATCCAGTTAGACCAGCACCATTTATTGAAGATGCTTTCCTTTTTCCATTGTATGGTTTTAGGACCTTTGTCGAAAATTAAGTGTGTGGGTTTATTTCTGGTTCTTCAATTCAATTCCATTGGTCAAGTGGTCTGTTTCTATACCAATATCATGCTGTTTTTATTACTATTGCCCTGTAGTACAGCTTGAAATCCGGGATGGTGATCCAGATGTTCTGTTATTGTACATGATTGATTTAGCTATTCTGGGTTTTTTTTTGTTATTTTATATGAAGTTGAGAATTGTTTTTTCCAGATCTGTAAAGAATTGAGTTGGTATTTGGATAGGAACTGCATTGAATCTGTATATTGCTTTTGGCAGGATAGCCATTTTTATTATGTTGATCCTACCTATCCATGAGCAAGGAAGATCTTTCCATATTCTAATATCTTCTTCATGTTCTTCCTTCCAGGACTTGAAGTTATTATCATACAGGTCTTTCACTTGCTTGGTTAGAGTTACCCCCTGGTATTTTATATTATTTGTGGCTATTGTAAAGGGTGTTGATTCCCTTATTTCTCTCTCAGTCCATTTTTTTTTGTGTAAAGAAGGGCTACTGATTTTTTTAATTGATTTTGTATCCAGCTACCTTGCTGAAGAAATAATTGTATTTTAAGACCTTGAACAATAAAAAAATGTGCAGAGTATTACTCACAATACATTAATTTGTGCTAGATTGGAACAATATTTTAAAGACATTTTCATGGCCAAAGGAAGAAAAGATATGGGAAAAGAATTTCAATAAATTATGACATAATATCAGTGTTTTTCCAAAAAGTCTTTCCAAGTTTTTCAAAAGTCAACTACATTCCAATTTTGGTCGATTATAATATAATAAACTCATGAATTATGAGATCCATTCATGTTGTATGAAAGAGTGTTTCTCACAGAAAGCAAATAACTCAAATCCATATGTTTGAATACCTTAAAATATACAGATAACCAAGACATTCAAAGACTTGCCTGGAAAACTGTGACCCAACTTCTTATTTGATTAAAAACAGAAACTAATTATTTGAAGAGACTTTAAAAAGCTTGAATGTCACAAAAAATGAAAAAGTTAATCTGATGCTCAGATAGAGTATAAGCAAAATAAATTATATATAATGACATTATATGATAATATTAGTTGTAAATTATTATTTGGGGGCATAATGAGAAGAATAATTTAATTTTTTTCAAATTATGTACACAATGAGTACAAAACATTGAAAATGCAATGTATGAAGAAAAAAGTTGCCTACAAGTTAAAGGCATCTACCATTGCTACAAGATGCATTTTAAATTAAGAAACAATTATTTGTGTTTGTTCACAATACACGAATACAATTATGTTAACTGGTAATTTTATTTGAAAGGTTCTTGCACAGAACTAAGCAAATAAGCAATATTTTTGTCATTTTTGTGGTATGGAATTTATATGTCTTCACTGGAAAGAATTTATTATTGAGGAAAATAAGTTAATAGTTTCACTAAGTCAAGATAAACTCCAACTCCTGACATTATATTAATGTGGTTTCAGTGGTTCTAAATATTAGTCAACAAATGGAAAAATACAACCACACAAAGATTTGTATAGCAGCTTGGTAGATAGCCCCAACTAAAAGTAACTCAACTGTCACAAAAAGGAAATCGCAAACAAATTGTAATATGTGCAATGAAATGAATTATTGATATGCATAAGTACATATATGCATCTTATATTAAAAGTGAAAATTAGGAAAATTACATTTAGACAAACTACATTAATTTAAAACTGCATGTAACTTATAGCCACAGGAAGAAAAACAGCAGTTTCTGAAGGAATATGGAGGGAAGTGTCATTGAGGTAGTCAGAGATCATTGTAGTAGTTGGGTAAGAAGGAATGGGAAAGAAAGAAAACAAAGCCGAAATTTTGGTTTAAATATTTGCTTGAAGCTGGGTGGTGGGGTGTACTCCTTTAAACCCAGCACTCAGGGAGGCAGAGGCAAGTGGATCTTTGTGAGTTCGAGGCCAGCCTGCTCTAAAAAGACAGTCCAGGACACCCAGAGATACACAGTGAAACCCTGTCTTGAAAAATCTAAAAAAATTTTTTTTTGGTTTGGTCTTAATTATGGAAACTGTTTACACATGGAAACCTTTGTCAAAATATACATTTTAATTACAAAATGTACAGTTTATCACATAATGGTTATATTCCAATAAAGACATCAAGATAGAACATCTTTTAAAAAATATTTATTTATTACTTCAGGTTACATCTCCAACACAGTGTCCTCTTCTCACCCCTCCCAGTCCCGCCCTCCCACCCTCTACCCCATCTCTTCCATCACACTCCTTTTGAGTGGAGTGTCACTACATAACAGTCCCCCAACACATTTCAGCAGTCATATGAAGTGAGACTTTTGGACATTTTTTTTCTTCTGTCCTGTAATTCTCTACAGTAGATTACTTTGGGACCATTATTTGTTCCTCCAAAAAGAGGAAATATTTAAGATTTTTTTTCTTGCTTAAAACCAGAGTTCCGGGGGATCCAAGATGGCGGTGGACGGGGCGGACGTATTTTGATTTCGGGGTCAACAGTCACAAGGTGGCAAGTGTTGTAGGATGCTGTACAAAGGGCACGACCCCTTCTAAATCTCACCCAGCTACACAGGGACAACGGAAGATGCCTGGGAAGGACGCCCCTTCCAACTCTCGGACACGCTAGGAAGCCTCTGGACCCGGGAATCGGGATAACCCATTCCCCCAAAAGGAGAAATACCCAGTAAGTTCCAACCTAATACCCAGCCTGCAGATTCAGAAACCACGCAGAGATAATCCCCACCCTGCTGGGCACTCCCAGGTCTCACACAGATGATCCAATTATCTGGGAAAGGTTGCGACCCTTGGAAGTGAAGTAGCTACACTGCAAAGCACCTTCAGATCCCAGTCTGTGACGTCACAGGCCAGCTTCCAAGCCTCGGGAGAGGCAAGTCTATTGGAGCTGAACTGCAGATTTGCCACCTACAGGAACCAACCCCGGGCAAACTGTGAGATATTTGAAACTGTCCTATATCGAACTTTTGTACTAGTAAGGGCCCTTCCCGCAGGGAATCAGAGTTTACTTGTGCACAGCTCCGCCACCTGAACTAATTAGGTCCCCACCTGGGAGGAGGGACTGAATGACTCTCCTTATAGGGATGGAGTAAGGCAACTCCTACACCACAGTGACCCCTTTGGACCCAAGTCCAGAAGACAGCAAAAAAAAAAAAATTTCCTCATGGCCAGAGGCCAGAGACAAAAAAAAAAACAAAAACAGAGTGAAATATCTCCAACAAAAGAAAGCAACGCTATTCCATCCAGCCTGAACCACCTCACCACAACTGAAACACATGAAAACGATGACAATTCTACATTATGGAAAGTGATTAAGTCCCTTCAAGAAGAACTTAAAATTATGAAGGAATTCAAAAAAGCCACAATTCTACAAGTCAAAACATCGAATAACATCATTAAAGAGCTCCAAGCCAAGGTGACCCAGCTTGAACAGGAAAAGGATAAAGCAATGAAAGATCTCCAGACAAAAACAAGCAAAATGGAGAAGGAAATGTACAAAACGAACACTACCATTCAAGACATGAAAATAGAAATGGAAACAATAAAGAAAACACAGAGTTAAAAGAGGAAATGGAGAATCAAGAGAAGAGAACAGGAACTACAGATGTGAGTATGAAAAATAGGATACAAGAGATGGAAGATAGGATCTCAGGCATGGAAGATTCGATGGAAGAAATCAGTACAACATCCAAAGAAAATGAGAAGGCTAAAAAATCTCTCACCCACAACATCCAAGAAATCAAGGTCACAATGAAAAGATGGAACCTAAGAATTATAGGCATAGAGGAAAGAGAAGACTCCTGACTCCATGGTCCAGGAAATATCTTCAACAAAATCATAGAAGAAAACTTCCCAACCCTAAAGAAAGAGATGCCAGTAAAAATCCAAGAGGCTTACAGAACACCAAACAGATTAGATCAGAAAAGAAACTCCTCTTGCCACATAATAATAGAAACTCCAAATGTAGAGAACAAAGAAAGTATATTAAAAGCTGTAAGAGAAAAAGGCCAAGTCACATACAATGGCAGACCCATTAGAATCACACCTGACTTCTCCTCAGAAACTTTAAAAGCTAGAAGGGCTTGGACAGATGTCCTACAAGCCCTGAGAGAACAGAGGTGCTCACCCAGACTACTATAAACAGCAAAACTCTCTATCAACATAGAAGGAGAAAACAAGATATTCCATGACAAAATCAAATTCAAACAATATCTCCTCACAAACCCAGCCCTACAGAAGACCCTAGAAGGAAAATTCCAACCCAGAGAAGATAACTACACCCAAGAAAACAGAGGAAATAGAAACCTCCACAGCAACTAAACAAAAGAGAAACACAAGACAGCCATCTATACCAAAATAATGGGATATAACAACCCCTGGTCACTAATATTCATCAACATCAATAGACTCAACTCGCCAATAAAAAGACACAGACGTACACACTGGATCCGTAAACAAGATCCATCTTTTTGTTGTATACGAGAAACACATCTCACTATTGAAGATAAACACTACCTCAGAGTAAAGGGCTGGGAAAAGGTCTTCCATGCAAATGGACCCAGGAAACAAGCTGGAGTAGCCACCCTAATATCAAACAAAATAGACTTCCAATTGAAGTTCATAAAAAAAGACAGAGAAGGGCATTACATACTCATTAAAGGAAATATCCACCAAGAGGTCATCTCAATATTGAACATCTATGCCCCAAATACAAAGGCACCTACATTTATAAAAGAAACGCTTCTAAAACTTAAATCGCACATCGATCCAAACACTTTAATAGTGGGAGACTTCAACACCCCACTCACAGCTATGGACAGATCATCAAGACAGAAGCCAAACAGAGAAATAATGAGTCTAACAGAGATCATGAACCAAATGGACCTAACAGATATCTACAGAACGTTTCACCCAAACACAAAAGAATACACCTTCTTCTCAGCACCTCACGGAACCTTCTCCAAAATTGACCATATAGTTGGACACAAAGATAGCCTCAACAGATACAATAAAATTGAAATAACCCCTTGTAACTTATCAGACCACCATGGAATAAAGCTGGACTTCAATAGCAAAAGAATCAACAGAAAGTCTACACTCACATGGAAACTGAACAACTCTTTACTAGAGGACCACTGGGTCAGGGAACAAATAAAGAAGGAAATCAAAAACTTCTCAAAATCCAACGAAAATGAAGACACAACATACCCAAACCTATGGGATACAATGAAAGCTGTGCTACGAGGAAAGTTCATAGCATTAAGTGCCTTCAAAAACAAAATTGTGACAGCTCATATTAGTGAATTAACAGCTAAACTGGGTGAATTGGAAAAAAAAGAAGCAAACACTCCCAAGAGGAGCAGAAGGCAGGAGATCATCAAACTTAGGGCTGAAATCAACAACTTAGAAACAAAAAGAACTATACAAAGAATCAATGAAACCAAGAGTTGGTTCTTTGAGAAAATCAACAAAATAGACAGACCCTTAGCCAAATTAACTAAAAGACAGAGGGAGAAAACACAAATCAACAAAATCAGAAATGAAAAGGGTGAAATAACAACAGACATTGAGGAAATCCAGAGAATATTTGGATCCTACTTTAAAAATCTATACTCCACCAAATTTGAAAACTTAAGTGAAATGGACAATTTCCTTGATATATTCCACCTACCGAAGCTATATCAAGATCAGATAAATAGATTAAACAGCCCTATAACCCCTAAGGAAATAGAAACAGTCATTAAAAATCTCCCAACCAAAAATAGCCCAGGGCCAGATGGCTTTAGCATGGAATTCTACCAGACCTTCAAAGAGGAGCTAACACCAGTACTTTTCAAACTCTTTCACAAAATAGAATCTGAAAGAACATTGCCAAACTCATTCTACGAGGCCACAATCACCCTGATTCCTAAACCACACAAAGACCCAACAAAGAAAGAGAACTTCAGACCAATCTCCCTCATGAACATAGATGTAAAAATACTTAATAAAATACTAGCAAACCGAATTCAAGAACACATCGAAAGTATCATACACCATGATCAAGTAGGCTTCATCCCAGGGATGCAGGGATGTTTCAACATACGAAAATCTGTCAACATCATTCACCATATAAACAAGATGAAAGAAAAAAACCACATGATAATATCGCTAGATGCAGAAAAAGCATTTGACAAAATTCAACACACCTTCATGCTAAAAGTTCTGGAGAGAACGGGCATACAAGGGCGGTACCTAGAAATAATAAAGGCAATATACAGCAGGACAGTGGCCAACATCAAAATAAATGGGAGAAACTTGAAGCATTTCCTCTAAACTCAGGGACAAGACAAGGATGTCCACTTTCACCATATCTCTTCAATATAGTACTTGAAGTTCTTGCTAGAGCAATAAGACAACTAAAGGACATCAAGGGGATAAACATCGGAAACGAAGAAGTCAAATTATCCCTATTTGCAGATGATATGATAGTATACAAAAGCGACCCCAAAAATTCCACCAGAGAACTCTTACAGCTCATAAACACCTTCAGCAAAGTGGCTAGATACAAAATAATTTCAAAAAAATCAGAAGCCCTTCTTTATACAACAAACAAAAGGGCTGAGAAAGAAATAAGGGAAACAACCCCCTTCACAATAGCCACAAACAACATAAAATACCTGGGGGTAACTCTAACCAAGCAAGTAAAGGATCTGTACAACAAGAACTTCAAGCCCTTGAAGAAAGAGATGGAAGAGGCCATTAGAAGATGGAAAGATCTCCCATGCTCATGGATAGGTAGGATCAACATAATAAAAATAGCCATCCTACCAAGAGCAATACATAGATTCAATGCAATTCCTATCAAAATACCAAGACATTTTTTAACAACAAAAAGCCCAGAATAGCTAAATCAATCCTGTACAATAAAAACATCTGGAGGTATTACCATCCCAGATTTCAAGCTGTACTACAGAGCAATAGTTGTAAAAACAGCATGGTATTGGTATAGAAACACTCCAGTAGATCAATGGAATCGAACTGAAGATCCAGAAATAGACCCACACACTTATTGCCACCTAATTTTTGTCAAAGAAGCCAAAATGGCACAATGGAAGAAGGACAGCATCTTCAACAAATGGTACTGGTCCAACTGGATGTCTATTTGTAAAAGAATGAAGTTAGACCCATACTTATCTCCTTGTACAAAACTTAAGTCCAAGTGGATCAAAGACCTTAACATAAGCCAGGTCACACTAAATCTACTAGAAGATAAAGTGGGAGAAACCCTCGAACTAATTGGCACGGGCGACAACTTCCTGAACAGAACACCAACAGCTCAGGACTTAAGATCAACAATCAATAAACGGGACCTCATGAAACTGAAAAGCTTTTAGAAGGCAAAGGACACTCTCATTAAAACAAAACGGCAGCCTACACACTGGGAGAAAATCTTCACCAACCCCACATCTGACAGAGGGCTAATATCCAAAATCTACAAAGAAATCAAGAAATTAAATGCCAAGAAACCAAATAATCCAATCAAAAAATGGGGGACAGATCTAAATAGAGAATTCACAAAGGAGGAATACCTAATGGCTGAGACACACTTGAAGAAATGCTCAACATCCTTAATCATCAGAGAAATGCAACTCAAGAGGACTCTAAGATTCCATCTCACACCTGTCAGAATGGCTAGGATCAAAAACTCAAATGACAGCACATGCTGGCGAGGGTGTGGAGAAAAGGGTACCCTACTCCATTGCTGGTGGGAATGCAGGCTTGTGCAACCACTATGGAGGTCAGTCTGGCGATATCTTAGAAACTTGGAATAGCTCTGCCTCAGGACCCAGCCATACCACTTCTGGGTATACACCCAAATGCCTCTTCACGGAATCATAAGGAAGTTTCCTCATCTATATTTATAGCAGCCTTATTTGTAATAGCTAGAAACTGGAAACAACCCAGATGTCCCTCAACCGAAGAATGGGTTAAAAAACTGTGGTACATCTACACAGTGGAATATTATTCAACTATCAGAAACAATGAAATTATGCAATTTGAAGCCAAATGGATGGAACTAGAAAAGCTCATCCTGAGTGAACTAACCCAGTCTCAGAAGGAAACATATGGCATCTATTCACTTATAGTAGGATTTTAGCTATATAGTAGAAGATATCAATACTACAACTAACACACCAAAGGGAACTTGGACATATATTTCCTATTTTTAATCTTTATTTTTTGTATATTAGTTATATTTTTTTCTATTTTTTAGTATTTTTATCTATTGTATGCTTATTGATTTGTTTGTTTAGTAGTTCTCTCTCCCAGGCAATGAGACACTTTTCACTGATGGTACTGCTTCATAGATCCCCAATGAATGAAGAGGCTCTTGGCCCTCATACGACCTCTCAACTGAGATGAGGGACTGTTATATAAGGACACCCCACCCCAGAGAAATGGGATGGAAGAGTTAGGAGGTAAAGAAAAAAAATAAAATGTGATGTTTCGGCCTTTTACTACTAATTGTCATGAACTGTTTAGGATAGTTAAGAAATGCAAACTAATGGTTATGCAAGCCGGTCATTCTTTTAGGTACTATGACAGCCTATTATAGTTACTTGCTAAGCTAATCAGAAATAAACCTGCTAAGAGACAAGCAACATCTGCTTACCCTAATATAAGAGATAGATAGGGCCTCTTCAAAAACTTCAAGAGATCTGCAGAATATGGCATGCAAAGATGTTTTCATAACTTTAGATTTTTTTATATCAAGACATATCAACTCCTGACAGCACCCCCTATTCTCCTCCAAGTAGAAGATGAGCATCGAAGAATCTCCAGTGGGAGATGATTGAATTAGTCGCAAGCCTATCTCTTGGTTGGAAAATCCCCTTGCTCCAACTGTAGACAGAATGCTGTCCAAAAAGTACAAAACCTTGAAGCAGGTAAATTGACAGCCTAGCTCTGCCAAGACAGGGTAGGTAATTCCTTCATAACCCCTGCTCTACAATCAGTGTCTGGCAGAGAAGCGGAGCCAAACGACTGAAGAGCGATGCTGTAATGTATGGAGAGAAAATGGGAACTGTCCAGGCAGCCACTGGTATGTCATTTCTTAGTATGGGAAGCTTTAGACCCTGTACTTCCTATAAAATCAGATATATTTATCCCTCTCAGGTCTCTGAGGTGATGAAGAACAGATAGGTAAAGTCTCATAATTAAATTTTGAGTTGTTTAGGAGTCAAGACAGTGTTATACATCTAAGAAGATACTTTTAAAATTGTGTTGCAATTAGTATGAATGTTGAGTCAGATATAGAACTTTAAACTCATGGAGATGGTTAGATAGTAGAATGTTAAAGTCAGGTACCAAATACATATGGACTGGTCATTGGGAATGTAAGTTAAGCCATATAACCCTCATAACTGTTGCCTAATTACCTCTGTTGTACTGTATTGTATTTATTATTATAAGAGAAAGAGCCATTTGTTGGACTGAAAGGAGAAACTGTAGGGGGAAATAAGATATACCTTACACTTAAAAGAAAAAAAG
>CAJQZJ010028701.1:2267-13832 GCA_907164525.1 Lophiomys imhausi | reverse complement strand
TATAGGTCCTTTACTTGCTTGGTTAGAGTTACCCCCAGGTATTTTATGTTGTGCGTGGCTATTGTGAAGGGGGTTGTTTCCCTTATTTCTTTCTCGGTATATTTGTTTGTTGTATAAAGAAGGGCTTCTGATTTTTTTGAGTTAATTTTGTATCCAGCCACCTTGCTGATGTTGTTTATCAGCTGTAGGAGTTCTTTGGTGGAGTTTTTGGGGTCGCTTATGTATACTAACATATCATCTGCGAATAGGGATAATTTGGCTTCTTCATTTCCATTTTTTCCCTTTGATCTCCTTTAGTTGTCTTATTGCTCTAGCAAGGGCTTCAAGTACTATATTGAAGAGATATGGTGAAAGTGGACATCCTTGTCTTGTCCCTGAGTTTAGAGGAAATGCTTCAAGCTTCTCTCCATTTAATTTGATGTTGGCTACTGGCTTGCTGTATATTGCCTTTATTATTTCTACGTATGGTCCTTGTATGCCCATTCTCTCCAGAACTTTTAGCATGAAGGGGTGTTGGATTTTGTCAAATGATTTTTCTGCATCTAGCGAGATTATCATGTGTTTTTCTTCTTTCATCTTGTTTATGTGGTGAATTACATTGATTGACTTTCGTATATGGTCCCATCCCTGCATTCCAGGGATGAAGCCTACTTGATCATGGTGTATGATACTTTTGATGTGTTCTTGAATTCGGTTTGCTAGTATTTTATTAAGTATTTTTGCATCTATGTTCATGAGGGAGATTGGTCTGAAGTTCTCTTTCTTTGTTGGGTCTTTGTGTGGTTTAGGAATCAGAATGACAGTGGCCTCATAGAATGAGTTTGGCAGTGATCTTTCTGTTTCTATGTGGTGGAAGAGTTTGAAAAGTAATGGTGTTAGTTCCTCTTTGAAGGTCCGGTAGAATTCCGTGCTAAAGCCATCTGGCCCTGGGCTTTTTTTGGTTGGGAGATTATTAATAACTGTTTCTATTTCCTTTGGTGTTATTGGGTTGTTTAATCTGTTAATCTGATTTTGATTTAGTTTTGGTAGGTGGAATTTACCGAGGAAATTGTCCATTTTGCTTAGGTTTTCAAATTTAGTGGAATATAGATTTTTAAAGTAATGCCCGAATATTTTCTGGATCTCCTCAATGTCTGTTGTTATTTCTCTCTTCATTTCTGATTTTGTTGATTTGTGTTCTTTCCCTTTGCCTTTTAGTTAATTTGGCTAGGGGTCTGTCTATTTTGTTGATTTTCTCAAAGAACCAGCTCTTGGTTTCATTGATTCTTTGTATAGTTCTTTTTGATTCTAAGTTGTTGATTTCAGCTCTAAGTTTGATGATTTCCTGTCTTCTGCTCTTCTTGGGAGTGTTTGTTTCTTTTTTTTCCAATTCACCCAGCTTAGCTGTTAGTTCACTAATATGAGCTGTCACAATTTTCTTTTTGAAAGCACTTAGTGCCATTAACTTTCCTCGTAGCACAGCTTTCAATGTATCCCATAGGTTTGGGTATGTTGTGTCTTCATTGTCGTTGAATTTTAAGAAGTCTTTGATTTCCTTCTTTATTTCTTCCCTGACCCAGTGGTCATCCATTAAGGAGCTGTTCAATTTCCATGTGTGTGTAGGCTTTCTGTTGATTCTTTTGCTGTTGAAGACCAGCTTTATTCTGTGGTGGTCTGATATGATAAAAGATGTTATTTCAATTTTCTTGTATCTATTGAGACTATCCTTGTGACCAATTATGTGGTCGATTTTGGAGAAGGTTCCTTTTGGTGCTGAGAAAAAGGTGTATTCCTTTGTGTTTGGGTGAAACTTTCTGTAGATATCTGTTAGGTCCATTTGTTTCATGATCTCTGTTAGACTCAATATTTCTCTGTTTGTCTTCTGTCTTGATGATCTGTCCTTTGTTGTGAGTGGGGTGTTGAAGTCTCCCACTACTAATGTGTTGTGATCGACGTGCGCTTTAAGTTTTAGAAGTGTTTCTTTTACAAAAGTAGGTGCCTTTGTATTTGGGGCATAGATGTTCAGTATTGAGAGTTCCTCTTGATGAATATTCCCTTTAATGAGTATATAGTGCCCTTCTTTGTCTTTCTTCATTAACTTCAGTTGGAAGTCTGTTTTGTTTGATATTAGGATGGCTACTCCAGCTTGCTTCCTGGGTCCATTTGCTTGGAAAACCTTTTCCCAGCCCTGTACTCTGAGGCAGTGTCTATCTTTCATAGTTAGATGTGTCTCTTGTATACAGCATAAGGAAGGGTCTTGCTTGCGGATCCACTCTGTAAACCTATGTCTTTTTATTGGGGAGTTGAGTCCATTGATGTTGATGGATATTAGTGACCTGGGGTTGTTATTTCCCATTAGTTTGGTATAGGTGGTGGTCCTGTGCCTCTTTTGGTTTAGTTGCTGAGGGGTTTTCTATTCCCTTTGTTTTCTTGGGTGGAGTTTTCTTCTCTGGGTTGGGATTTTCCTTCTAGGATTTTCTGTAGGGCTGGGTTTGTGGGTAGATATTGTTTAAATTTGATTTTGTCATGGAATATCTTGTTTTCTCCATCTATGTTGATAGAGAGTTTTGCTGGGTAAAGTAGTCTGGCTGGGCATATGTGATCTCTTAGGACTTGTAGTATATCTGACCAGGCCCTTCTAGCTTTTAACATTTCTGGGGAGAAGTCAGGTGTAATTCTGATGGGTCTGCCATTGTATGTGACTTGACCTTTTTCTCTTACAGCTTTTAATATTCTTTCTTTGTTCTGTACATTTTGGGTTTCAATTATTATGTGGCGAGAGGAGTTTCTTTTCTGGTCTAATCTGTTTGGTGTTCTGTACGCCTCTTGGATTTTTATTGGCATCTCTTTTTTCAGGTTTGGGAAGTTTTCCTCTATGATTTTGTTGAAGATATTTCCTGGACCTTGGAGTCGGGAGTCTTCTCTTTCCTCTATACCTATAATTCTTAGGTTCCGTCTTTTCATTGAGTCCTTGATTTCTTGGATGTTGTGGGTGAGAGATTTTTTAACCTTCTCATTTTCTTTGGATGTTGTACTGATTTCTTCCACTGAATCTTCCATGCCTGAGATCCTGTCTTCCATCTCTTGCATCCTATTGTTGATACTCACATCCGTAGTTCCTGTTCTCTTCCCTTGGTTCTCCACTTCCTCTTTTAACTCTGACTGTGTTTTCTTTATTGTTTCTATTTCTATTTTCATGTCTTGTATGGTTTTGTTCATTTTGTACATTTCCTTCTCCAGCTTGCTTGTTTTTGTATGAAAATCTTTCATGGCTTTTTCCTTTTCTTGTTCAAGCTCTGTCACCTTGGCTTGGAGCTCTTTAATGGTGTTGTTCCTTGTTTTGATTTGTAGAATTGTGGCTTCTTTGAATTCCTTCATAGATTTAAGTTCTTCTTGCAGGGACTCTATCACTTTCCATAATGCAGAATTGTCAATGTTTTCATGTGTTTCTGTTGGTGTGTGGTCATCCGAATTGGATGAGCTAGGATGATTCTGCTTTGTTGGAGTCATAATTCCTTGATTTCTATTTTTTTTTCCTTTTGCCATTGGATGCGTTTAGCTGTCTGTTTTCTGTGCTTGGAACCACAGTGGATGATTTGGTGCAGGGGACGAGTTACTTGGCTATCTGTTGTTGCTTACAGGGGGATTTCAAGGTCACTGTGGTTTTAATCGCCTGAGGCACTGTGACCTGGTGCAGCCTATTCCCAGGTTGTGAGTAATGGACCAGGATTGTTTCACTGCTCCCAATTCAGAGTTCCCTATGTTGCACTCTGAGTTATCAGCCTGTAATGGTTCTGATGGTATGGGCCTGTTTGCCCAGGCACAGATTCTGTGGGCTTTGTTTGTTGTCACGGAGGCTGACAGGGTCTGGCTCCACACCTAATATGTCTGGATTTTCCAGGATACAGCTATGGTCCCAATTTCTGGTTTCTCTCTAGGCTTCTCGCCACAGGGCTGGACTCTTTGCGTGATTCCCTTCCTGTCTGTGCCGCCACGGGGCCCGTGGGTACCCCAAGCCCCAGATCCTCCAGCTGCCTGAGTGGACCTCTCGTCCCAGCAGCTCAGCCTTGGGTGCATGGATCCCTGGCCCTGCCCACGCCTGTCTCTCCCCAGATGACCTGCCGTGGGTTCGCGGGGATTTGGCCCTGCCAGCTGTGCTCCCACCCCAGCTGTGCTACCGTAAGTGTGCGGGATTCGGCCCCTCCCTCCCGCCTTTGTGTTCCCAGCTTCACCCACTGAGCCCCCTGTTTGTTCCTTGCTAAGCCTTCCACTATCTCGCAAAGATTTTTAAGTGGGTATAAGTTCAACCTGATGTGTGGGGAGCCCAATAGGACAGCAATCTATGGCCAAGTGGACCCTGATTCTGCCTGCTGTAAGTTGGAATCGATCTTACCAGGAGCCTCTCCAAATGGGAGTTCCCGAATCCCGGGTTTAGTGGCTTCCTTGTCTGTGAGAGATGGGGAGAGCCTTGCCCTGGGACTGTTAACAGTCCCTTGGGAGCTGTGAGTGTTCGGGGGGGGGGTCTAGCCCCTCCGGTTTTTGCACAGTGCCCAATAACTCTGTGTTTTTTATGGCTCTTCCCCCCCCACCCCACCCCCCACACACCCCCACACCCCCTCCCGTGTTCAAAATGCGTGAGTGTAGGTCGCCGCCATCTTCTCCCCTCTCTGTTACCTTTTTTTAATTGTTGGCTATGGTATGCATGCAGTTTGCATGTTCTTTCCCAACATAACTCTGAGTCCTTACATTGATTAACAGAATATATCTCTTTCTCTCTCTTTCCTTTTTTTTCCAAGACAGGATTTCTCTGTGTATCCTTGTCCTAGACTCACTTTGTAGACCAGGGTAGCCTTGGTGAAGGTCAGGGATCCACCTGTTTTTTTTTTCCCAAGTGCTAGGATTAAAGGTGTACACCACCATACCCAGCAATTAACATATCTCCTTCAGGGCAAAATGTCTCTTGAAACCAGTTCTTCAGTGGGATCCCCACACCTGAGACTGGCTTGTGACCCCTTTCTCTTTGTGTAAATTTAAGATTATGTGTATTTATCCATTAGATCAGTAAGGACATTATTAAAATTAATGTCAAGGAAAAATGTGTCATTTTTGAATTTTAGACTGTCTTTAGTAAGCAGCCTTATCTTATCAGCAGGATTCCTGCCCTGCCTCATTGTTTAAACCAGGATGGTCTAGAATCCAGAGATTTTCCTGTTTCTTCCTCTAGTGTGATGGGATTAAGGGATTAAGGATGTGTTCCAGTACCACTCTGCTCAAATATCTCACTCAAATCCCAGATATTTGTAACCTAGAGAGTAACCATGAACTATAGTGACAATTTGAAATCTTCCCAAAAATCTTCAAAAATCTCTTATATTTTGGCAATGCCAAACCAGAAAAATATCCTTTCTACCTCCTGATACAGGAAAATCAAAGACATCTAAGCAAAAATCAAGCAAAGAAACAACATTCCAAAAGCTTTGGCATGTCTAACTATGTCATACCATGCTGCATTTGCTGGTGAAGAATTTTGATCTTAGAAATAGATTATTTAAAAGCATTTTGATTACATTTAATAGAGTAGTCTAATCTGTTTCTCAATGTATGTGAAAATGTTTCTGTCTTCAGAATGTTATTGATGCTATACTGTCACAAATTCATAAACCTTGTTGAATGTTTCCTGACCATACTGTGTTACCTGGCAACAACATTGACATCTCAGTTAAGTCTTTGTATGAATTGCACATCTTCGTTGTGCAAATATAGTCATGGGAGCAGATATATCGTGCTACATAGCAAATTCCTCTGAGATGAATTATTCCTTCTAGGAAGAAAGTTCAATACAGCAAAGGATTCTCTAAAGGGAAATGAAACACTCCATCCTTCAGAGAAATTCTTTAAGTTAAGAGAGTAAATAAGTAAAAGGCTTCAGATATACCCCAAAATTTATCATATGTACCATTCCCAAGTTAAAAAAAGCAGTAAGGACTGCTTAGAGAGACTCCCAGACCAGCCCAGGTGCCTAGAATACTCTCAAAACAATGAACTTGTCTGAAAAAAAAATCAGCCATGTTGGTTGGAAAAAGAAGAGATTGGTGAATGTGTCTAGAAAAACTCTAGCCTAGCATAGTTGACTTGAAGTAATTCAGAACAAGTGAGCTGCTGGTAAAATGCAACCTATGGAGCTATGTGCAAGTTGTAAAGTATACTCTAGATTTCCAGGTCTTGTGAGATGTCATCCATTTAACAGGGGACTTTTGGTTATACAGCTTCCTTTGAGTTATTTTAGCCCTTATAAGTAACCCTTGCCCATACTCCTTTTAAGTAAAACAAACAAAACTCAATGTTTGACCAGATTAGACATTGGTGCTATTCTCTTTTAATTTATTATTGTTGTTCCATCTGGAGTGAGTATACCATTCTTTTCCCCACATCTTCTCAGGAATACTGTTATCCAACACATGACAATACAAAGAAATACAAAATAATTTCAGTTATTTTGTTACAACATTGCTTTATTTACTAATTGGATCTTAGAAACAAATGCCATTTTGCACCCATATTTTAGATATGATGAAAAAGTAAATACAAAGTTAAATTTTCTCATTATTTCAAAGAAAAATTCTCTTAGTACTATTTTGATATGACTTCACCTTCAATGTATATATTTTTCCCTTGGTCTAAAGCATTTTTTTGAAATCTCTCCTTTTCCCATGTCTTATTTCTGAGATTCTAGGTATGAGTTATAACTTATCAATTCTTTTGCTTTCTCAAGTTTACTGCTGTATGGTTTAGAATTTTCACCTGAATTTCTTTAGAAACTTAAAGCACATTCATAACTAAAACCTAGCAGCAGCTAGTCCATAAACATTCTTGTGGAAAAAGGTGGTTTGAGTTGATGAATATACTATTTCTCCTGCCGATTTGGGCACTTTATGGTCTTCTTTGACACTGTTTCATATATCAAGACAAAACTCCACCAAAAGATAACTCTAATTATTTCTGTTAAAACACATCTGCAGCTATTGGCCTTTCAAAATATACAAGGCTCACAATAGTTTGGACACAGGTGTTGACTTGCTTATTTAATAATGCTGCAGTTACTGGTTTCTCATATCCATCTCTAAAATAATATGGTTGTGTTCTAAATGGTTCTAAGGAATATTGTTTAGGTTTTAAGTTTTCCATGTCCTGCCCATATTTAGAAAAATACTTCAAAGAAATTCCACTGTGTATAGGTCAAATGAAAATGATAAGAGCCTAACTAGGGAAACTTGGAGTTGTCTCAAGACACCCCAAGACCAATTTCTTAGCACAAAGATGATTAATTTATTTCAGAAGGACAGAGGGCAAGAGAAGGGGACAAGAACAAGGGAGATGATAGATAGATAGATAGATAGATAGATAGATAGACAGACAGACAGACAGACAGACAGACAGATAGATAGATAGATAGATAGATAGATAGATAGATAGAAAGGGTATTCCTTGGGGACAAAGGATTGTCTCTGGATAGAGAGGAGACACATGTGGCCCATAGGCAAATGATGATTTATCAAGGTAAATGGAGAAACCCTATGCTAGGATGAGATTTTTAATTTAAGTTGGGCATGTTAATTAGGGGAGCCACGGGGTGGGGGGGGGGGGGGGAGATTTGGATTGCTTGACTTCAATACTTTGAAACCTGATCTTGAGAATCAGCCTTAGGAGGAGGAAGTGGCCAAATAAGGGAATAGACCTTAGGGGTTAGCTCTAGGAATGTAATCTAATGGTTTTTAGCAAGACAGAGTTGGAATCAGGGAGAAGAGAAAGGCCTCCCAGATTCAGGGCCACTATGCTAGAACTGACCATAATCTCTTCATTAGTCAAATGAAAGATAAAATCCCAGAGCCAGCATTGTATGGTCACTGTTAAAGGTCTATGGTCTTGGCCTTGGATTGGTGCCTCATGTCAGATCATTCTGAAATGATCCAAAGTGTTGCTACCAGTTTCAGACTTAATATTTCCTTGTCTTGTTGGTACTTATTCATCTCAATCAGTTGAGCACAATAGTTATCTATTCTTTACATTATTTTCATTTCCAAAATTCTATGTCTCACAAATAAAAGAATATGATCTATTTTTTTTTACTTAAAACATTCCATCAACATCTTAGAAGACTAATGAAGATTAGCTCAGCAGAACATAATGCTGTCCATAGCTCTGTCCTGGCATTTGTGTGAACTACACAATGAATCACAAAGAAAGTGTTCTAGTAATACTATACTTAAGTCATTCTTAATTATTGTCCAATGGCAATTAAGGAAGACCATGACCATATACCATGACATATAAATGAAGGCATTTAGTGAGGAGGTAGGTTGCTTAAAGATTTGTATACCTATTGCATTATCAAGGCAGGAAACATGACTATTGCCAGGCCAGCTTGCATCTAAGTACAGGACACAGAGAGGGAGAGACTGGGACTAGTGTTGGGTTTCTAAAACTTAAAGATCACTTACAGTGACACATCTTCTCTGACAAACCCACATCTCCTAATCACCACAGCAATTGGAAACCAAAGTTTCAAATATAAAAGTCTATGGTGGCATTCTCATTCATATTCTTGTCTCTATGTTCTGATTCATTTTAGCAATCCCATTAAATTTTGAGGTTTTGGAATAATTTTCAAATTAAATTAATAAAACCATCCTTTTCGGATTTAAGAGCTGTCTTATGTCATATATTTTCTAATGTCCTGCTGTGCCTTTGAAGAACATTTGAGTAATCTGAGGATGGTACTGGCTAATAAACTTTAAAGAATATACTCACTTTCTCTGAGCATGGAGTGTATTCATGACCTTCCTGTTTCAACTATAAATCCTTAATCAGTTGAGGCTTCAACTAGGCTTGAATTTAGTTCCCTCAGGCTCTGCTTTAAATCAAATCAAATGCTACATTTTCCCATCTCTTATTGGAATTGATTCTCCCTGAAGCTGTGGGAGGAGAAAGTCCCTTTGTCTTTGCTTCCTCAGTGAGACTTTAGTGCCTCACTAAATGAAAACAGAAGAGTAGGAGGAAGGTCATACTACTTTGGACTGACCTACAAATGCTTAGTGAGGATAGGCACACTATGACACTATGGCTTCTAGACTCTTTTTATCAGAAACAATTTTATGTAGCAGTTTAAAAATATTTTACTTCCATTAAAGGAGTGAATCACCATTACTGTTCATAAAGTTCAAGAAAATAGAGCAGTTTTACTCTTTTTATGGTGTAGAAAATCACATACAAATTTTGTTTCCAGCCTGACTATAGTCATTTGATACTGATAATCACTATTGAATCTATTCCAAAGTTCAGACTATGGGAAACCCATGAGTTTTAAAAGATGCTGGATTCATTCATGAAGAAACAAGACATTCAACACATTTTACATGGCATAGAAAAAAATAATGAACAGGTCATTAGTATATAACAAAAAAAACAGTATAAATTGTTATAAATTTATAAGCCAGTGTTTATTAGTATGGGCATCCTGAGTGACTTGGTGCCTCAAACACAAGGAAAACTTGCAGTCAGTCTCAAGGTTTTCTCCAATAGATTTTTATCCCATATGTTCCTGAAAACAGCATCAGGACAAGAAAACAAAGCTTAAAATATATCAAAATAAAAAACAGAGAAAGATAGATAAATAGATTATAATAGATAGATAGATGACAGATAGATAGATAGATAGATATTTCTTAAGATTCTATATTTAGCTTAGCATTAAGATAAGCACTATTAAACACTCTACAGTGTTTTTAGGAAAAGTAGTAAAAATAATTATCACACACACACACACACACACAAACACACACACACACACACACACACACTCTATCAATTTTCCAAAACATAAAACAATCTACATAAAATGAACAACTCTAAAAGACACCACTGAAAAGGAGTAGGGCATGTCTTAACAACAAAAAGTGAAACAATACTTTCCAAAGGTAGACTTCCTTAGAAGGATGAAGGGTTTAGAAATGTTGAGAAAGTGAGATACTCCACTCCAAACTTATTTGGAGCTTTCCTTAAGGTCTGAGAATTTTTAGCTCAGGTATATAATACTGGATTTGCTACTCATAGACAGGCTGCAATTGTGGTAACTAATGAAGAGAAGAGCATCTTCATATGCAGTCAATGTATTACAGAGTGAATGCAGAGACTATGTAGGAGAGGGAAGAATGAAGTATCCTAAAGCACAGACACTAAAATAAGCTACTAGATTAGTGACAGCAGCTGTTGGATGAATCTGAAGCTTCCTAGAAGCACTTAACAATAGCAACAATATCCACAAGCGGTTAACATCTGCAAGATTAACTAGACACCTGAATCCAGTGGTGTTCAAGGTAGATTTTCAAAGGCATATATAGTGCACCACATTCTTAACTTTCAATAAAATCTATAACTTAACCAAAAAAAACAAGTAAGGTCCTCAAATAAAGGGAAAGCAATAAAACATTATCAATTCATAAAAATTATCAAAACAACACTTACAGATGACTTACAATATTTATAAGCAATCAATTAAAACCAAATAGAGATAATAACTGAATACATACATAAAGACAGAGAATTTTTATAGAGAGAGACTATAAATAGGTGTCAAATGGAAATATGAAGTGTGGAAGTTTCTTTAATAGTGAATTTGTAGGGCTGGGTATAGCACAGAAAGTTGAACTTATATAGGTAAAAGAACATTTCCAAATATTGCACCTTCAATTGGTCCTTTTGCAAGACTGATTAACTGACTAAAAAAAAAAAAATCAATGAGCAGAAGTTGGAAAGTTGCAGGATATTAAACATTATTTGGGGCTATTCTAGTCACCTAAATACATATTTTTGTTTATCAATATGGTAAATCTAACATACTGTTATTAATAGATAAAAAACTTGGATTGTATTAACCAAACTTTAGTATCCACCAACCAAAGACTAAGAATGCTATCAGATAGTATCTAAAATGTTCATCACAACACATCTTCTTAGCATTTTCATGAATGATTTAAAAAACCAAACCTTATTTATTGACCTTTGTTCTATTACTATAAAATTGTCATCAAACTATGGCCTGAGAGATGTCTCATTGTTGATCTTCAGGGTGACTAGTGTTTCACTCCAAATACCCACTTGGTGACTTGCAACTATCTACAATTGCAATTTCAGTTGATCTAGCAGCCTTTTCTGCCTTCCATGGGTACATATATATATATATTAAATTACATACATGTAGAGAAAGCATTCATACAAGTTACAAATAAATATAGTTTTAAAACAATTTATCACAATTTGGGATAATGTACATCTTTTTCCAGCCCATTTCAATTGAAAGCTATTTTTGCACTGACAAATATCAACAGGAAGGATTCAAAGTGAAGAATAATGAGAAAATTGAAAGAACCACAGTATACAATATTAAAACCTTAGAAATTCACAATAGGTTGCCTGTCACGTACAGGATAGCCCCAAGAACAAAAAGAAAACTGATAGATAGATGGAGATATATATATATATATATATATATATAGATAGATAGATAGATAGATAGATAGATAGATAGAT
>CAJQZJ010028697.1:1563-20814 GCA_907164525.1 Lophiomys imhausi | reverse complement strand
GGGCAGATGCTACAATTGACATCTTGGGCTTCTTCCGTGTCTCCTCCCGCTCTGCAGCCAGTCTCTTCATCTCCTCTTGAAGCTTGCTCAGTTGTGGTAGAAATACATAGAAAGGGGCCTAGAAATAAAGGAACATGAATAACTCCAGAACATAAATATTTAACCCTCAATCTTATACTTCTCTCTCCTTCACATAGACCTGTGATTTTTTGGCTGAAATATAAATATGTGATCAGACTCTCTAGGAGGAGCATGATTGAAAGTATCTTGGCAACTTAATTTAATTCCATTCATATTTTTCTAAAGGTGGTTAGAACACATTTTCTCTTCCTGAATATTTGGCCTACCACAGTCTCAATATAAATAAGAACAAGAATGACTTAACTATGGCATCTTGCTTAGAAGTCAAAATTAGGATATCTCTCCTTGGGAACGCATAGCATGCTATAAATAGTAGTTGCTAATATTATTAATGAGGAACTGTCCTACTTTTTAACCAAGGGATAAAAGGTGGCTTTCTAACCACGGAGAACTACTCTTGCTACCAACTCACCTCATTTCATAGATATAATTAAATGATCTAAATTTAAATCCAAATCTAGGGTAGAGGGACCTGGTAGAGTTAGAACTCCCTAGTGTTCTCATCAGGGCAAGTAGGAAGTCATGTCCAACACAGTATCTGGCTCTTTGATGTCATTGCTTCAGAGGAAGTGCCCAGATGTTGCAATTAAAGCCTCATAAGGGATGAATTATAGTGTGAATGGCAGGGGAAGAAATCAAATGTTGATTTTTATTGTACAGAACCCATAGGGAGACAGGGTAAAATCATGAATTGATGGCAACTTGTGGTTGTGGAAGGTTTAAAATGGGCCTGTTGTCACTGGGAAAATGTGTCACAGATACATAAAACAGGTTCAACAAAAACAGACATTTCAGGCCGTAGCAGGGAATTTTCTTAGGGAGATACAAACAAAAGTGTATCCTTCCACTAAGGGATAGCACCAAGGACAGGCCAGAGTAACAATCCTTCTTCCCAAGTCCACCTTAGAGGACCATGGGGTTTATTGCGCTTGCTTTCTGAGCATGTAAGGAGTTATTTATAGGAGCGTGGGTGACCCTTAGACAGCTGTGCTATGGAAAAGTCTCACTCCAGCATGGATGACAAGCTCCCCTTAGTCATGCACATGAAATTCCTCATCAGTTAACCTTCCATTTACTATATATTCCATCATTTCTAGAAACCATGTGTAGCTGCGGCAGAAAAACAATCAGCTAGAAGGGAAGTGCAGGAGAATATCTGAGAGAATAGGCGAGAGTCTGATGACACCCCATCTGTCTATGAAAGGATGTCTACAGGCCTGATGGTACTGTCTCTTTCAGACACTCACTGCCCTCATTAAGATGGTACTGGCCTCTAAGTTCAGAGGCAGTGTTGACTGTACAGATAGGCATCTCAGTTCTACAATGCCTATGAATAAGCCACTGCCCAATCATGCCATGTGTGGCCTGGCTGCTGGACTCTAAGCTCTAAGCTATGAGTGCAGCAAAGGCAGGGACCATGTTTGCATCACCTTTGATGTCCCTGTGGAGAGTAATAACCTCGTATTACATAAGGGCAAAACTCATTAAACATACTCAGTGGAGGAAATGAAGGGAATCTATGATTAACTCCTTTTGGACAATGGATCATCTTTTACCCTATTGAGACTATCTTTCTCTATCATGTATATCCCATGAAAGGTTGGGGATATTTTTCTCATCTTAACTGTTGACCTGAAAGTTCATCATGGGTTAAGGCTACTTTCTGTTCAGAAAAATAACTTAATCCATGATTGAATTTAAAGGTGAAAATGTAAAGGGACAGTGGTTATCTGTTGTCGTACTAAGAAGATACTTGTCTTGGGACTTAAAATGAAGACTTGGTGAACTAGATAGAGCAACTCAAGTACCTACTGATATGCAGATAAAAAAAAAGGATGCGGCCCATACAAAACTGACCTATCATTTGGCCTTAAAAGGAAGGAAATATATATACAACGACATTGATAGCCTTCAAGACATCATGTGCTAAGTAGCATGAGTCAGTCACAAGAGTATTTGCATGAATCTGCTCATATGAGGTTCCTAATTTGGTCAAAGTCATAGCCCCAGAAGGTAGAGCCATAGTTTCCAAGTGATGGGCGCAGGAGGAATGATGAGCTGGTGTTTAATGAGTATAGAATTTCAGGTGGGGAAGATGAAAAAATCCCTGAATATAGATAGTGGTGATGGTTATACAACAATGAGTTTCAACTTTGTGGTGATTGTAAATTGTGCTGCTGTGAACATGGAGGCACAGGGTCTTTTTGAGTCTTGTATTAGTTACTGTTGTGCTGCGGTGATAGAATGCCCTGACAAAAAACAACTGTGAGGCGGAAAGGTTTATTTTGGCTTATTGTTCTTGTTCCAGATGGGATTAAGTCCATCATGTTAGGAAGGCATGGAGATGGGAGCCTGAGGGAAGCCTGGCAGTTAGGAAGCAGCGTGATTAGGTTTCATCCACATACAGGAAGCAGAGAGAGAGAGAGAGAGAGAGAGAGAGAGAGAGAGAGAGAGAGAGAACAGGAACTAGAGCCAAGCTATAACACCTCAAAGACTACTCTCAGTGACATGCTTCCTCCAGCAAGGCAAGGTTCCACAAGCCTCCACATGTCATCATCAGTTGGGGACTACATGTTCAAACATATGAGCCTATGGAGGACATTTCACATTCAAACCACAAGTCCTTACTTTCAGGTTTTGGGGTATGAGCTCAGTAGATTACTGGATCATATTGTAATTTTGTGTAGTATTTTTTAAAGGAATTCCCATATAGTGGTATTTTAGTACACACCCACCTACACACACACACACACACACACACACACACACACACATGCTTATTCTTGTAAGTTGTTTCTATAGGACAAAATTTCAAAAATATTTGATGTATATTGCCAAATCTATCTCAAATAAGACTGTATTAATTCTCATTCCTACTTATAGTATTTAAAGTCCTTGCTTCTGCATGTGCTGATGAACTTTGCATGATGAATTCTTTTTTGTTGTTGTTTTGTTTTGTGTGTGTGTGTGTGTGTGTGTGTGTGTGGTTTGGGTTTGGGTTCCCCCATGTGAAAGGCTAAGAGCCTTTCATCATTTGTGGCTGTTTATAATTGTTCTCCTGTGGCTTTCCTGTTTATGTCCTTTGTCACTTCCCCACTGTGATATCTTTTTCCTAATGACTTGGTCTGGGCAAATTACAAAATCATCATTTTGCCTTCACAAATATTTTGGCACATTTTTTTCCCTTTTTCTTTTCTTTCTTTCTTTTTTTTTTTTAAACTCGTGTCTTTTGACCATAATTGTGAGTCTTTTTTTTTTTTTTAAGTAACTTCAAAAGTCAAGCCTGTATGTATTATTATAGGTATTTTCCTGGGTTTTATATTATGCTCATAAATGCTCCTTTCATTTTGTTATTTATTAACATACTCATTTTTTTTTTTTTTGAGACAGGGTTTCTCTGTGTAGCCCTGGCTATCCTGGACTCTCTTTGTAGACCAGGCTGGCCTTGAACTCACAGAGATCCGCCTGCCTCTGCCTCCCGAGTGGTGGGATTAAAGATGTGCGAGACCATGCCTGTGGCAACATACTCATTCTTGTTTGTTTTCAGTGATTTAAATTTTAATCCACGGGCCTACTGAGATTCCATGCTTGTATGAGGAGAGAAGCTGGATGCAAGATCTTTTCTTCAAAGGGCTAATTGGTTGATTTATTCCTTTTTCCCTTACTAATTTAAATTGCAAATATTAGCCTTAGTAAAATACCACACTCCACTTTATTTGCTTTTTTTCCTGCTTCATTGGGACACCTCTCTTTTGCTGATCTCATAACACAGTGTTTTATTGTGGCTTCTTAACCCCATTAAAAACATATGAAACATAACCTTTCCCTCCACTACCTTTAATAATTTTCTTGTTTTTTTTTTTTTTTGTTTTGTTTTGCTTTGGTTTTTTTTTTTTTTGGCTACTTTTCCTTGCATATTCTTTCAGGTAAACTTCAAGAACAATTGCTAAAGTTTATTAAATTCTATTGGATGCTATTGAATTTACAGATTAATTTGGAGACATTGACATCTTAAAACACTGAGTCCTTTTTATCTAGGAACAAGATATTTTACAAATCTATTTATTAAAGTCATTTTAATTAACAGTTATCTCTTGATTGCTCTCAGGTGAAGACAAGTCTCTATTTCAAGTTTTTGTAGAGATCCACCTGTTCTGCTTAATTATCTCCTTTGTTTTCTCAACTGTTTTTCCTCACCCTCTGCCACAAACTATATGGCTCATTAGCATTTGGAAGCAAACACGTTAGAAGAAAAATATTTCATTAAACTTCTACCTGAGGAGAAAGGAGATAAGATGAGAGCTCCATCATCAGCCATAGCCATTTGGGCTGGGAAGAAATGGAGAGTGCAGAAGGAGTGAGAAAGGGAGACACGGCTGAGTCCTGAGGAATCAAATGTGCCAAACCCTGGTTCTTATAGAATCAGAAATCCCATGAGTGACTTACTTCATTTGAAATGTTGTTAATTCCTAGAAAGTGAGAGGCAGCCATGACTAAGCATGAAAAAGTCCCAGGACTGAAATATAAATGATATTTTTGGAATTGTAGAATTACTGATAATATTTCAAACCAGAAGGAAGAATTACATTTAAAATTTTAACAGTTAAGAAGCTTTGAGAAAATAAAGTATAAAGGAAATAGATTTCTTATGGAAACTATCTTAACTACTTATCAACACCATGAGGGTGATATACAAATGATGCTATCTTTCATGTCTCCTGCGAGATGGATAAACTGCTTTTAAACTGCATTAAATTTACAATAAAAGGCCAAGGAATGAAATAAGTATTTTTTTTTTTTAAGAATGTCCCAGTGGCCACTAGAGGGAACAATAAGCAGGCATTCTTCCAGATATTTGAGCAGAAGAATATGACAAAGAAATGAGAGGCAATTGGAGTCACAGCACTTGAAGCCAACTCAACAACTTATCTGAAGAGCAGTGGCTTTTAGAAATGGTCATTGTATCTGACATTTAACCCAGGCAGAGCATTGAGTGCCTTTTGAGGGGACTGTGTGTCTTGGTGGAAGCAAAGTGAATCTATCAATGAATACAGAAGTGTTTCTAAGGAGCTTATTGGGAAACATAAGTCTTCATTTCTATCCAGAAGTGTGCTACCCGCTCATTCATTAAGCCTGTTGGTTAAAAACCTCTCCTAATGTGACTTCACAAAGATAAACTCTCTGGATTTCAGAAAAGAAAATGAAGACATAGGCTTTTTACAACTATAGGAAAATGCAAGTTGGCAGCAAAGGAAGAAATAAGCCTTCCGGAGGCAGCCGTGCTTCCCCGGTGAGCAGATGCAGGGCCCACTGTACCCACGCGGCGATTTCACTTCAATAGTTCAGTGCGTGGAATAATAAGCACTGTCCTCACGAGGGTCTAAGATTTTGTGTGCGCCTCGTCTTAGATTGGACCATCCAATCTTAGATATGGCCCACCTAATCTGCTGAGGTATTCCATGGGCAAAATTGTCTTTTATATAAGATTCCACCCATTATAAATACACTTTCATACTTTCCATCCTAGGTATTTTTCCGCATCCCAGAATCACCATGCTTTTAAAAGAGAAACACACTACATAAACTTTGAAGTGTAGGTGATCTCAAATGCAGGAGGAACTAAAACAAGCTTATTTAATTGTAGGAGACACTGAAATACAGCGTTGCCTAATACTGCAAGAAGCATATCCCAACTGTCCTTTCCTAGTTCATTGTGCCTGAATGAGGAAGTAGAGACTCAGAGCAGAGCAAGACCTCATGGGAATCCCCTGGTTGGTAAAGGGAAGGGCTGGGAGACCGGTAGTCGGGAGCTTTCATCATCCTGTGGATGCCTTCCCTTTTGTGGATAATTTCAACTGAGATGAGTCATCGTCAGAATCCTCCTAATCCTCCTAAGGGTATATCTCTCCAGAAGAACTTCAGACTTGACTTGAGGAGGGTGTTTCAGTTTGGCTGCGAGTGTTCCTGTGTGTAGTCATGTGCCATTTTGGTTTCTTACTTTCCCAGGCTCAGTTTATCATGTAGACATGACACCCACATTGTGCCTTGCAAAGGGACTATTCTGTTTCTTCACTGGTTGAATGCTCTTGATTTTCATTATGTCATCATCTTGCCTTGATTTATTGATTAATTAGAAAACCATCTCAAAACCCACAGAGATGCAGAATGTATGCTTAAATCCTTTCAGTTTTTGATAAAAGCATTTGAATAGCTTACACTGTTTATCTATGTTGTTACTCAGCAATGATAATCTGCCTGGACTAGACATTGTGTTCATCAGCTTTCTGCCACTGTGACTAAATTCTTGAGTGCTATTGCCTCAAAGGGAGTATAGGTTTATCTTGGTCCATGGTTGCAGAAGTTCCAGGCCAGGTTTGCATGGTTCTACTCCTCTAGGCTCCAAGCAAGACAGGATTCTTTTGTTTTGTTTTTTTCAAGACAGGGTTTCTCTGTGTATCCATGGGTATCCTAAACTCACTTAGTAGACCAGGCTGGCCTCAAACTCACAGAGATCCACCTGCCTCTGCCTCCTGAGTGCTGGGATTAAAGTGTGTGCCACCACGCCTGGAACAACACAGAATATTACGATAGGCAATGTATGAAGGACAAAGATGTGGACTTCATTGTGGTCAGGAAGTAAAGCGAAGGGGGAGGATAGACGAGAGGAGAAAGGGAAGAGGAGAAGGAGGGAACAGGAACACAATATACTCTTCAAATGTATGCTCCCAGTGACCCACTTCGTCCAACTGAGCTTCGTCTCCTAAAGTGTCCATTGCCCCTCAGTCCTTAACTATGAATCCATAGTGGATCAATCTATTGATAACTTTGGAGACTTCACTACCCAATTGTATTCCTGATACTTCACCTCTGAATCTTGCTGCATTAGGGACCCAGCCTTTAACATATGCACCTTCAGCCGGGCAGTGGTGGCGCACGCCTTTAATCCCAGCACTTGGGAGGCAGAGGCAGGCAGATCTTTGCAAGTTCGAGGCCAGCCTGGTCTACAAAGTGAGTCCAGGACAGCCAGGGCTACACAGAGAAACCCTGTCTCGAAAAACCAAAAAAAAAAAAAAACCAAAAAAACATATGCACCTTCAAGGGGACAGTTTATATTTCAATGTTTTAAATATCAGCAAGAAGGAGGTTATATGAAAATGGGGTAATGTTTTCTATACACGGATAATTCCAACATCACAAAGATAAAGAAAGTTGTTGATGAGAGTCTTTTCTAAAACTCCCTAATTTAATACAAACTTTAAATTTAATAGGATCACTGGATTACTTCTGAACACATTTCCATAGTGTTATTGATCATTTCATTTGAACGTTATTTATGGTGAAGTTTTCCAAGAATTCAATCATTTTTTATTAAAGATTCTTTTTACATATCTATATGCCATCACTATCATATACCTATGTTTACAAAATCAAACTGAATTTAAATTATTTCCCATTATATTTAACTGTTTAATTTTAAATACAATTAAATATATTTAACTGTTTAATTAGAAAAATATAATTTATTTTAAATTGTTTTAGCTGCCACATTTAGTACTCATCTTGAGAGACGCTGATTGAGTAGAGATGATTCCAAACTAGGAAGTATGATGGTTGGCACCATTTACTCCATGGGATCTAGAAAAACCCTGCAGACAAAGTTCTTGCCCGTCTGTGAGAAGTTTCCTAACTAGGGTAACTGGGGTAGGAGGACCCACTCTAAGTATAGGCTGTGTTCTAGTACTGAGTGATAAACTGAGCCGAGCCCCTGCATCCACTTGCTCCACCTCCTCCCATCTCTTTTGACTTTGGTTGAAAGCAAATGAAAGCACAAAGCCCCACCTTAGTGCTTTTCACAGAAGTTCACATCACATTCTCTTAAGAACATCATGTTCTTCAGGGCTGCAAGAACAGAGGCCCACTAAATTCATCTCAAATCAAAGGGGAGAACTTTTTTAGGTATTTGTAGACCTCAGGGACTATAGGACACCCAGTGGAGTTTGAGAAAACTCAACTTTTTCTTTCAGAGGCTTCGTGATGGCTCCTCTGTTGCAGGCTTGTTCAGCTCCCCTGTAGCTCGTCATAATTTCCCACTCAATTATCTAGACCACAGAATAGCTGGCAGAGGAATACAACCTAGCTTATACATTTCTATGAAGTCAGAGGTCTCTGCCTATTCAATAAATTACTCTTCTGGGAATCTACATCAGAAATAGTGAGTCTCAGCCACCTGAGAACAGGGAATGCAGGGGAGGTAAACATCAGTGGTTCCATCATGAATATGTCAATTCTTTTCCCTATTAATCTTCCTTTCCAAAGTACAGTAACACATTGAAGGGGTTCTTGGACCTCCTAAAGAACTATTAGAAAGTGGGATGTAAAAGTTGATATTTTATATAATACGTAATTTGATTGAAAAATATCCTGTTAGTAAAACATACTTTATTCTTCTTAAGGCTTATTTTGGCTTTAAGTCAACTCTCCTTCCTGGGGTAGTTTACATCCTAGCTTTAATATTTAAAAAGATTTCTTTTTTAAACAGAGAAATTTTATCAGTAACAGACTCCTCCATGGAGAATCAGGCTGAACAAACCTATGATGAGAACTGAGGAAATTAACATTTAGCATGATGGCTCACTGACTTCAACAAATGTCATGAAATAATTTACTTCTGAAGCATCTAGGGAGTGGGTGGTTCCCCTCCCCTAAATGTTGATGTTCTGAATCAGTTGACTTTCTCATTGCTGTAAAAAATATCTGGTAGAAGCAAATGAAGGGGATAAGGGTTTATTCTAGTTACAGTGTGAGAGGATACCATGGTAGAAAATGTGGTGGCATCAGGGTGAGGCAACTAGTTAAAGAACAGTCAGGAAGCAGGGCTGTGTTATAAAATCTCAAGGCCCAACCCCAGTGACCCACTTCCTCCAGTGAGGTGCCACCTCAGGATGGTTCTACCACCTTCAAAAAGAGTACCACCCACTGGTGATGAAGTGTCCGAACACACAAGCCCATGGAAATACTTCACATCAAAACCACCACATCACGTAGAGATAGCTAGAAATGTTTATTACCATTAAGGTCATTAAAATTCACATATCCAGTACTGTTTTGTATATAAAATGAATTCAATACAAAATAAATAAGTTCTGAACAATCATGGCTGATAGGTTCTAGTATTCATAAGAAGTAAATAAAAGATTCTTATCCAATCAGTATAAGAGGATACAAGAAAAATGCCTTATTGAGTAAGCATTCCAGATTACCTTGATACAAATGATCCAGTGCTACTCCAAGAAATCTTTTAGAATAAACTGTTATGCAAGGATGGAGACAATGTTAAGGAGATTCCCTGGGGATGTCCTGGCTCCAGCTTTTTGACAGAAATTACCACAGTGTGCACTTCATATTTGGGGTACTCATGCACTGGTTGGTTTGTTAAACTAGCTTGGGTCTCATTTGCCAAGGTGGTACAGGGGGAATCTGGTGTCGTTTAGTGTCTACCTGCAACATTGTTATCCACGCATCAGCTAAGCAGCTTTCTGTGCCTTCAGTGTCCTGTCTGTGAGACAATTTTGCATTTCTTTGAAACAAGTGTTTTGTCAGGGGAAACACAGCTTTTGAAATCAGGTACATTTTCTTGGGCTTTAGAATACATGATTGGGTTAAATGATTACAGAAATGTTATGATAGTCTTTGGGGCTGTTTTGAAACGTCATACCATATGGTTTTTTGAATCATAAAAGCTTACAAGTGATACCAGTTCAAATTGAAAACTGTATGACTAAAGTACTTAAGGTATTCTGAAGCCCGCAGGGAATTCTTAGTGTCTCTACAGGGAAAACGCTGGAAAATTGAAGGTATGTAATAGCGTGGGAGACTCTGGGCTTGCTTATCATATGGATATCCTAGGTTGTAAATGGAATTTCAAAAAAAGAATGATTGTTACAAAATGAAAGATATTTCAGAAAATGTCAGCAAAACTTATTTTCATGAGTTGAACCTATGTTTTTCTCTAATGCTTTCTTCACAACAGTAATAAGGCCCCTTTACTCTCTATTCCTACACTGAATGGTTACCTAAAGTCTTTTATCTGTCTTAAACCTTTTTCTTCTCAACCAAAGCCAGGCTTGCTTTTTTAGTTTGTATTTCCTATAAGTTTAATCTCTGGACTATGAAGAAGTAAAATTCTGAGAACTTATTTATTTTTCTTGTTTCTTTTGGAGATGAAAATGATGAGACACTGGTGATCATTTCTTCCAATCACATCTTCAGAAGCCTTCTGTGACTCTAGCTCTGGCTTCACTCCTAATTGCTCTGTGCTATTAAATAAAAGCATAGTTTATTTTCTGAAATGGAGTAGACTTGTCTCAGTGATATATTCTCTTTCTCTCTGAAGCTACATCCAAAGAACCACAACTAATCACCCTGCTCTTTGATGCCTTGCCTGAGAATTCCACACACCCTTTGGTGATCTTCACCCTATTTTCCAACCTCTGGAACTACCACTATTTCATAGCAGTGTGAGTGTGATCCCTGATTAGTTGATTTGGTGGGCCAAGCTTTCCTGGTGTCCTCTGTTGGCTATTCATACCAACTCAAGTGACAGGGAAGCTTTTCCCTGCCATGGACTCCTTTTGTAAACTTTGTAAACTCTCAAGTTAGGAGAGTGGCCAGCCCCCTGCCTAAGGCACTCGAGCAGCCAGGCTCCTCCCCCAGACCTCTCTAACTGTCATAACAGCAGTTCTAGCCTCTGTAACTGTCACAAAGGTCATCTCCAGCCCCTCAATAGGCCCCCTCCCGGATTATGCTAATTTTAGGTGAAAAATCTGAACAAAAAGCCACCAATCCCTAATCAGGAAACCCACGAATCCTTGAACAGGAAAACCCACCAATCCCTGAGTTCCCCTAAACTCAGGACTTGAAATCATGAGCCAAAGGTGAACATTTCCTATCTCTCTGTCTAAGTTGTCTATCTTAGGTTGTCACAGAAATGGACAGAGTGACACAAAACTGACTTAACACAAATACCACCTGCCATGATGTTAGTCTAATATTATAGTAAGTACTGACTTAAGACTCCAATCATGTATATTTGTGTTTTTAAAAGACTGTTTGCTTATTCCTGTGGATTTTCTCACTTTGATACTAAAGCTCTAATATTTCAAGCCTGAAGGCAGTCTTTAGGTCCAGATGTTGACCTTTAAAAGCCAGAAAACAGTCAGAATTCTGATAACTGTTTTTTTTTTTCCTGTTTTAAAAGAAAGAAAAGTGTTTTCCTAGCTGGTTCTGTCTGCTAACTCATACACAGTTCCTCCAGGCTACGTCTCTTGATAAATTGTAGTTCATGTCTTTGCATTTCTAAGAAGCTTGTGGAAACTTCCTAACTAAGGGGTAATAGTAATTACAAGCATCATAATCTGTACGTGGATGTGGGCTGTACCTACATCATTGGGCCAAGTCACTGTCCCTCTTACTGTGTAATACTTCTATTAGTCACAGATCGTGAGCTTAAGCAAAGGAATCAACTTCGGCTAATGAGAACCAAGAGGCCTAAGCACAGGGGAGAACCACGGAAGTGAACTACCTTCTGGAATCTGGTGGTATCATCCACAGAATTCTCAGGTGGCTGCTCCAACTGTGTTTTCTTTCTTTGAACATAAAATTGGAAGTCTTCGGAGAAATTAGCTAACTGGCCATTTTTGGTTCCTGGGTACCTCCGGGCTACAGTACAACAGCAGAGACTCTTGTCTTATGGCACAGAAGGGAGTCAGTAATTTCCCAAAGGAAACTGAAAAAAAAAATAGAGCAATAAATAAAAAATAATGATGCATCCTTGCAGTGGCCAGGGAAAAGCCTATTGTCTTCCTTAAACAGTTCTTGCTACTTTGGTATCACAAAGAATAACTTATCTTGAGTGCAGACTCAATAGAGAGATAGTATTTGAGAATCTGTTTTCATTACATTTTTAAATTTTATTGTATATGTGCATGCATGTATATGTGAATGCATGGTACAGTATATGCCAGTTTAGAGAACCCTTTATAGGAGTTGGTTCTCTCCTTCCACCTTATGGGACTCTAGGTTTCTGAACTCAGGTCATCAAGCTTGGTGGGAAGTGACTTTTCTAGTTAAGCCATCTTGCTGACCTGGGAATTTGTCTTTAAAAGGTTCACTAATCAGAGGGAATAGATAATCAGTTCTAGGATAATGTAGAGAATTAAAAATTTTTTTTCCCTAAGAAGTGGGAATGACATAGGCAGAAGTGTTAACTTTTCAAATTACACTCTTGACATAACACCACCATGCTATTCATATTAGGAAAACATGGTAAGAATTACAATGTCCTAACTCTAATTTCTGTGTGTTTACTCTGGTGAGGATGTTGCCCTGCCACCCTCCCTCCAACACTCATGTGCTGCAGCCCTAAGCCCAGAATGTGACTATTTTGGAGATAGGACATTTTAATAAATAAGGTTAAATGAAGTCACAGAGCCACTTAATGACTGGTGTCTTCATTAAAAGAGGGAATGAGGACATAGGGACATGCATAGAGAATGAAATCATGTGAAGACACAAGGAATGTGACCACAAGGGAATGGTTCTTTAAGTCTGGTCCATGGAACCCTAGCAAATGAATGCAGTTATAAACTGGTTTAGCAAGTTCTTGTTTATCACAACTTTCATGCAGAGAGAGTAATAGCTTCTTTATATGTATACAGGACTTAGTTCTTAGATTCCCATCTTATGGGACTCTGGGATTTATTCTTGATATCCCTTCTTCTTGGTGTCTGTATTGGAAGCTGTAGTGTTAGCTATTTACTCAGGACCTAAAGCCCAAATCAGGGAGCTCTGTTGGTTCAGAGATAGTCTCCTGAATTCTCCACTTCTTTATCAGGGGTTGGAGAAATTTCTGGAATTGACTCTGAGAACCAGATGTCTCCTGGGACTTCCATGTCTACCTACTCTTTGTCTGCAACTCCACACTACTCTTCCTTTTTATACTGACACTTTTTGGTAGAAACCTTCCATGGGAATTGCACTGAGAGATGCACACAGTAGCACCAGGGAGTTTCTGAAACTCTGGGTGCTTTGAGCCTGGGCTTTAGAGGCAAGAAACTGGTCAGTAGCTCTGATGTCTCTTTAACTCCTGCCTTTGCGCCTTTCTGCCCCATTTAACTTTCTAACCAACCAGAGGATGAGTATGTTTTCTTAGCCTTTCATTATGAATGAGAGCTATCTTATGGAAAAAAATTATTAAATGTCCAACATTGGTTGTCTAAAGGGCAGGAAAACACCACTGAGAAAACCTTTTTCTCTCTCTCTTTATTATTGGAGGAAGGTCTAATGCATTGGTCCTTGGCTGATTTCAGTGCTAGAGATCTGGTTACTACCCTTTCCGAGACACTCTCTGATTGGTTAATAAAAGTTGCTGATGGCCAATTAGCTGGGAAGAAAGAGTATAGAAAGGTGGGACTTCCTGGGTCCTCAAAAAGAATACTGGGTTTTACAAAAAGGAAGTCTTCTGCCAGGTCGCTGGAACAGAGGATGTCCACGTGTGAGCTCTGTGATCCAAGAGGGTATAATAAGCCACATGGTTGGTCGGGATTAAGTGGTTGGGGATTGATTTAAGTGAGCTACTTGAACATCTGCCCAGCTAAGGGCTAAGTGTTGAAACATTTGAGGATCTTGGTATATTTAATTACTGGAAAAGGGGCTGAGGAGGCCTAGGCCACCATTTAAGGCAACCCAAGCCTACCACAAGTCCCAGTGGCTGTCCCTTCAAGCCACTGGCAATTCCACTGGTCTAATATAACAGTTTATAGTTATTAATAAGATCCAGCAGCTACCCCACCAGCTTCCCCACCAGTCCACACCAGTCCACACTGGCAGGCTGCCACTCCAGGCCTAAGGGCCTCTAAAGCAAGTTAGGCTTGCTGGTCTTCTGCCAGACCACTGGTTGCTCCACCAGCTGCTCCACCAGCCTAATATTACAGTTATAGTTACTAGTAGATATCATAATGAAGTTACAGTTTCACTTTATTTTCTCTAACAGAAATTACAACAACTCTTTATCATCTGTGGGGGACTGATTCTAAGGTTCCTCCATCCTAGCCCCACCATGATACCAAATTCCATGGATGCCTAAGCCCCGTGTACAAAATGATATAGTGTTTGCATGTAACATACACACATGGCCATGTGTAATTTAAATTGATTGCCAATCATGTATACTCCTCCATACAATACAGATGTTATATAAAAAGTTGTTATTCTATATTGTTTAGGGAATGACATATTTGGTACAGATGCACTTTCCCATTGAGTTTTTCAATTCAGATGTGACTGATTCTGAAGATGTAGATATAAAGGGTCAACTGTGAACTGAGATAATGTCTTGGTAGGTAAAGTACTTGCTGCATAAATATGAGGGCCTGATTTGGGGTCCTCGGGACCTACATAAGAGGTGGTTATGGTGGCACACCTCTGCAAACCCAGCATTGAGGAGGAGGAAGAGGCAGAAATAGGTGGATCCTGGTTGGCCATCCTAGCCAATCAGTAAACTCCAGGTTCAATAAGCAACTCTGTCTCAAAAACTAAGGTGAAATGTCAGTCATGAAGGAAGACACTCAAGGTCAACATAAATACTGAGAAGTGAACACACACACACACACACACAGAGAGAGAGAGAGAGAGAACTATATTTCATTCTGCATTTGTGTTTTACAAACTTTATCTCAAATTTGTTGGCAGAATCAACATAAATAATATCATTAATATTTTGTATAAGACTATTGTTACTTTTAGCTCCTGTGAGTCACTATGGGGTAATTTCTTTCTACACAAATCTACTTATAGTTGATATAAATGCAGCCCAATCTGCCTAAGTTCAGTGGCAGCCTCTTTGCTTAGAAAGTTTCTTTGCGAAAATTCTTCTCTTTTAAAAAGCTCAATGTTCTCCACGCTCGATAAAGGAAGCAAACCAGAAGCCCTCTGAGACACAGGACATTCATTCCTCTGTTATTTCCACCTGCTGTTTCCAACTTTATCTGAGAGCTGAAAGAGAAGCATTTCTCAAATTCTCAGTGCCACAGCAAGTTCCCTTACGCACATCTGAAATTGATTGAAAGGGCAGTGAGAGAGAAAGGGCACAGTTTGGCAACGTGATCAATTATGTTTTGTTTCTATTTTGAGACATGTTTCACTTCAGATTTTCACTGGGATGAAGGTAGATTCATTCTCCCCATTATTCTCAAGGTCTAAATCAGAATTCCTGGGGATCCAAGATGGCGGCGGCCAGCGTGGACGTATTTTGATTTCGGGGTCAACAATCACAAGGCGGCAAGTGTTCCAGGACGCTGTACAAAGGGCACGACCCCTTCTAAATCTCACCCAGCTACACAGGGACCACGGAAGATGCCTGGGCAGGACGCCCCTTCCAAATCTCGGACATGCTAGGAAGCCTCTGGACCCGGGAATCGGGATAACCCATCCCCCCAAAAGGAGAAATCCCGGTAAGTTCCAACCTAATACCCAGCCAGCAGATTCAGAAACCACGCAGAGATAATCCCCACCCTGCTGGGCACTCCCAGGTCTCACACAGATGATCTGATCCAATTATCTAGCTAAAGGTTGTAACCCTTGGAAGTGAGCGGGAGATCCCCTGCAAAGTGCCTTCAGATCACAGATCACAGTCTGTGACGTCACTGGCCAGTTTCCAAGCCGCAGGAGCAGCAAGGCTACTGCAGCTGAACTGCAGACTTACCCTCTACAGGAACCAACCCCGGGAAAACTGCTAGATATTTGAAACGGTCATATATCGGTCTTATGTACTAGTACAGGCCCTTCCGGCGGGGAATCAGAGCTTACTTGTAAACAGCCCCACCACCTGAATTACTTAGGTCCCCACCTGGGAGGCGGGACTGAATGACTCACCTTATAGGGGTGGAGTAAGGCAACTCGAATCCTACACCACAGTGCCCCCTTTGGACCCAAGTCCAGAAGACAGCAAATTCCACATGGCCAGAGGCCAGAGACAAAAAAAAAAAAAAAAAAAACCAGAGCGAAATGTCTCCAACAAAAGAAAGCAATGCTATTCCGTCCAGCCCGAACCACCTCACCACAACTGAAACACATGAAAACGATGACAATTCTACAGTATGGAAAGTGATAAAGTCCCTTCAAGAAGAACTTAAAATTATGAAGGAATTCAAAGAAGCCACAATCTTATAAGTAAAAACAACGAATAACATCATTAAAGAGCTCCAAGCCAAGGTGACCCAGCTTGAACAGGAAAAGGATAAAGCAATGAAAGATCTTCAGACAAAAACAAGCACTGGAGAAGGAAATGTACAAAACGAACACTACCATTCAAGACATGAAAATAGAAATAGAAACAATAAAGAAAACACAGTCAGAGTTAAAAGAGGAAATGGAGAATCAAGAGAAGAGAATAGGAACTACGGATGTGAGTATGAAAAATAGGATGCAAGAGATGGAAGACAGGATCTCAGGCATGGAAGATTCGATGGAAGAAATCAGTACAACATCCAAAGAAAATGAGAAAGCTAAAAAATCTCTCACCCACAACATCCAAGAAATCAAGGACTCAATGAAAAGACAGAACCTAAGAATTACAGGCATAGAGGAAAGAGAAGACTCCTGACTCCATGGTCCAGGAAATATCTTCAACAAAATCATAGAAGAAAACTTCCCAAACCTAAAGAAAGAGATGCCAGTAAAAATCCAAGAGGCTTACAGAACACCAAACAGATTAGATCAGAAAAGAAACTCCTCTTGCCACATAATAATAGAAACTCCAAATGTAGAGAACAAAGAAAGGATATTAAAAGCTGTAAGAGAAAAAGGCCAAGTCACATACAATGGCAGACCCATCAGAATCACACCTGACTTCTCCTCAGAAACTTTAAAAGCTAGAAGGGCCTGGACAGATGTCCTACAAGCCCTGAGAGAACATAGGTGCCCAGTCAGACTACTATATCCAGCAAAACTCTCTATCAACATAGAAGGAGAAAACAAGATATTCCATGACAAAATCAAATTCAAACAATATCTCCTCACAAACCCAGCCCTACAGAAGATCCTAGAAGGAAAATTCCAACACAGAGAAGATAACTACACCCAAGAAAACAGAGGAAATAGAAACCTCCACAGCAACTAAACAAAAGAGAAACACAAGACAGCCAGCTAAACCAAAATAATGGGAAATAACAACCCCTGTCACTAATATCCATCAACATCAACGGACTCAACTCGCCAATAAAAAGACACAGACTTACAGACTGGATCCGTAAACAAGACCCATCTTTTTGCTGTATACAAGAAACACACCTCACTATTGAAGATAAACACTACCTAAGAGTAAAGGGCTGGGGAAAGGTTTTCCAAGCAAATGGACCCAAGAAACAAGCTGGAGTAGCCACCCTAATATCAAACAAAATAGACTTCCAATTGAAGTTAATAAAAAAAGACAGAGAAGGGCATTACATATTCATTAAAGGAAATATCCACCAAGAGGTCATCTCAATATTGAACATCTATGCCCCAAATACAAAGGCACCTACATTTATAAAAGAAATGCTTCTCAAACTTAAATCGCACATTGATCCAAACACTTTAATAGTGGGAAATTTCAACACCCCACTCACAACTATGGGCAGATCATCAAGACAGAAGCCAAACAGAGAAATAATGAGTCTAACAGAGATCATGAACCAAATGGACCTAACAGATATCTGCAGAACGTTTCACCCAAGCACAAAAGAATACACCTTCTTCTCAGCACCTCACGGAATCTTCTCCAAAATCGACCATATAGTTGGGCACAAAGATAGCCTCAACAGATACAAGAAAATTGAAATAACCCCTTGTATCTTATCAGACCACCATGGAATAAAGCTGGACTTTAATAGCAAAAGAATCAACAGAAAGTCTACACTCGCATGGAAATTGAACAACTCTTTACTAGAGGACCACTGGGTCAGGGAAGAAATAAAGAAGGAAATCGAAGACTTCTTAAAATCCAACGAAAATGAAGACACAACATACCCAAACCTATGGGACACAATGAAAGCTGTGCTATGAGGAAAGTTCATAGCACTAAGTGCCTTCAAAAAGAAAATTGTGACAGCTCATATTAGCGAATTAACAGCTAAACTGGGTGAATTGGAAAAAAAAAGAAGCAAACACTCCCAAGAGGAGCAGAAGGCAGGATATCATCAAATTTAGGGCTGAAATCAACAACTTAGAAACAAAAAGAACTATACAAAGAATCAATGAAACCAAGAGTTGGTTCTTCAAGAAAATCAACAAAAAAGACAGGCCCTTAGCCAAATTAACTAAAAGACAGAGGGAGAAAACACAAATCAACAAAATCAGAAATGAAAAGGGAGAAATAACAACAGACATTGAGGAAATCCAGAGAATATTTGGATCCTACTTTAAAAATCTATACTCCACTAAAGTTGAAAACTTAAGTGAAATGGACAATTTTCTTCAAGGATTCTACCTACCGAAGCTAAATGAAGATCAGATAAACAGTTTAAACAGCCCTATAACCTCTAAGGAAATAGAAACAGTCATTAAAAATCTCCCAACCAAAAGAAGCCCAGGGCCAGATGGCTTTAGCTTGGAATTCTACCAGACCTTCAAAGAGGAGCTAACATCAATAATTTTCAAACTCTTACACAAAGTAGAATCTGAAAGAACATTGCCAAACTCATTCTACGAGGCCACAATCACCCTGATTCCTAAACCACACAAAGACCCAACAAAGAAAGAGAACTTCAGACCAATCTCCCTCATGAACATAGATGCAAAAATACTTAATAAAATACTAGCAAACCGAATTCAAGAACACATCAAAAGTATCATACACCACGATCAAGTAGGCTTTATCCCAGGGATGCAGGGATGGTTCAACATACGAAAGTCTATCAACGTCATTCACCATATAAACAAGATGAAAGAAAAAAACCACATGATAATCTCGCTAGATGCAGAAAAAGCATTTGACAAAATCCAACACCCCTTCATGCTAAAAGTTCTGTGTCGCGCCCGCCTCGCCGATAAGGAAAGCGCCACACAATCAGGATT
>CAJQZJ010028696.1:330-34406 GCA_907164525.1 Lophiomys imhausi | reverse complement strand
TACATCTCCACCCCAGTGCCCTCATTCCACTCTCCCAGTTCCACCTTCCCACCCTCTTCTCCCTCTCCCACAGTTACCACTCCTTTGATATGGAGTGTCCCTACATATCAGCCCCTCTCAGCTTAACAGTCATATGAGGGCTAAGAGTTTCCTTTTGCACTGGGGACCAACATGGTAGTACTCCTAGAGGAAACTGTCCCCTTAATAGGTAACAAAGTCTATGTTCCTGATCCTTTTGGTGTATTTGTTGTAGGATAGCTATCCTGTACTATATGGCTAAAATCCAATTGCAAGTGAGTAGATGCCATGTGCATCTTTCTGAGTCTTGGTTTGCTCACTCAGGATGAGATTTTCTAGTTCCAGCCATTTGGCTGAGAATTGCACGATTTCCTTGTTTCTGATACCTGGGTAGTATTTCATTGTGAAATGTACAACAGTTTTTTTTATCCATTCATCAGTTGAGGGACATCTGCGTTGTTTCCAGTTTATAGCTATTACAAATAATGCTGCAATGAACATAGATGAGTATAAGTTCTTGTGGTTTGGTGAGGAATCACTTGGGTGGATACCCAGAAGTGGTATGACTGGGTCTTGAGGTGGGGCTATTCCAAGATTTCTGAGATATTGCCACACTGATTTTCCATACTGGTTGTACAAGATTGAACTCCCACCAGCAATGGAGGACTGTTCCCCTTTATCCACAACCTCACCAGCATGTGCTGTCATTTGAGTTTTTTATCTTAGTCATTAGAGAGGTGTGAGATGGAATCTCAGAGTCATCTTGAGTTGCATTTCTCTGATGATTAAGGATGTTGAGCATTTCTTCAAATGTTTCACTGCCATTAGAGATTCCTCGTTTGTGAGTTTATGAATTCTGTTTAGCTCTGTTTCCCATTTTTTGATTGGATTATTTGGTTTCTTGGTGTTCAATTTCTTGAGTATTTTATAAATTATGGATATTAGCCCTCTGTTGGAAGTGGGGTTGGTAAAGATCTTTTCCCAATCTGTAGGTTGCCATTTTGTTCGAATGACAGTGTTCTTTGCCTTACAGAAGCTTGTCAGTTTCAAGAGGTCTCATTTATTGATTATTGGTCTTAGAGCCTGAGATGTTGGTACTCTGTTCAGGAAGTTGTATCCTGTGCCAATGATTTCCAACCTTTTCACCACTTTCTCTAATATTTAGTGTTTATGGCTTTATGTTAAGGTCTTTGATCCACTTGGACTTAATTTTTGAGCAAGGTGATAAGTATGGGTCTAATTTCATTGTTTTACATGTCCACATCCAGTTAGACCAGCACCATTTGTTGAAGATGGTATCCTTTTTCCATTGTATGGTTTTGGCTTCTTTGTCAAAAATTAAGTGACCAACAGTGTGTGGGTTCATTTCTGGGTCTTCAATTCAATTCTATTGATCCACTGCTCTGTTTCTATACCAGTACCATGCTGTTTTTATTACTACTGGTCTGTAGTATAGCTTAAAATCTTGGATGGTGATACCTCCAGAGGTTTTTTATTGTAAGGATTGATTCAGCTATGCTGGTTTTTTTTTTTGTTATTCCACATGAAGTTGAGAATTGTATATAGCTTTGGGTAGGATGTCCATTTTTATTATGTTGATCCTACCTATCTATAAGCATGGAAGATATTTCCATCTTCTCATGTCCTCTTCGATTTCTTTCTTCAAGGACTTGAAGTTCTTGTCATACAGGTCTTTCACTTGCTTGGTTAGAGTTACCCTCAGGTATTTTATGTTCTTTGTGGCTATTGTGAAGGGTGTTGTTTCCCTTATTTCTTTCTCAGTCCATTTATCTTTTGTATAAAGAAGGGCTTCTGATTTTTTTGAATTGATTTTGTATCCAGGCACCTTGCTTAAGTTGTTTATTAGTTGTAGTAGTTCTCTGGTGGAATTTTTGGGGTCACTTATATATACTATCCTATCATCTGCGAAGAGGAATAATTTAACTTCATCCTTTCCAATTTATATACCCTTGATCTCCTTTATTTGTCTTGTTGCTTTAGCTAGAATTTCAAATACTAACATCCTTAATCATCAGAGAAATGCAACTCAAGACGACTCTGAGATTCCATCTCACACCTGTCAGAATGGCTAAGATCAAAAACTCAAATGACAGCACATGCTGGCGAGGGTGTGGAGAAAGGGGAACCCTACTCCATTGCTGGTGGGAATGCAGGCTTGTGCAACCACTATGGAGGTCAGTCTGGCGATATCTTAAAAAACTTGGTATAGCTCTGCCTCAGGACCCAGCCATACCACTTCTGGGTATACACCCAAATGCCTATTCACGGAATCATAAGGAAGTCTCCTCATCTATGTTTATAGCAGCCTTATTTGTAATAGCTAGAAACTGGAAACAACCCAGATGTCCCTCAACCGAAGAATGGGTCAAAAAACTGTGGTACATCTATACAATGGAATATTATTCAGCTATCAGGAACAATGAAATTATGCAATTTGCAGCCAAATGGGTGGAACTAGAAAAGCTCATCCTGAGTGAACTAACCCAGACTCAGAAGGACACATATGGCATCTATTCACTTATAGTAGGATTTTAGCTATATAGTAGAAGGTATCGATACTACAACTAACACACCAAAGGGAACTTGGACATAGACTTCTTATTTTTAATTTTTATTCTTTATCTAATTTTTATATATTAGTTATATTTTTTTCTATTTTTTAGTCTTTTTTATCTATTGTATGCTTATTGGTTTGTTTGTTTAGTAGTTCTCTCTCCCGGGCAACGAGACACTTTTCATTGATGGTACTGCTTTGTAGATCCCCCAATGAATGAAGAGGCTCTTGGCCCTCATACGACCTCTCAAATGAGATGAGGGACTGTTATATAAGGACACCCCACCCCAGAGAAATGGGATGGAAGGGTTAGGAGGTAAAGGAAAAAAATGAAATGTGATGTTTCGGCCTTTTACTACTAATTGTCATAAACTGTTTAGGATAATTAAGAAATGAAAACTAATGGTTATGCAAGCCGGTCATTCAGTTAGGTACTATGACAGCCTATTATAGTTACTTCCTAAGCTAATCAGAAATAAACCTGCTAAGAGACAAGCAACATCTGCTTACCCTAATATAAGAGATAGATAGGGCCTCTTCAAAAACCTCAAGAGATCTGCAGAATATGGCATTCAAAGATGTTTTCGTAACTTTAGATTTTTTTATATCAAGACATATCAACTCCTGACAGCACCCCCTATTCTCCTCCAAGTAGAAGATGAGCATCGAAGAATCTCCAGTGGGAGATGATTGAATTAGTCGCAAGCCTATCTCTTGGTAGGAAAAGCCCCTTGCCCCAACTGTAGACAGAATGCTGTCCAAAAAGGACAAAACCTGGAAGCAGGTAAGTCGACAGCCTAGCTCTGCCAAGACAGGGTAGGTAAGTCCTTCATAACCCCTGCTCTACAATCAATGTCTGTCAGAGAAATGGGGCCAAATGACTGAAGATCGATGCTGTAATGTATGGAGAGAAAATGGGAACTGTCCAGGCAGCCACAGGTATGTCATTTCTTAGTTTGGGAAGCTGCAGGCCCTGTACTTCCTATAAAATCAGATATATTTATCCCTCTCAGGTCTCTGAGGTGATTGAAGAACAGATAGCTAGAGTCTCATAATTTAATTTTGAGTTGTTTAGGAGTCAAGAGAGTGTTATAGATCTAAGAAGATACTTTTAAAATTGTGTTGCAAGTTAGTATGAATGTTGAGTCAGATACAGGCCTTTAAACTCATGGAGATGTTTAGATAGTAGAATGTTAAAGTCAAGTACCAAATACATATGGACTTGTCATTGGGAATGTACATTATGCCATATAGCCCTCATAACTGTGGCCTAATTACCTCTGTTGTACTGTATTGTGTTTGTTATTATAAGAGAAAGAGCCATTTGTTGGACTGAAAGGGGAAACTGTAGGGGGAAATAAGATATACCTTAAACTTAAAAAAAAGGGAAGAGGATGGGGAGGTGAGGGGGGGAGGGTGGGACTGGAGGGCGAATAGGGAGGGGACTGCGATTGAGATGTAACTTGAAGAAATAAAAAATAAAGGAAAAAAAAGAATTTCAAATACCATGTTGAAGAGATATAGGAAGAGTGGGCATCCTTGCCTTGTTCCTGATTTTAGAGGAAATGCTTTAATATATCTCCATTTAATTTGATGCTAGCCACCAGCTTGTTGTATATTGCCTTTATTATTTCTAGGTATGGTCCTTGTATACCAGCTCTCTCCAGGACCTTTAACATGAAAGGGTGTTGAATTTTGGCAAATGATTTTTTGGCCTCTAGCGAGATGATCATGTGGCTTTTTTTCTTTCAGCTTGTTTATATAGTGGATTATTTTAATGGATTTTCATATGTTGAATCACCCCTGAATTCCTGGGATGAAGCCTACTTGACCACAGTGTATGATACTTTTGATATGTTCTTGTATTCAGTTTGAAAGTAATTTATTAAGTATTTTTGCATCTATGGTCATGAGGGAAATTGGTTTGAAGTTCTCTTTCTTTGTTGGGTCTTTGTGTGGTTTCAGTATCAGGGTGACTGTGGCCTCATAGAATAAGTTTGGTAGTGTGCCTTCTTTTTCTATTTTGTTGAAGGGTTTGAAGATTATTGGTATTAGCTCTTCTTTGAAAGTCTGGTAGAATTCTGTGCTGAAATCATCTGACTCTGGGCTTTCTTGTGTGTGGGGGGGGAAGACTTTTAATGACTGTTTCTGTTTCCTTAGGAGTTATAGGAGTATTTAAGTTGTGAACTTGATTGATTTAACTTTGGTAGGTGGAATCTATCAAGAAAATTATCCATTTCGTTTAGGTTTTCAAATTTTATGGAGTACAGATTTTTTGAAGTAAGACTTAAAGATTCCCTGGATTTTGTCAATGTCTGTTGCTATTTCCCCCTTTTCATTTCTGATTTTGTTGGTTTGGCTATTTTTCCTCTGCCTTCTCATTCGTTTGTGTAAGGGTTTGTCTATTTTTTTGATTTTCTCAAAGAACCAACTCTTGGTTTTGTTGATTCTTTGAATTGTTTGTTTTGTTTCTAAGTTGATGATTTCAGCTCTGAGTTGGATGATTTTCTGCCTTCTTCTCCTCTTGGGAATGTTTGCTTCTTTTTTTCTAGCTCTTACATTTCTGATGTTAAGTTGCTAATACGAGCTGTCAAAATTTTCTTTTTGAAGGCTTTAGTTCTATCAAGATTCTTTTCTCACATCTCTGCTTTCATTGTGTCCCATGGGTTTGGGTATCTTGTGCCTTTGTTTTCGTTGGATTTTAGGAAGTCTCTGATTTCCTTCTTTATTTGTTCTCTGACCCAGTGGTCATTCAGTAGAGAGTTGTTCAGTTTATATGAATGTGTAGGCTTTCTTGTTATTTCTGTTGTTGAAGTTAGCTTTAATCCATGGTGGTCTGATAAGATCCAAGGGCTTTTTTTTTTCAATTTGCTTGTATCTTTTGAGGCTTGCTTTGTTCTCAATTATATGTTCAATTTTGGAGAAGGTTCCATGAGGTGCTGAAAAGAAGGTTTATTGTATTGTGTTTGTGTGAAACATTTTGTAGATATCTGTTAGGTCCACTTCATTCATGACCTCTGCTGGTCTCATTATTTCTCTGTTTGGTTTCTGTCTCAATGACCTGTCCATTTGTATGAGTGTGGTGCTAAATTCTCCCATTATTGTGTGGGGATCAATGTGTAGTTTAAGTTTTAGAAGAGTTTCTTTTACAAATATGGGTGCCTTTTATTTGGGGAATAGATATTAAGTATTGAGATGTCAGTTTGATGAATTTTTCTCTTAATGAGTGTGTAGTGTCCTTCCCTATCTTTTTTGATTAATTTCAGTTGAAAGTCTATTTTATTGGATATTAGGATGGCTACGCCAGCTTTCTTCCTGGGACTGTCTGCTTGGAAAACCTTTTCAAAGCCCTTTACTCTGAGGTAGAGTCTATCTTTGTTTGTGGGATGCATTTCTTTTATGCAGCAAAATGATGGGTCTTGTTTATTGATCCATCATGTAAGCCTGTGTCTTTTTATTGGAGAGTTGAGTCCATTGATGTTGTAGGATATTAATGACTATAAGTTGTTATTTTCTTTTATTTTGATGTAGGTGGTGGTTGTGTGTTTCTTTTGGATTAGCTGTAGCAGAGCTTTTTATTTCCTTTTTTCTTAGGTGTAGTTATCTTCTCTGGGTTGATATTTTCCTTCTAGCATCGTCTGTAGAGCTGGATTTGTGAATGGATACTGTTTAAATTTGTCTTTTTCATGGAATATCTTGCTTTCTCTGTCTATGTTGATAGAAAGATTTTCTGGGTAAAGTAGTCTGGGCTTGCACCTATGGTCTATTAGTGTTTGTGAGATGGATGCCCAGGCCCTTCTGGCTTTTAAAGGTTCTGAGGAGAAGTCAGGTGTAATTCTGATGGGTCTGCTGTTATATGTTACTTGACCTTTTTCTCTTGCAGCTTTTGTCTTTCATTGTTCTCTATATTTTAGTTTCAGTTATTATGTGGCAAGAGGAATTTTTTTCTGGTCTAATCTGTTTGGAGTTCTGTATGCCTCCTGGAATTTTACCATCATCTATTTCTTTAAATTTGGGGAGTTTTCTTCTATAATTTTGTTGAAGATGTTATCTGGACCTTGGAGTCAAGAGTCTTCTCTTTCATCTATGCCTATAATTCTTAGGTTCCATCTTTTCATTGTGTACTTGATTTCTTGGATGTTGTGGATGAGGACTTCTTTTTAGATAGCTCATTTTTTTTTGGTTGTTGTACTGATTTCTTCAGTCAAATCTTCCATTCCTGTGATTCTGTCTTCCATCTCTTGTATCCTATTTGTGATACTCCTGTCTGTCATTCCTGTTCTCTTTCCTTGATTTTCCACCTCCATTATTATCATTACTTGTGTCTTCTTTATTGCTTCCATTTCCAATTTCAGGTCTTGAACCATTTTATACATTTTATATGTTTCCTGCTCCAATTTGGTTGTCTTTGTGTGCCAGTATTTCAAATCTTTCATAGTCTTGTCTCTTTCCCATTCATATTTGGCTGAGTTTGCTTGAAAGTCTCTAATGGAATTATCCATTGCTTTCATTTGTAAAATTGTGGATTCTTTAAATTCTTTCAGGGATTTATTTTCTTCTTGTAAGGCTTCTGTCACTTTCCAAAGTATAAATTTATCATCATGGTCTTGTGTTTCCACTGTGGTGGAATGGTCAAAGCTTGCTGTACTAGCATAGATGAATTTTGTTGAAGTCATATTTCCATGACTTTTGTCAGTTTTGTTTTTTCGCTGGCCTTTAGCCATCTGGTTATTCTTAGATGTTTGTTCCTGGTGCCTTCTGGACTTGGTGCCAAGAAGGGAGCTTTGGTGTAGAGGCTGTATATCTTGGTAATCAGCAGCTCATCACAAATTGGATGGGGTCTTCTGTGGGGGCTGGTTCTCAGTGTCTCCCAGTGCTAACCTCTTCTTGTTGTGTCCCAATTGGGAACTAAGGGCAGATGTTGGTGTGTGATGTATCATTCCTGCCTGCAGGTTCCTGAGTTCCAGCTGGTCTTCTTAGTGATGTTGGTGGGGATTGGCAGGCCACAGACTGTAGGCTAGAGCTGCAACTTCCCTGTAGCTTATGCATCAGGACCCTGATCATGGTCCTCCCAAGCTGCTCTCATGGAGTTTTCAGGTTCAATGTGCAACTTATAGTCAGAAGCACTGTGATCTGTTACAGCCCACATCACCCAGGCAGTAAGCAACGGTCCGGAATTGTTTCACTGCTCCAGAGTCAGATCTCTCTGTGTTGTAGCCTGGGTATTTAGCTGAGTAGCAAAGGAGGTGCTGTCAGGGAGTTCTGATGTTGAATTCACATCCTGTCCACAGTGCTTGGATTTAGGGAAACTCAGCTGCCTTTTTACAGCCAGAATCACTGTGCTCCAATCTAGCCTGTCTGTGCTGACATGGCTTTTGTAGCTAGGGTGTCAGGACTGTGGTTGTGGTCCTTCCACACTTTTCTCCAGGGGGTTTCAGGATCAACTTATGCCTCTCTGTCACAAGTTATTTGGTTTGGTGCAGACCACCTGCTTGGGCAGCATGCAGTATTTCAGAACTGCTTTACTGCTCCTGATCATGATCTAGATGCAGTAGAATGAGGCAGTAGATGAAGACCCCTGCCAAGTGGGTGCAGGCATGGAGTTCCAATATGGAGTGCACAAAGCATCTACAGCACTTGTGCTCAGGGGGAATCTCAGTGGCCTTTTCCCTGTGTTCCAGAGTATCTTGTCTGGGTCAGCGGGGCTTCTAACATATTCCCTTTAGCTAGGGTGTCAGGACTGTGGCTATGGTCCTCCCAATTAATTCTCAGATGAATCTTAGAGCCATTCTGTACTTCTCAATTTGAAACTCTGTGAACTTGTGCAGTCTGGTTTCTCTGAATGCACACAGTGATCCAGAACTGCTTCACTGCTCTTGGCTGAGATGTAGATGCTGTACCCTGATGCACAGAGAAGAGCTCAGCCAAGATGTCAGGCAGGGAGGGGCGGGGAGTTCCAACACATAGTCCTGCCCACAGCACCCTTGGTCTCAGGGAATCTCAGCACCTGCCAGATTGATCCCCCAGTTACTAGTCAACCAGATGCTGCCATGCTGCATATCCCAGGGAGAATTTCTCTCATTCTTACTTTAGTGACTCTGCTGGTCTTCTCCTGGGTGTCAGAAAGCCTGCACTGATCCTGCAGACTCAGGAAATTGAGGGTTCCTCTGTTTGGAGGTTGACTCACCATCTGACATTCTGAAAAGAGTAAATGGGTCTTTGAACCTCTGAGCCTCTGCTGGGGTTGTTGACATTTGTCTTTGAGTAAAAGCGTCCAAAGCTTTTTGCTAGTGTAAGTAATTAACTCATGGGTTTTTTTTTTCTCTTTACAACCTCCAGTCTGTCAGATTTAGAAGTAAAGTAAGTAAAAAGGTTATCAGCCTGGCAGATTCAGAGGTAAAGTGGTAACCAGGCTGCCAGCCTAGCAGATCTAGAGTCAAAGTATATAGCAAGGCTGCCAGCCTTAAGGATTAAGAGTTAAAGTATGTAGAGAGTGACATCAGGTATCATCTACTGGCTTCATACTACCACCAATGCTGTGCTCCATCTCAAGATATACATCAAGGAGGCAATCAACCCTTGGCAGGTATGGTTGCACAGATCTAACAGTGGTTTTGCCTGGTGAACTCTCCCAATCCTTATTGCCAGGACTTCTCCCACTTCCAGGAATAGGTCTAGTTATGAAACTCCTGCAACAGGTCTCACTGTTGAGCTCCCCAGAAACGAAGACACCTGGTCAGCTCCATTGTCTAAGGCCTATCTGCATGGTCTGGTGGACTACATCTGATCTTCTCTACATCTGCTACATAGACCTCATAACACCTTTGTCTTGTGAGCACCAGAAAACCATGTCCACCAGCAACTTCTTTATACTCTTGTGAGTAGCTCTCATAATGCAGTTATTGTACTGATTTTTCCTGACAATTAGCCCAGAAATGAGCCTGCCCCTGCCATATCCATAATCTCACATCTACGTCTGGGTGCTGAAATCATAAGAAACCACCTTATCTGCTGAGCTCCTCAGAACCCCATCAGCCACCACCATTCCCACAATCCAAGGCCCAGGTCTGGGCACTCAATTCTTGCCTTTCTCTGGTGAGAATCTAGCACAATTCTGCCTTCTTGCTCCAGTCATGTGTTCAGACACGAGACTTTCATAACGAGTAGCCTATATAATGGATCCTGCATGTTCCATCTGTGCACACACTGAAACCAGCTCTGAATGAGGAGATGACTCATTGTCTACCCTCCTCTACAAATAATGTCCCTGTTGACATTGTCAAGAATTTCACCTACCATCATTATCACAATACAACTAGGCCTTATTGTTGTTCTAGTCATGCATTTCCAACACTGGCTTTCCCTGCTTTGTACCCCTAGAAATGAGCCTGGTCATTGCTTTATCAATCATCTTTGGCCTATCACTAGATGGTCAAGTCACATATCCCTTTTATTCTGGCCAGTTCTCCAGAACTTGGTCTGCCAGTATTACTTCCATACTCCAGGCCTCCCTCTGGTCACCAGGAAAACTGGGTGCTGAAACTTCACGACCATAACCTGCATGACCAGGTCACTCAGAGACTGTACCAGGTTTTACTCATGAGCTCTCCCCAAACCAAGTCCATCTGCACTGCCACACCCGCCTCACCAGCAGTGCAGGCTACGACCGCTGTGTGACAAGCATGCGTGTTGTACGGCCAGGTGGTGCCTCGGGGCTTATGCAAGCCTTGAGGGATGACCCACTGGCCAAATGGGGTGATGGGCTGAGGCCTGGAGATTTGTGGAGGCGAATATTCAGGTCCCCCGGGGAGCCAAAGCGGCTGGGGATGTTCGGTGGACTTGGTTTCACTTTTGGCTGCTTGCTATATCTTATCATTTACACAGGAGTTAGAGCTAAAGAATAGAGTTCATAGGGTCAGGCGAAGCATGGAGAACAAGAACAATAAATTCTATGCACCTGGTGTTCCCATGAAACTGATTGCTGGAGGAACTAGGCCTGCATATCTGATCAAAGGGAAATGGTTTGTCCCTCCTGTGAACCCACAGCCTGGCCCTGAGCCATGGCCTGCGCCAACCACCTCTCCTCCAGTGTTGCCCTATACAGGAGTCTATGATAGGGACATGGTTAGGTGGGTATAGCACAATGGCAAAATTACTCCCTACCATAGGTTAGGACAATGGGAGAGACTAAAGCGCTCCCGACCTCCTTGGTGCACTCTCACTGAGTCAGAAAAGGAGAACTTACTCAGCCAGGTGCTGAATGCAGTCAGCAAACACAAAGGACAGCCTTGGTGCCAGGAGCAGTTGAGAAAGTGGGGCTGGGACTGGGCCCAGCCAGTTTGCAAAGGAGTTGATGCTGTTCAGCGAGGTCTCGAAGGAGATCCCTGGTATGATAGATTGCCACCTCCCCCCATTGTTAAAGTTTTACACTATATGCCTCCAGGGTATCTGATAAAAGGAACATAATATGCTGATGAGAAATTTTGTGGTTATCTGTCACAGATGACCGCTAGCTAGTGCCAGCCGGTCAACTCCGGGTCACTGCAATAAATCATCTAGATAAATCAAAAACATCTTGAGTGTGCATATCCTATTCTTGGTAAAATTCTGTTTCTGCTTTTTTGGCTGATGACCAATCTTGTGGTTCCTGGTTTTACTGTATAAATTCTGTTTTGAAAAAGTAAAACTTTGCAGCAGCACAGAACCTCTTGTGTGTCGTGTTGTCTGTCACGCCGAAGCCGTCCCCACCTAGAAGTCTTCTCAAGCCTTGGATCAGAAAGCTACGACCCCACATCCTTGGTGGTCGGTAGCACTGCACTATGTCTACACTTAAAATACTGTGTATGGAAATAGAGATATCACACTGGCTTTCCTTGGTGATCTCTCCTGAGCCTTGTCTGTCAACACCATCCCCATATTCCCAGTAATATCTTTGATAATCCAAATTCAAGAGTACCTTTCCATGGTCATACCTCCAGAACCGAGCCTTCCTGTTCCAAATTTGTACTCTCAAGTCCTAGCGATCATGCACTGATTTTCACAGTGATACTCACCAGAACCTCTCCTGCCAGCACCATGCCAATGCTCTCTGGCTTTGCTCTGGTAACACCTGTAATGGGAGTCATATTCAGTGAATATGTGGGGGCTTCTGAAGAACAGTCACTTGGCATGACAGCATATGGACTAAAAAAAAGTTTTATGGCTTGGCATTGTTTTCCACTTCCAATAGCAGAGGAAGTGGATGGAGACCAGATCAGTCTGAAGCCAGGTGAAACCAGGAGAGACCCTTTTTAAGGAAGTGGGGATAGAGCTACAGGGTTCTTAAGCTAGGGATGAGGAGATGCAAAGCAGCTTGTATAATCTGGTGGAGCCAATGCAGTCGGACTGAAAAGAGGATCTCAATTGGAACTGTAAAAATATGGACAGCTCTGATCTTTCAAGAGAACAGCTTTTACCTTGAGGTGGAAAGAAGCTGGCAAGCATAGAAGGCCTCAGCAAGGCAGCAAAAAGCAAAGGACTAAACCCCGTGGCATAGCACTTGTCCTGAGGGGTTCAACTAGTTCACATGGCAGGCAGTCTGAATCAAACTACAACTGGCCGGCCCCACCCTGACAGCTGCAACCACAGTGGCAGAGCAGCTGAGAGAAACTGGCCACATTGGCCTATGGGCAGCTGAGATTCCTAGAGAGAAGGAGGCCTCAAGCTTAATGTGAAGTGAAGCTGCCATATCAATACAATAGCCAATTACCCTAAAGGACCTGAGGTGTTCCTGCAGAAAGACTGTTGACTAAGTGCCCTAAAATAACCTATGATTGAGGACCTGTCCCAGAGGATGTATCCTTCTAAAAGTTTAGGGTTAGTTGTTAGGTAATAGATGTTTACAGTTATTAATAGGGTTAGTTGTTAGATGATAGGTGTTCATAGTTATTCTTAGAATTAGTTGTAAGGTAATAAGTGTTTATATTTGGTATAAGTGCTTACAGTCATTAATAAATATATTTGCTATTGAAATTTTGCTTCATAGGGGGTAGTGGGTGGGAGCGTGGGACTGAGAGGGGTGGAAAGAGGGCACTGTGATGGAGATGTAACACAAAGTAAAAAATAAACATAAAAAATAAATAATATAAATGAGCACAAAGACACCACATGCATTTGAACAAGCCTTGGACTGAATTGAGCAATCTTGGCCCCTCTAAGCTAGCTCTTAATTCTATTTTTGAATAAAGCCCCATGCAATATAAAAAAAAATAAAGTTTTGGCTTCACACACACCACCTGCTTTTGCTATTTTCACACTCCAAGAAGTAGTTCTGGTTTTGCAGATTTTGTGCCCACTTTTCCTGGCGACTTCTTCCAGAATCAAGACCTGTTGTACTATGTCTGGATTCCTATGCCTAGCTCAGGAAAAGTTGATTGCTCACCACATTTACCCAGTGAAGTCCCCAGAATCTTGCCTATCATTGCCATTTGCACCCTCTATAGTACTGATCCAGTCTCAAAGACTCTGCTCTAGTCTTACTTAGTCACTTCCCAGAGAGGTAAACTCACTTGAAACATTTCTACAGTTCAGGGCCTAGCTTGCCTACCTTTCTATGGTGCTCAGGTGATGGATAGGTTTGGTGATTGGGGTCACTGGAAGGCTGTCTACCAGCATATTCCCTAACTCCCTGTTGATGTGATGAAGTAATATGAGCAAAGGCAACTATGGCAGGAAAAGTCCTATTTCAGCTTACAGCTTCAAACACCAGACAGGAATGTCAAGGCAGTAACCAACACTGAGGCCATTGAGGGAAGTTGATCACTAGTTTCTACCCATGAGTTTATTTTTTTATATAACTCAGTATAACCTGGACAAGTGTGATACCTCCTCCAGTGGGCTGAGCTGACCCACATTTATCAGTAATCAAGAAAATGCTGCACAAGCTTGCCTACAGGCCAATCAGATAGAAGTGTTTTCTTAATTCATGTTCCCACTTTCCAGATTACCCTAGTTTAAGTCACATTGAGAAACAACTAATCAACACACCAATCACTTGTAGGATAAATCTTGGGTTGAATGTTTTGTGGGTAGGGTGATTATTCCCTCCCTACCCTAGAAGTTGTACCTAGTAGGAGGTCTCTTCAGTCTCCATATCTCCCGCTAGTAGGAGTCCCAGCTACAGTTACCTCGAATTCCTCCCAGGGGCCTACCATGTCTCTAGCTTGTTGCAGAGATGACATCCACCTCTATTTCCTATCTTTCACCCAGCCCATTCACCACTTGCCCCTCTCTCTCCCCATAGTTGGTCCCCCACTCCTTTTCCTCATCTTTCTCTCTCCTACCCAGTTCCCTCTCTTCATACACTTTTGCTGTCTTTTCTCTTTCCCCTTCTCAGTGAGATTCAAACATTCTCTCTTGGGCCCTTTTAGTACTTAGGTTCTTTGGGTCTGAGTATTGTATTATGGTTATCCTGTACTAAATGGCTAGTATTCACTTATGAGTGAGTATATACCATGTGTATCTTTCTAGGTCTGGGTTACCTCACTCAGAATTACCTTTTGTGATTCCACCCATCTGGACTACCTCACTCAGGATTACCTTTTCTGAGTCCATCCATTTGCCTGCAAAATTCATGATTTCCTTGTTTTTAATAGCTGAGTAGTATTCTATTGTGTAAATGTGCCACATTTCTTTATCAATTCTTTGAGGGAATTCTAGATTGTTTCCAGTTTCTGACTATTATGAATGAAGCTGCTATGGACATAGTTGAACAAACGTCCTTGTGGTATGGTGGGACATCTTTGGGGTATATGCCCAGGAGTGGTCTAGCTGGGTCTTGAGGATGAACTATTCCCATTATTCTAAGAAAACACCAGATTGAATTCCAAAGTGGTTGTACTCCCACCACCAATGGAGGTGTTACTCTTTCTCCATATCCTCACCAGAATGTACTGTCCCTTGAGTTTTTGATCTTAGCCATTTTGATGGGTGTGAGATGGAATCTCAGAGTCATCTTGAGTTCCATTCCCTGATGACTAAGGACACTGAGCATTTCTTTAAGTGCTGCTCTGTCATTTGAGATTCTTCTGTTGAGAATTCTCAGTTTAGCTCTGACCCCACTTTTTTAATGGATTATTTGATTTGTTGGTGTTTACTTTTTTGAGTTCTCTACATATATTGGACATTAGCTCTCTATCAGATATAAGGTTGGTGAAGATCTTTTTCCAATCTAAAGATTGCTGTTTTGTTCTCCTGTCAGTGCCTATTGCCTTACAGAAGCTGTTCAGTTTCATGATGTCACCATTTATTGATTACTGATCTTAGAGGCTGAGCTATTGATGTTCTGTTCAGGAAGTTGTCTCCTGTGCCGATGAGTTCAAGGTTGTTTCACAATTTGATTGTTTTTTTTTTATTTGTTTCCCCCTCTCCTTGATTGTATTCTTAGTATTATTTTGTGATTCTGTAGTCATAACGTCAGTTGGTTTTTCTTTTTCATTAGGTCTTGGCCTTCTTTATTCCAGTCCTCAGGGTGAGGAATTGTTTCCAGTGTTTGTCATAGAACTGTTTTGATGGACATGCAGAATATTAGCATTTTTATATCATGTTGCTTCTCCTTAAAAGTGTAGCATAGTTTTGCTAGGTATCATACTATACCATTCATGATATTATAAAACTTGAAGTAAATGGTCCCATGCTCTTCTTACTTTTACTATTCCTATAGAGAAATCCACTTATATTATGATGTCTTTTTACTCATATGTGACTCATGGATTTTCTGTTGATCATTCAATATCTTTCTTTTTGTATACTTTGGTTTTGTATTATTGTATGGCATGAATAGTTTTCTTTCTACCCCTATTTGATGTTCTTTGTGAATAATGAGGTCAACTTGGTGCAAGAAATGCTCTTTGGATGAGAAGGCCTATGAGAGTGGAGATTACATGGTGGACAAAGTTCTGAGAGCACATCATGGAAATTATTTTGTCATATATGTATTCTGGACTAAGACTGTGAGTGTAGAAATATACTTTCAGGTTCATTCTAGAGTAATGCCAAAAGTCAATACAGGTGCCCTCTGACCAAAAGTTGGCCTAAGAGTGTGGAGATGGTAATAGTGATGTCCTGAGGACTGCATAAATAGAGCAGGTACAAGCTCTGTACCTAAAGGGCTAGCCCTGGATGAGTGTAGATATCAGGTGAAGCATTGTTCCATTGTACACATCTGGACAAGTCAGTGTAGACACTGTGTGAGAGGAGAAAGACCAGGGTGTGGGTTGATGGTGATGATAGCCAAAATTCCATAAGTATCAGAAGGCAAACCATACTCTGATCTTTGTAGTTAGAGCTAGGCATTGAAGAGTGGAGTTGTGAGAAGCCCTGCTTGAATGTGGGGGATGTCATCAGGGAAAGCTCCAGCAGGAGATTACACTCCTGATCCATTCCTGGGAACTTGGGAATGGCTCTGGCAGGTGAGGTTTTGTGGAGCTCTTCAGGAAATCTAGAGAAAGAAGGTGCAACAAACCCCTTGCAATGATATTATAGGAGAAGTGACTGGCAATCTTCTGGGAAGCATCATCATGCAAATACAATATATAATGTACACATCTAGAGCTAGTCTTGGGAGAGTCAAAATGGCACAGGTGAACAGGGCTCTAGGAGAACTTAGCCAAGACACATGGTAAAATATTTGCACAACAATTCAGATCTGGGACAAGGCATTCTCACATGGCAAAGCCAAGCAAGAATCTGAGAAGTATAATCAGTCAAAGAATTGTGTGTAGTATGTATCCAAAATTAGTCATTGTTTTATGGAGATGGTACAAATTGGCATGCTTCTGGTGGTATGCACCAGAAAAAGACAATTCATGCCGTGAATTCCAAAATTGGACCTAGGAATGTGTGGTTGTTGGAAGGCAATTTTCTAGGGAACTTATAGGGAGAAACTGTTTCCTGAGCCTTTGCATCTGGAGCCAAGCCTGGGAATGTGAAGATAGCACTGATGGTATTGATACTATAGTAAACACAAGAGAAAGACAGTTGGAGAAACTGTGATACCAAAACAAAGCCTGAAACAGTGGAAATTGTGTTGACATTCCAGGTTTTGAGGAGTTTGTCATACAATGTAGATGTTAGATCTGAGCTAGCAGAGCTTAGTGATATGTGTTTTCAGAGACACTCACAAGCAAAGAAATTCCACTCAGTGATAGATAATTGTTACAGAATTAGACCAGGGTATTTGGGGAAGGCACTGGAGTGCAAGATACAGGCAAGGATCACAAACTGGTCTGTGATCTGTATATCTAGAGTTATAAGTGTAGATGGTGCTGACAGGTCATGTTTTGTTGAGATCAATGGGCAGAGCTTGTGTAGGAGGGCTAGGTTCTAGAAGAAAAAGCCACAATAGTAACAGAAGGCAAGATTCTGTGGAGCAACATCAAGGAAATCTCATGTGTGATCTATACATCTACAGGTACTGGTGAACATGGTACAGGTAGTCTTGCTTGTAGGGGAACTTAATAGAAATAAAGAACGTTTTCATACTAACTTGCCTCATAATTTTAAAAATATCTTCTTAGATCCAGAACACCCTCTTGATTCCTAAACAACTCAAAATTTAACTATGAGACTCTAGGTATCTATTCTTCAACCACCTCAGAGACCTGAGAGGGATAAATATATCTGATTATATAGGAAGTGCAGGGCCTGCCGCTTCCAAAACTAAAAAATGACATACCAGTGGCTGCCTGGACAGTTCCCATTTTCTCTCCATACATTACAGCATCAATCTTCAGCGTTAGATATAGAACTTTAAACTCATGGAGATGGTTAGATAGTAGAATGTTAAAGTCAGGTGCCAAATACATATGGACTGGACATTGGGAATGTATGCTAAGCCATATAACTCTTATAATCGTGGCCTATTTATTTCTGTTGTTTTGTATTGTATTTATAGTTATAAGAAAAAGAACCATTATTTGGACTGAAAGGGAGAGCTGTTGGGGGGAAAAATACCTTAAACTAAAAAAAAAAAAAATGAAGGGAAGAGGATGCTGGGGTTGGGGGGGAGGAGGGTGGAAGGGTGGGACTGGAGGGGGGAGTAGGGAGGGGATTGTGATTGAGATGCAACTTGAAGAAATAAAAAATAAATTATTAAAAAAAAGAAATAAAGAAGGCACAGAAGCTGGGTGTCAGCAAGAAGGTCTGTGAATGTGAGATGGCACTGGGTTGTTAGATTCATTGTAACTTCCCAGGTAAAACCTGGACATCATGTGAGTGAAGATATACAGCAACAAGTGGATTCAGGAAAGGGGAGTTCAGCATTTTGAGTATTCAAAAGGAGAGCTAATGCCACAAATGCATGAACAGAGCCAGGCCAGAGAATCTAGGAATGCTGAATGCTGACAACTAGCATGTCTCTGGCGAACTTCAACAGGAAAACCAGTATGGTATCTGAACATCAGAGCTAGGCCTTGGAATGTGCTGAAGGAGGAGACAGTCTTAGGGCTTGTATAAGTTGTGATGAAAAGCCAGTTCAGGATTTGTGTGACACTAGCTATTTCTTGGAGGTTATTGTGAGAGCTAGTAGACAAAATTGTGGCATACCAGGCAATGTATATGCATGATCTCTGGATGTAAGGTGGAGAGTGTGGAGTGTGAAGAATGTACAGGCCAGCTGATTTCAGGGGCTCACAAGTGAAAGATCATTCAAGCACTATATAACAAGAGTTACACCTTGCATTATGATGGTGGTACTGTTAGGTGAGACAAGGCAAAGCTCAGGAAGCAAAGAATGCATACAGTCTACCTGCCCAGAACTAGTGCTTAGAATATAAATATGGTAAGGTAGAAGTATTATATGCAGATACACAGTTGAAACTGGTGAAGGTAATGGGTGAGTATATCTGGCCTTGTAGTGTGGGAATGGCTTTGGTGGGCAAGGTTCTGGTGAGCTCACAAGGCAAAGTCAGTACATTGTTTGTGCATGTAGACCTAGGCCAGATAAGGTAGAGACAACATGTATGGGTTTTATTATGGGATACTGACCCAGGAAATCTAGTTCAGAGGGTACATGGAGAAAGGTGTACAAGGGACATAAAAATTATGATGACAGGTGGGTGTCTAGAGAGCATTAGGAGACAGACAGTTGTGGTATCCCAATTTTGAGAGTTGGGCCTTGATTTTGGGGGATAGTACAGGTGAGGTTAGCTCTAGGAAATCTGATCATGGAAATTTAGGGCATCATTTAATGGGCAATATGGAAACCTTCTAATGGAGAAGTTTTATAAAATATATACATATGTGAAATAAGTAAAACTGGAGTCAACAAATAACTGGGGGAAAAATGTTCCAAATAGAGATCTTCTGACACCATGTGAAATGTACAGTGCCAGAAGTGAATTACATGTAATTGAGTTGTCAGGCCAAGGGGCCCTATGGAAACCCCCCAAAACATCATACTATTGACAAGTCTATTGGTTTCTCTCCAAAAACTTTAGTATGGCAATACTGAAGACAACAATTAAATATCTCATTGATCATGGGAAGGTAAAGTTTTTGTTTAACTGAACCCTTTACTCTTCCTGAGTGGAATCCATATTAGTAGAAGACACTCTGGACACTCACAGAGTAGATGAGTAACCATGAACACACATATAAATCCTGTTACCAACAATGGCTGCCTGACTACATAATTTACTTCTGAAATAGTGTCACAAACATTGTGGGAGTAACTAAGCACTTCTTGATTGGATTTAAAGCCGCTCTGCCACACAGAAACTATGCATCACACCATTAATGTGGCCAATGACCTGAGACTAGATAGACCTATATCCTAGGTGAAAACCAAATGCTACTGTTCTTCTTAAAGAAATGTAGCTCTAAGAGAGGATCCACAATGGCCCTGTTCACAAAGTATGGTATCTGAGGAGTGAGTGAATGAGATTAGTTATGTGGAGCGAACATGATGCCCCACAACTGACTGTGAAACACAAATGGTGTACAAATTTCCACAGCAAACATGGAGACTGATCACCATACGAAACAGTGCAGGGAGGTGCCAAGAACACCGCACTGAGATCAGAAAGCTCAAACACACATCTGGAGAGGAATGACAGGCCAAGTCATGAGGGAATCCAGTCCATGAGCTGATCCAACCCATGCCTCCAGCCAGAGGTCAGCAGACCCACCTATCTCCCTGACAGCCAGTCTCCTTGAGGCCCTGTCCATCAGATATGCCAACATAGCATCACAGAGTGTGCACACTAGCTAAGTGGCAGGGGCCAAAACCAGCCACAGCAGAACGATCAAGAGCAGAAACTGACTACAAACACAGACATCAAAAGTGTTTCCCCAGCAAACACTAGGGCTCGTGACTCACCAGATCACCCAAACATTTGAAGCAGTCAGCTACAGGCCCACCGACACTGGCAGCTGTCTTGGGTGGAGATCTCTGCCTGAAAAACCAACTTAGGTGCTGAACCCAGAATAATTGTGTCAGTGAGGGAAGAACCCAGGCCCCAGTGGCACACAGGTCCAACCTCTGGTCCACAGTTTGACCTGCCTCTCTGAGGAAACCCAACAGCTCTCAGGACCTCTCTAGATAGCCCCCTACCCACTCCAATCCTCTGTACATAGATGCAATTGGGTAACAATCAGCTGAGGAGAACTGAATCTGGATGTGGATCTCCAAGATCCAGTCTCTATTATAGGGACCTACCCATCATCCAGAGGTTGACACTGGAACCAAAGGATCAACCAGGCTCCAAAACAGGGGGTTTTCCTGAGCATCAAGGCCAGTTGGCATCAGAAGCAACTAGACCACACCAGAGTTAACCAGATCACTAAAGGCCAGCGCAAGAACAAGATAAAAAAAAAGCAATATGGCATCTCAAGAACCTAGCTATAATGCTACAGAAAGCCGTGGAAATCCTAACACAACTGAAACACAGGAAAATGACCTTGATCCTACAGTTATGAAACTAATAGAAGTATTAAGGGAAGAAAACAAATCTCTCAGATAACAACAACAAAATACAGCAAAAAAGGTGATGGAAATGAATAAAGCCCTCAGAAAAATTCAAGATAAAGTTAAACAAGAGAGGGATAGGAATAAAATGTTTCAAGACCTAAAAAGGGAAGTTGAAGCAATAAAGAAAGCACAAGCTGAGATATCCATGGAACTGGAAAACCTTGGAAAAAAAAAAGAAATGACAGACACAAGCATCACCAACAGAATACAAGAGGCGGAAGAAACAATATCAGGCACAGAGGATAAAATTGAAGAAATTGATATATCTGTCAAAGATAACATGAAATCCAAAAAAGGTCTCACACAAAACCTCAAGAAATCAAAGACACTATGAAAATACAAAAACCTCAGAAAAAAAATAGGAATAGAAGAAAGAGAAGATTCCCAGATCCAAGGACCAAAAACAAACCTCTTCAACAAAATTATAGAAGAAAATTTCCTAAACCTAATGAAATAGATGCCTATTGCTGTTTAAGAAGCCTACAGAACATCAAAGAGATTAGACCAGAAAAGAAAATCTTCCCACCATATAACAATCAAAACACTAAATGAACAGAACAAAGAAAGAATATTAAAAGCTGCAAGGGAAAAGGGCCAAGTGACATATAAAGGCAAACCTATCAGAATCATACCTGACTTCTCATCAGAGACTCTAAAATCAAGAAGGTCTTGGATTTGCAGACCCTAAAAAACCACAGGTGTCAGGCCAGACCATTATACCCAGCAAAATTTTCAATAAACATAGATGGAGAAAACAAGATGTTCCATGATAAAACTAAATTCAAACAATATCTATGCACAATCTCAGCCCTACAGAAGATACAAGAAGGAAAACTCCAATCCAAGGAGGTTAACGACACCCAAGAAAACACAGGAAACAAATAAACATAACCCCCCCAGAGAAAAAACAAAAGAAGAGAAACTTACTCACACACTGAAACTACCAACATCAAGATAACAGGGAATTAACAATTCCTGGTCATTAATATCACTCAACATTAATGGACTAAATTCCCCAATAAAAAGACACAGACTAGCAGAATGATTGTGAAAGCAGAATCCAGCATTCTGCTGCTTACAAGAAAAACACCTCAGCAAAAAAGAAAGGTATCATCTCTAAATTAAGGGCTGGAATAAGATATACCAAGCAAATGGACCAAAAGAGCAAGTTAGAATAGCCATTATCATATTCAATAAAATAGACTTTCATCCAACATTAATCAAAAGAGATGGGGAAGGACAATTCATACTCATCAAAGAAAAAATCCACAAAGATGACATCTCAATACTGAACATCTATCCCCCAAATGTAAGGGCATTCACATTTGTAAAAGAAACAATACTACAGCTCAAATCCCACACATTAATAGTCAGAGACTTCAACACACCACTCTCACAATGGAACAGATTAACAATGCAGAAAACAAACAGAGAAGTAATAAAACTAACAGACGTCATGAATCAAATGGACCTAGTTGACATCTACAGAACAGTCCACCCAAAAACAAAAGAATATATTTCTTCTCAGCACCTCATGGAACCCTCACCAAAATCTAACAAGTAGTTTCTCACAAAGCAAGCCTCAACAGATACAAGAAAATTGAAATTACCCCTTGTAATTTATCACATCATCATGGAATAAAGCTAGACTTCAACAATAGAAGAAACAATAGAAAGTCAGCAAATTCATGGAAACTGAACAAATCTCTACTCAATGACCTCTGGGTCAGGGAAGAAATAAAAAAAATAATAAATTAAAGTCTTCTAAGAATTCAATGAAAATGAAGGCATAACATATTCAAATTTATGGGACCATAGAAAGCATTGCTAAGAGGAAAGTTCATAGCACTAAGCAGCTCCAAAAAGAAATTGGAGAGTTACCATACTAGTGAACTAAAAGCAAACTTAAAAGATCTAGAACAAAAAGACACAAACACACCCAAGAGGAGTAGATGACAGGAAATAATCAAACTCAGGGTTGAAATCAATATATTATAAACAAAAAAAAACAATAGAAAGGATCAATGAAACCAAGAGCTGGTTCTTTGAGAAAAATCAACAAAATAGACAAACTCTTAGCCAAACTACCTAAAAGGCAGAGGGAAAATGTCCAAATGAACAAAATCAGAAATGAAAGGGGGTGAATAACTACAAACACTGAAGAAATCCAAAGAATCATTAGGTCTTATTTCAAAAACCTGTAGTCTATAAAATTGGAAAACCTAAGTGAAATGGACAATTTCTTGGTAGATTCCATGTACCAAGGTTAAATCAAGAGCAGACAAACAGATTAATCAGGCCTATAACCATTAAGGAAATAGAACCAGTCATTAGAAGTCTTCCAAACATAAAAGCCAAATGCCAGATGGTTTCAGCACATAATTCTACCAGACGTTCAAAGAGGAGCTAATACCAATACTCTTCAAACTCTTCCATAAAATAGAAATAGAATGAACACTACCTAACACATTTTATGAAGCCACAGTCATCCTGATACCTAAACCACACAAAGACCCAGCAAAGAGAATTACAGACCAATTTCTCTTATAAACATAGATGCAAAAATACTCAATAAAATATTTGCAAACATAATCCAAAAATACACCAAATTATCATACACCATGCACCATGATCAAGTAGGATTCATCCCAAAAGTGCAGGGGTGGTTCCACATATGAAAATCTATCTGTAGACAGAATGCTGTCCAAAAAGGACAAAATTTGGAAGCAGGTAAGTCGACAGCCTAGCTCTGCCAAGGCAGGGTAGGTAAGTCTTTCATAATTCCTGCTCTACAATCAATGTCTGTCATAGAAATGGGGCCAATCGGCTGAAAATTGATGCTGTAATGTATGGAGAGAAAATGGGAACTTCCAGGCAGCCATTGGTATGTCATTTCTTAGTTTTGGAAGCTGTGGGCCCTGCACTTCCTATATAATCAGATATATATATCCCTCTCAGGTCTCTGAGGTGGTTGAAGAATAGATAGCTAGAGTCTCATAGCTAAATTTTGAGTTGTTTAGGAATCAAGAGGGTGTTCTGTATCTAAGAAGATGTTTTTAAAATTGTGAGGCAATTAGTATGAAAGCTGAGTTAGATATAGAACTTTAAACTCATGGAGATGGTTAGATAGTAGAATGTTAAAGTCAGATGCCAAATACGTATGTATTGGACATTGGGAATATATGCTAAGCCATATAACTGTCATAATTGTGGCCTACTTATTTCTGTTGTTTTGTATTGTTTTTATTGTTATAAGAGAAAGAACCATTTGTTGGACTGAAAGGGGGAAAAGATATACCTTAAACTAAAAAAAAGGGAGGTATAGGATGGGGGCTTGAGGGGGAAGAGGGTGGGAGGGTGGGACTGGAGGGGGGAGTAGGGAGGGGATTGTGATTGATATGTAACTTGAAGAAATAAAAAATAAATTATAAAAAAAAGAAAATCTATCAATGTAATTCACCACATAAACAATCTGAGGAAAAAAGGACACATGATCATCTCATTGAATGCTGAAAAAGCATTTCAGAAAATTGAACATACCTTCATTTTAAAAGTATTGGAGAGATCTGGAATACAAGAACCATACCTAAACATAGTAAAGGCAATTTATAACAAGCCTGTAGCCATCCTACTAAATGGAGAGAAATGTAAAGCATTTCCACTAAAATCAGGTACAATGCAAGGCTGCCCACTCTCTCCATATATCTTCAACATAGTACTTGAAGTTTTGTCTAGAACAATAAGACAACTAAAGGAGATCAAAATGACAAAAATTGGAAAGAAAGAAGTCTAAGGATCCCGATTTGCAGATGGTATGATAGCATACATAAGCAACTCCAAAAATTACACCAGAGAACTCCTATAACTGATAAATACCTCCAGCAAGGCAACTAGATAAAAAATTAATTCAAAAAAATCAGTAGCCTTTCTTTACACAAAATATAAATGGGCTGAGAAAGAAATTAGAGAAACAACCCCCTTCACAATAGACAAAAATAATATAAAATACCTGAGGGTAACTCTAACCAAGCAATGAAAGATCTGCACAACAAGAAGAAGTTCTTGAAGAAAGCAATTGAAGAGAATATCAGAAGATGGAAAGATCTCCCATGCTCATGGATAGGTAGGATCAACATAATAAAAAATGGCCATCCTAACAAAAGCAACATATACATTCAATGCAATTCCTATAAAAATACCATCACAATTATTTACAAACCTTGAAAGAACAATTCATAATTTCATATGGAAAAACAAAAAACCCAGAATAGCTAAATCAATACTGTACAATAAAAGAACATTGGGAGGTATCACTATCTCTGATTTCAAGATGTACTACAGAGCAATAGTAACAAAAACAGCATGATACTAGATTAGAAACAGAAGGGTTTCTCATTGGAATTGAATTATAGACCCAAACATAAACCCAGACACATATGGTAAATTAATTTTTGACAAAGAAGCCAAAACCATACAATGAAAAAAAGAAAGCATCTTCAACAAATGGTACTGGTCTAATTGCACGTCAACATATAAAAGAATGCAAATGGATCCATATTGATGTTAAGGTATTTGATGCACAAAACCTTGCATCAAAGACCTTAACATAAAACTGAACACATTCTAATAGAAGAGAAAGTGGGGGAAAGACTGGAACTTATTGACATAGGTGACAACTTCCTGAACAGAACACAAATAGCTCAGGCTCTAAGAATGACAATCAATAAATGGGACCTTATGAAATTGAAAAGCTTCTGTAATGCAAAGGACACTGTCATTAGAAAAAAATGGATGCCTAAAAGTTGTGAACACATCTTCACCAACCCTACATCCTACAGAGGGCTAACATTCAAAATATTTCAAGATCTAAAGGAATTAAACACCAGATTCTAATGTGGTAGCAGCCAATACAAGCACATTATGAACACAGGGAAAATAGCTATAACACCACAGAGTTACAGCATGCTGAGCAACAATCTGAGAGGCACGAACCTGCTGGGTTTCACCCAGCGAAACCAGGGACTAATAAAAGTCCCTGGGCGAGACTCCCAGACACTCAGAAAAACAGACCAGTGCAAATCATGGAAGCTGCAGTGGCCAAGGAAGCAGACGAATCATCAGCAGGAGAGGAGCCGTGGGTACAAGCCACTTAAATACCCAGCAAGCATCTCTGAACTCCAGATGGGGTACGCATCAGCCTACTGAGCTCCCAGCTTCCACACAGTCATTCCAGCACCAAAAAGAGGACCAACAGAGCTTCGGGGAACAGGTATATTCTCAGTGGAAACATTATGGCAGCAAACCACAGCTCACTCTGATCTACAGGAGAACAGCTGGACATCTGCAGTATATCTCCAAGGGAGCAGTGGTCTTGGAGGTGCAAGCATATTTAGGATTACCCAGAAAGGTGTTGACATACAGAACCCTCTACTGGATTTACAATCTCTCAGAAGAACACTGCAGCTAGACAAAGCAGCGGGATACACTTCCTGGAGCAGGCTGCACTTTCTGCACCAGTAAAGTGTCCCACGGGTCTGAACATTGCAGGGCCTTGGCAGGCAGCTCCAGTCTCCAGATAGAGTTACCTTCCAGCTTCCTCAGTACCCAGTTTCCACAAGGCAGTACCAGCACCCAAAAGAGAACCAGCAGAGACACAGGAACAGTCAGATCAGAGTGGGCTGAAAGGCAAGTGGTCAAGTTAAAAGGCTGTGGAACTCCACTGAGTCCAAGCCCTGCGCACAGGTTGTAGTGTTCATATTGGACTCCCCAGCCAGCACACCTGGTTCCTCCTTGGCAGGATACCAGATCTTCAGTATCTACAGTTCCAGCCCTGGAACAGTGAATTTTTGTCTGTGAGCACTGCCTGAGTGAATCAGACTACAAGGGCTTAGTTCTTAGGGCCGGGAGTCACAGAGGTGCCCTGGAGATGACCTAGGAGGAGCCACCTGGGGGGAACACAGCCATAGACCTAACCCTCAGGCCAGACACATGAGCAGCAGGGGATCTGCAGCTCTAGCTTAAAATCTGTGGTCCTCCGAGCCCCACTGACATCACTAGGAAGACCCGCCAGAACTCAAGACTCTGCAGGCTGGAATAACATATCCCACCCAAACCATGACCTGAGTTCCAAGTTGGGACACAACTGAAGGGGCTGAACTAAGGGAGGGCCCATTGAAATGGAGTCTCCAACACAAGACCCCACCTAGCCTGTGCTGAGCTATAGACTACGAAGACTATGTGGCCTCTACATCAAAGCTCCATCCTTGGCACCAGGTCCAGAAGACACTAGGAACAATTAGGTAAGGACAACCAGACAGCTAAAGGTCAGCAAAAGAACTGGTCTGACAAAAATCAGGGAAATATGACTCCAACAAAATACAGTGATGCTAATACAGCAAGCCCTGACCATTCCACTACAGCAGAAACACATGAGAATGATGAGAAATCTGTTCTTAGGAAAATGATAGAGTCCTTACAAGAAGAAATTAAATCCATGAAATAATTTAAAGAATCCTCAATTTTACAAATGAAAGCAATGCAGAATACCATTAGAGACCTCCAAGTCAACTCAGCCAAATATGAATGGGAAAGAGACAAGGCTATAAAAGACAAATACTTTGGAGCAGGAAATGTATAAAACTGTTCAAACTTGAAACTGGAAATGGAACCAATAAAGAAAACACAAGTAGAGACTATGCTGGAGGTGTAAACCAAGAGAAGAGTATGGGAACTACAGACATGAGTATCATAAATAGGATACAAGACATGGAAGACAGAATCTCAAGTGTGGAAGATTCAATTGAAGAAATCATTACAGCAACCAAATAAAATGAGAAATCTAAAAATGTTCTCACACACAACATCCAAGAAATCAAGAACTCAATGAAAACGCAGAAGCTATTGTTTGATTTTTGTTTAGATGTCTTTGATTTTCCCTATATTGAGAGGTAGACTTAGAGCTAATGTAAAATACATGAAAGGCATGGTGTTAGCCCATGACTTTACCCCCAGCAGAAATAGGAAGATCACTCTAGATTTAGTTGTCTTATAAATTCTAGAGTTACAAGGAACAGGGTGGTGATGGTGCACATCCTTAATCTCATCATTCAAGAAGAATACACCCTTAATCTCAACACACTAGAGACAGAAACAGGCAGATCTCAGAGCTCAAGGTCAGCCTGATACAAAACAAGCTCTAAATAGAGAAAAACTTCGATCCAGGGGTGGTAGAGCACATCTTTAATCCCATCAGTTGGGAAACACATGTCTTTGATCCCAATACTTAGAATGCAGAGACAGGCACATAGGATTTGGAAGGATTTAAGTTTAAAAGCTACTTACAAAAGGCATGTGGAAATTCAAACAAATTGTCTCTTGAGATCTCAAAATATATACACTAAAGGTTTGTTTAGCTCCAAAATATCAAAATGATTTCTTCTTTAATCTGAATTGAAAGATAATACTTTATATATTGTCAAAAAACCAAATTTGCGGGGGGATCCAAGATGGCGGCAGCCAGCGCGGATGTATTTTGATTTCAGGGTCAACAGTCACAAGGCGGTAAGTGTTGCAGGACTCTGTACAAAGGGCACGACCCCTTCTAAATCTCACCCAGCTACACAGGGACCACAGAAGATGCCTGGGCAAGTCACCCCTTCCAACTCTCGGACACGCTACGAAGCCTCTGGACCCGGGAATCGGGATAACCCATCCCCCAAAAGGAGAAATACCTGGTAAGTTCCAACCTAATACCCAGCCTGCAGATTCAGAAACCACGCAGATATAATCCCCACCATGCTGGGCACTCCCAGGTCTCACACAGATGATCAAATTATCTGGGAAAGGTTGCGACCCTTGGAAGTGAAGTAGCTCCACTGCAAAGCGCCTTCAGATCCCAGTATGTGACATAACAGGCCAGCTTCAAAGCCTCGGGAGCGGCAAGGCTATTGGAGCTGAATTGCAGATTTACCCCCTACAGGAACCAACCCCGGGCAAACTGTGAGATATTTGAAACTGTCCTATATCGAACTTTTGTACCAGTAAGGGCCCTTCCGGCAGGGAATCAGAGCTTACTTGTGCACAGCTCCGCCACCTGAATTAATTAGGTCCCCACCTGGGAGGAGGGAGTGAATGACTCTCCTTATAGGGGTGGTGTAAAGCAACTCCTACACCACAGTGCCCCCTTTGGGGACCCAAGTCCAGAAGACAGCAAAAAAAAAAAAATTATTCATGGCCAGAGGCCAGAGCCAAAAATAATGAATGAGCAAAATGTCTCCAACAAAAGAAAGCAACGCTATTCCGTCCAGCCCGAACCACCTCACCACAACTGAAACACATGAAAACGATGACAATTCTACATTATGGAAAGTGATAAAGTCCCTTCAAGAAGAACTTAAAACTATGAAGGAATTCAAAGAAGCCACAATTCTACAAGTCAAAACAACGAATAACATCATTAAAGAGCTCCAAGCCAAGGTGACCCAGCTTGAACAGGAAAAGGATAAAGCAATGAAAGATCTCCAGACAAAAACAAGCAAACTGGAGAAGGAAATGTACAAAACAAACACTATCATTCAAGACATGAAAATAGAAATGGAAACAATAAAGAAAACACAGTCAGAGTTAAAAGAGGAAATGGAGAATCAAGAGAAAAGAACAGGAACTACGGATGTGAGTATGAAAAATAGGATGCAAGAGATGGAAGACAGGATCTCAGGCAAGGAAGATTCGATGGAAGAAATCAGTACAACATCCAAAGAAAATGAGAAGGCTAAAAAAATCTCTCACCCACAACATCCAAGAAATCAAGGACTCAATGAAAAGTCGGAACCTAAGAATTAGAGCCATAGAGGAAAGAGAAGACTCCCAATTCCATGGTCCAGGAAATATATTCAACAAAATCATAGAAGAAAACTTCCCAAACCTAAAGAAAGAGATGCCAGTAAAAATCAAAGGGGCTTACAGAACACCAACCAGATTAGATCAGAAAAGAAACTCCTCTCGCCACATAACAATAGAAACTCCAAATGTAGAGAACAAAGAAAGGATATTAAAAGCTGTAAGAGAAAAAGGCCAAGTCACATACAATGGCAGACCCATCAGAATCACACCTGACTTCTCCTCAGAAACTTTAAAAGCTAGAAGAGCCTGGACAGATGTCCTAAAAGCCCTGAGAGAACATAGGTGCCCAGCCAGACTACTATACCCAGCAAAACTCTCTATCAACATAGAAGGAGAAAACAAGATATTCCATGACAAAATCAAATTCAAACAATATCTCCTCACAAACCCAGCCCTACAGAAGATCCTAGAAGGAAAATTCCAACACAGAGAAGATAACTACACCCAAGAAAACAGAGGAAATAGAAACCTCCACAGCAACTAAACAAAAGAGGAACACAAGATGGCCAGCTATACCAAAATAATGGGAAATAACAACCCCTGGTCACTAATATCCATCAACATCAATGGACTCAACTCGCCAATAAAAAGACACAGACTTACAGACTGGATCTGTGAACAAGACACATCTCACTATTGAAGATAAACACTACCTCAGAGTAAAGGGCTGGGAAAAGGTCTTCCAAGCAAATGGACCCAGGAAACAAGCTGGAGTAACCACCGTAATATCAAACAAAATAGACTTCCAATTGAAGTTAATAAAAAAAAAGACAGAGAAGGGTATTACATACTCATTAAAGGAAATATACACCAAGAGGTCATCTCAATATTGAACATCTATGCCCCAAATACAAAGGCACCTAAATTTATAAATGAAATGCTTCTAAAAATTAAATCGCACATCGATCCAAACATTTTAATAGTGGGAGACTTCAATAAACCACTCACAACTATGGAGAGATCATCAAGATAGAAGCCAAACAGAGAAATAATGAGTCTAACAGAGATCATGAACCAAATGGACCTAACAGATATCTACAGAACGTTTCATCCAAACACAAAAGAATACACCTTCTTCTCAGCACCTCATGGAACCTTCTCCAAAATCGACCATATAGTTGGACGCAAAGATAGCCTCAACAGATACTAGAAAATTGAAATAACCCCTTGTATCTTATCAGACCACAATGGAATAAAGCTGGACTTCCATAGCGAAAGAATCAACAGAAAGTCTACACTCTCATGGAAATTGAACAACTCTTTACTACAGGACCAGTGGGTCAGGGAAGAAATAAAGAAGGAAATCAAAGACTTCTTAAAATCCAACGAAAATGAAGACACAACATACCCAAACCTATGGGACACAATGAAAGCTGTGCTACGAGGAAAGATCATAGCATTAAGTGCCTTCAAAAAGAAAATTGTGACAGCTCATATTAGTGAATTAACAGCTAAACTGGGTGAATTGGAAAAAAAAGAAACAAACACTCCCAAGAGGAGCAGAAGGCAGGAGATCATCAAACTTAGGGCTGAAATCAACAACTTAGAAACAAAAAGAACTGTACAAAGAATCAATGAAATCAAGAGTTGGTTCTTCGAGAAAATCAACAAAATAGACAGCAGACCCTTAGCCAAATTAACTAAAAGACAGAGGCAGAAAACACTAATCAAAAAATCAGAAATGAAAAGGGTGAAATAACAGCAGACATTGAGGAAATCCAGAGAATATTTGGATCCTACTTTAAAAATCTATACTCCACCAAATTTGAAAACTTAAGTGAAATGGACAATTTTCTTGATACATTCCACCTACTGAAGCTAAATCAAGATCAGATAAACAGATTAAACAGCCCTCTAACCCCTAAGGAAATAGAAACAGTCATTAAAAATCTCCCAACCAAAAAAAGCCCAGGGCCAGATGGCTTTAGCATGAAATTCTACCGGACCTTCAAAGGGGAGCTAACACCAATACTTTTCAAACTCTTTCACAAAATAGAATCTGAAAGAAAATTGCCAAACTCATTCTACGAGGCCACAATCACCCTGATTCCTAAACCACACAAAGACCCAACAAAGAAAGAGAACTTCAGACCAATCTCCCTCATGAACATAGATGCAAAAATACTTATTAAAGTACTAGCAAACCGAATTCAAGAACACATCAAAAGTATCATACACCATGATCAAGTAGGCTTCATCCCAGGGATGCAGGGATGGTTCAACATAAGAAAATCTATCAACGTCATTCACCATATAAACAAGATGAAAGAAAAAAACCACATGATAATCTTGCTAGATGCAGAAAAAGCATTTGACAAAATTCAACACCCCTTCATGCTAAAAGTTCTGGAGAGAACAGGCATACAAGGACTGTACCTAGAAATAATAAAGGCAATATACAGCAAGCCAGTGGCCAACATCAAAATAAATGGTGAGAAACTTGAAGTATTTCCTCTAAACTCAGGGACAAGACAAGGATGTCCACTTTCACCATATCTCTTCAATATAGTACTTGAAGTTCTTGCTAGAGCAATAAGACAACTAAAGGACATCAAGGGGATAAACATCGGAAACGAAGAAGTCAAATTATCCCTATTTGCAGATGATATGATAGTACACATAAGCAACCCCAAAAATTCCACCAGAGAACTCTTACAGCTGATAAACACCTTCAGCAAAGTGGCTGGATACAAAATTATTTCAAAAAAATCAGAAGCCCTTCTTTATACAACAAACAAATGGGCTGAGAAAGAAATAAGGGAAACAACCCCCTTCACAATAGCCACAAACAACATAAAATACCTGGGGGTAACTCTAACCAAGCAAGTAAAGACCTGTACAACAAGAACTTCAAGCCCTTGAAGAAAGAAATGGAAGAGGCCTTTAGAAGATGGAAAGATCTCCCATGCTCATGGATAGGTAGGATCAACATAATAAAAATGGTCATCCTACCAAAGCAATATATAGATTCAATGCAGTTCCTATCAAAATACCAACACAATTTTTTATAGACTTGGAAAGAGCTAGTCTCAATTTCATATGGAACAACAAAAAGCCCAGAATAGCTAAATCAATTCTACACAATAAAAAAACATCTGGAGGTATTACCGTCCCAGATTTCAAGCTATACTACAGAGCAATAGTTGTAAAAACAGCATGGTATTGGTATAGAAACAGATTAGTAGATCAATGGAATCGAATTGAAGATCCAGAAATAGACCCACACACTTCTGGCCACCTAATTTTTGACAAAGAAGCCAAAACGGCACAATGGAAGAAGTACAGCATTTTCAACAAATGGTGCTGGTCCAACTGGATGTCCATTTGTAAAAGAATGAAGCTAGACCCATACTTATCACCTTGTACAAAACTTAAGTCCAAGTGGATCAAAGACCTTAAAATAAGGCCAGTCACACTAAATCTACTAGAATATAAAGTTGGAGAAACCCTCGAACTAATTGGCACAGGCGACAACTTCCTGAACAGAACACCAACAGCTCAGGACCTGAGATCAACGATCAATAAACGGGACCTCATGAAACTTAAAAGCTTCTGTAAGGCAAAGGACACGGTCATTTGAACAAAACAGCAACCTACAGACTGGGAGAAAATCTTCACCAACCCCACATCTGACAGAGGGCTAATATCCAAAATCTACAAAGAACTCAAGAAATTAAATGCCAAGAAACCAATAATCCAATCAAAAAATGGGGGACAGAGCAAAATAGAGAATTCACAAAGGAGGAATCCCTAATGGCTGAGAGACACTTGAAGAAATGCTCAACATCCTTAATCATCAGAGAAATGCAACTCAAGATGACTCTGAGATTCCATCTCACACCTGTCAGAATGGCTAGGATCAAAAACTCAAATGACAGCACATGCTGGTGAGGGTGTGGAGAAAGTGGAACCCTCCTCCATTGCTGGTGGGAGTGCAGGCTTGTGCAACCACTATGGAGGTCAGTCTGACGATATCTTAGAAAACTTGCAATAGCTCTGACTCAGGACCCAACCATACCACTTCTGGGTATACATCCACATGACTCCTCACTGAATCACAAGGAAGTTTCCTCATCTATGTTCATAGCAGCTTTATTTGTAACAGCTGTAAACTGGAAACAACCCAGATGTCCCTCAACCGAAGAATGGATTAAAAAACTGTGGTACATCTACACAATGGAATACTACTCAGCTATCAGAAACAACGAAATCATGCAATTTGCAGCCAAATGGGTGGAACTTGAGAATCTCATCCTGAGTGAGCTATCCCAGACCCAGAAGGATGCACATGGCATCTAGTCACTTATAGTCGGATTTTAGCTACATAGTACAGAACAAAACTCATTTAAAAGTACAAATTTACTTCCAGTCCTTTTATAGGTTGATATTGTAATCTATTTAGGAGTCTGGGTAATACCAGTCAAGTTCCTGGTCATGTCAAATATTATTCTTAATTTATCATAAAAATATGCTTCCTAGGTTAAGCAGATATTAAATTGTTACAAATATACAGCTTGCCTGCTCAAACATAGATAGATAGATAGATAGATAGATAGATAGATAGATAGATAGATA
>CAJQZJ010028695.1:419-21937 GCA_907164525.1 Lophiomys imhausi | reverse complement strand
AGAAAATTTGCTATTAGTTGCACTGTTCTGGTGATATATCCTGCCCTAAGTATCTCCCAGGAATGGTTTTGTAGTGTATGCACACCTATTGTAAGAGACAGTGTCATAAAGCTGTATTTCAGACATACTATGCTAAAATACTTATTTAAAATGTAAACTTACCTGTATATCATGAATTTTAACATAGTTTTGATTGTTTTGGCTCAGTTTGGCAATTCAATTATTTTCCACATTTGGAGAAGCATCAGATATGAGTCTCTAAATTTTTTCTCTCAGTTGTAACTCCTTCTCACTCTTCTTTTCTTGACTGAGATACCCTACCCCCTCCTTCCTACGTTAGGAACACCTTTCCTCTGTACCCCACGTTGGTGGTACTGCGTTTGAATTTAGGGCTTTTCACATACTAAACAAGCACCTAACACTTGAGCAAAATTCTCATTTTCATTTTACTTTGTGAAACAGTCTTGATAAGTTGCCCAGACAGGCCTCAAACATACTCTGCAGTTCAGAAAGGCCATGGAATTTTACTCCTTCTTGTAAATGTTGTTTTTATTTCTTCAGGTGAGGGGATGAGATGAGAGCTATACCCAAGCTTTATAAATACATGGCTTGAGTTGAACCCAGAACATTTTATCTAACGATTCCTAGGCCTAGGCCTAGAAGCCTCTAGCCTCCTTATAATCCAATCTTCTGCTAGCCTGGACCTTGAAGGCTTTTGCTTCCAGCTTCCATCTTCTAACCTAGGCCTAGAATCTTTTCAGCCTATGAGATTTACTGCTAAATACACTCATCCTTAATAGTTCTTTCTAAACTCTGACTGTCTGGTTCACCCTCAGTAGTTCTGGATCAAATTTCTCTGACTATTTCAATTTGGCTTCTCTCCACTTCTCACTGAATTAATTGCCTTGGTTGGAAAAACTGCCTCTGACCTCCAGGAACTGAACTCCATGAACTCAACTGCACTGCACTGAACTGCACTAAACTCTACCAAACTGAACCAATCTGTACTGTACTCCTGAATTCTACTGTACTCTCTACAGAAACTCTCTTACTTTCTCTGTGCTGCTCTTAAGTAGCCTCTCTTTCCTATATGTTCTCATATAGGAGAGTTGGAGACATGTTACCTCTGACTCATTCTGTTAAATATTTCTCTGATTCATCACTTTGTCCCTAAATTACACATCATTGTTTGAGATTAAAGATATGAACTAAATTGAGCCAGAAGGATTAAAGGTGTGTATTATAACCAGAGAGATTAAAGGTATGTATTTCAGCCAGACATAAAACCATGACTAAGGCAAATTATAAAAGAAACACTTTATTTGTGCTTACAATTTCATAGGCTTAGAGTCCATGATGATAGAGTAAAAGCATAGTGGCAGGAACAGCTGAGAGTTCACATTCTCATCTGCAAGTAAGAAGCAGAAAGAGAACACAGTGGGGGTAGCTGGAGAATTTTGAACCCTCAAATCCTACCTCTAGTGACACACCTCTCAAAACAAGGCAATACCTTCTAATCCTTCCCAAACAGTTCTACCATTGGGGAAAAGTATTCAAGCATGTTAGTCTATGGGAGCCATTCTTTTTCAAGTCACCAACACCAAATAACTGTGACTCATTTTTAAAATCTGTCTATCCTCCAAAAATGGATTAATAGTGAGGACTGGATCAGAGATAGATATCAGAACTCTTACTTAAAAGCCCAATATTTGGAAAATAAAATGAGATTGACCTGATTTTCAAAACATTTTACTTTGCAAGTATGAGTAAGGAAATCATTTAATTCCTTATACAATGTCTTTATATAGCAAACTTTCCTTGGACAGCATATGATTTAATTTGGTAATCCAATTATGACATTTTTCAAAATATATGGATTTAAAGGATGTAGGGAATGTGAACATGGAAGAAAAGATGTAAATAAGATATCTGGAAAAGAGTGGGCCTTGCACCTTACTTGGACAACAGGGTAGAGCTAGTCTTGGTTGTGGGGTTTGTGGGTGATCCAGTCCCAAGGATGTGAAAGCATAAGAACCATCAGGCTGACCGTATCTGATACCACATAAACCCAGAACCAGGACTTTGAATTGGCCCACCCCAACATCTACCCCATGGAAGAACTGCTGGAGTGCATGAAGTGCCCAGTTCTACAGGCCCAAAACTACAGGATCTCCATGACACAGGACAACAACAGGATATCTGAGAGGAGTCCCAGTGAGATTCCAGCATTGACAAAAGAGAAGGCAGAGTCCTCACACAAGACTAATGAGTCATTTTAATGAACATTTTCAAGCTAGAAATGTGGGCAGAAGGGGATACTGTGGGACAAACTGTGACACACTGAAGCTTCCACAATGAAAAAAAAAATTTGTCTGTTAGGAGAGGTTGCAAGGGTGGAGGGTGGGTCTGGGGGAAGGTGGAAGATGAGTGGGGTAAGGGTACATGATGTGAAATTCATACACACACACACACACACACACACACACACACACACTCTCACACACAACAATAAGAAGTAAAAAAAGAAATATGGGAAAAGTAAAAAAAAGGAAAAGAGAACATCAGCAAAAAAAAACAAAAAAGGAAGACATGATCAGCAAATGCCTCAAAGAAAGCCTAGTACTTGAAGAGGATTATTTGTAAGACATATAAAATAAATTTAGAGAAATCTGTAATGTTCTTCTTTACAAGAATTAGGTAAATAGAATATTTCATTCAATATTTTTATTAAGGTGAATTAAAAGCTTAGTCCCCATTCTCAAGGCCCTTCTAAAAGAAGAAAATAGAAGTGAAGAAGGTAAATTATGAGATTATGAGTTGTGTGATCTCTGTAATCAGATGATAATATTCTTACAATTGAACAGTAGTAGATTTGAGGGCAGCTACATGGCAGGGTATGTATGTGTCTTTAAATATCATAAGCACCTAGTTATAGAAGGTCAGGATAGGCATCTTAGATGACAAATCCACATGTGCAAAAGGGAAAAGGGAATTTTACTCTGCTAATTAGGCCAGTTAAATTGTGGCAAAAGGTCTAGAGAGCAAGCAACTGAAATTCAAAGGTAAGTAAGGGGTTGACTGTGAAAGAATGAGTATAAAATCTAAGACTAAGGACCGTGCCAATGTTTATTAGAAATATGTTCATTTAGAAGCACTTCTATGCTCCTATTACTCAAAAACAGATTTATGTGGCCAGGTTGGAATGCTTGACACTCCCTGAAGAAACAATTTCTTAAAAGCAAATGATTTTCACAAATCGGTCCCAAATAAGATTGGAGAGAAGATGATATGGGCTTTAGGAAATCCTACATGAAGCAGAATTGGCTTGTTAATGGCAGCTGTTCCAACAATTAAGTTCGGCACAATGATTCAATTTAGCCTTAACAAAGTCAGGTTTTACATTTCACCTTCTTAATGGCTTCCACTCCTTCAGTGGATCAGGAGAACTTGGTTTTGGTATGTGACACTGCCACTTTTGTTTAGTGAACACTAAGACAACAAACCAGAACAAGAATGTCCACTCTTGCACTCTTGCTAAAATAATCAAACCACTTAATCTCAAGCAAGTGGAAGAAGATGGCTCCAAATGACACATCAATTTACATTAGCAGTTGTTATTGTGGAGCTACGTCTTGTTTTTCAAATAGGCCAATAGGCTTTTCAATTGAATTAAAACAAACAAACAAGCAAGCATATGCACAAAAACTTTCTTTCTGCAAATGCCACTTGTATAAAAAGGATGGCCTATTGTACAGATGTATTTTCTTCAACAGATTCCTGTCCCAGACTGGATGAATCATATCCTCCACATTATCTGTCAGAGACAAAAGACTGCTGTCAACATAGTGATCCATGGTGTAGTGATGGCTTAAAGCCTTGTAGTCTCATAGACACAGGTGTTTTCAGAGACCACGATTTTGTCTTAAAGAATCTTTGTTCTCAGATTTACCTTCTAGATTCCTCTATAGAAAGCTGGCTTTATGAATCAAAGGGAAAACAAAGCTGGAAGCAGATGAAGGTCTGATACCATCTTCAGTACCACAAAATGACTGAAGCAAAAAAACTAAACATAATTCTGATTGGCACCAATGGATTTGAGCCTTGGTTAAGAATTCTTCATCTACTTTTGGGGATTAAGCTCAGGAAACCAAAGTCCTCTGATTCTTTTATTTCTATTACGATTTGAAACGTTCACTTGAAAAGTGTCATTCTCTCAGAATCTGCAGAATCATGTGGTGTGTGTGGAAGAATCCTTACACATCTGGTATTACATGTGTTGAATGACTATATCAGAGCAGAGTGTAAACAAAAAAACCCTGGACTTTACTCTATCCCTATATTTTAAAACTTAATTCATCTCTATTTTCAGAGTTTAATTAAAAAGCAAACAAACCAGGCTGGTGGGAGACAGCTTCCCCCCACCCCAAGAGAGGTAGATCATAGTCAAAAGAGGAAAGTTCTATTTAATGTGGTAAATGAATGCTGTAGAATTTCTAAATCTAGGACACATTAACTCTTGCTAGCTTATCTTAGAATTCTTGATCAAGCAGTTTTGTCTAACCATTTGACATTACAAATGTCATTACAACTTTGTCATTTGCTAACTTCACTAAAAAGAACTAGGCAACAGAAGTATAAAAAAATCACAAAATATCTCATAATATTTAAGTTTAAAATTCTGTGTTAAGCCATAATAGATATCTTAGTGTATGCGTGGCCTATGTACCACAGATTGGATACACCCGAGGAGAAGAATGTTTACCTTGATATAAGGAAACACAAAGCAGCTACCTGGAAAAGGATACCTGGCCCAAGTCAACAGTGCTTACAATGCTAAGTACCACATACAATGTACGTGCAAAAGCTTCAGATGATTTCACTGAACACATGATGAGGATTGTCTAAGTCTCTAAGTAAGATGCAACCCAAGAGCATAGTTTACCTTCAGGGCCAGTGAGATAGAAACACATAATGTAAAGCTAGTTCCCATCAGTGTAGTTTATTGTGCTGCCCTGGTTAATTGGGACAGTTCTTGAAAGTAACCTCAACACATGTGTTTGGTGGTGACCAGAGAAAGATGATATAGAGATAGCTCAGGGCCACAACTTGACTGGAAGGTGGCCTGGGTTTGACCCACGCTGGATAATTACTTGTCCTTTCCAAACCTTACTGATTTGTTCATAAAATGTGTATGGTAATAGTACTCACCTCTTGGAGTTGTGATTTTAGGGTACAAATAAATTCATATCTAGTGGCTAGTGTACTGCTTGTCAAACGGTAAAAGATTAAATGAGTTTAATGTGTTTTCATTATTAACTTAACTATGCTACAGAAATTCAAAGGCTTTGAGTGGAAAATAACTTGTTTAATTATTTAGATCTGTGGTTTCTTTATTTGGACAGTTTACCTTCCTAATTACAGTGGGCTGACAAGATTCTATGGAAAAGAATCACCTCTATGAGTTGATACGTGGAAAAAGAGCAGGCACACTCCAAGATTGCTTAGATGGAATGAGATGCTATTATACATGAGAGAAAAGCTTAATATTTCTTCTGAAAAATCAACTAACAGAGAAGCAAAAACAAAAATGAATCTTAATGCATCTATGGCAAAGTTAAGTTTACTGGGTATTGGGTAATGTATACTGTACATTCCAGGAATTGTGCTGCCTAGGAAATTTATTATGTGTAACATTTAATAAAGGGAAGCGCTTAATAAAACACCCTGGAGACTTACTTTCTAATTGAGTATCTGCTTTGATGTCTGACTTAGGGCAAGTCCCAGGAGTTCTGTCTCTCATTTCCAACTACTATGAAACAGGATTACAATCATATTTGTAACACTTTCAGACACTAAAAAATAAAGGGGATGATAGAGCATCTGAAAATAAGGATTCATAAAATAGAATGGCCAGAAAGTTTGCATAGCAATGCTGTCCAGAATACCTCTGGTTTTCAGTAGGGACACATAGTGGGAAGGATCATTGTGGTATCTAACCCAATGATTTGGACACCTTCCCAGCATTGAGTTATTGACACTACAGTGTTCAGAGAATAGAAAGGACTTCCTTTTCTGTAAAATGATGTGCTATTTAGTGTATGATCCATATACTTCATATATGGTGTATCCCATACAGACCATGTGCTACATCCAAGTACACGCAGCCTGGTATATCATTAAAAACAAAACAAAACTAACAGACAAATACAGAGGAAGTCATATCCACCCAACCTCGATCAAATCCAAACCACTATGGTCAATAGAATTTGTGTTTGACACCTTGTGTTTGCTTTAGAGATTCACCCCATAATAGGTGAAGAGAATGGAGAATGTTCCAATGGATTGGAAAGGTATGCCTCATGTAAATAATGAGACTGTGTTGAGTTCAGAGACTATTCATCATGTTCCACTGGAGAGGCTCACTTCTACTGTGCCATTTTAAAACAATTGTTTACAAATATTTGGCTTTCCTCTCATATTTGTGTTCCTAGCTCTCTCCCTGATTCCCATGCCCCATAGCCCAGGATAACCTGGAACTCACTATGTAGCTCAAGATGGCCTCAAGTTTACAGCAAACCTCTCAAATGATGAGATTATGGGCATAAGTCATCTCATCGTGTTACTGGTCCCTTGATCTTGATTTGCTATATAAATCACTTTTGTTAGCATGATACTTTGTTCCAAGTTGGCTACATTCTTCAGAGTCTTCTAAAACTTTTCCACACATAGTCACTTGGAGTCATAGGTGGACCTGGAGTAAATAGAAATTATGTTGATTTAGATATTTTGTGTAGAATGTATTTGGAACCCCCAAAGCATTAAATGCTTACCAGATTCATGTGGTTGTAAAACTGAGTTCTCAATGCTCTAGTCTGTGTTGGCCAAAATGTTATGCAATGAGCCTCATAATAAATAGTTTTAGTTCTGTGGATTTCAGTCTGTCTTACATGCCCTCCATTGACCAGTTGTACCAAAACCACCTGGTTGTTTCTATATATGTAGATTTCCTGAGTCTGAACCTGCATTGCAGCAAGAGGGCACACACTGAAGTGTATGTAACTCTGAACATCATGTCTTAGGAATTAACAAGAAAACAGCCTCTTTGCCCCCCACTTATATATGGACATGTAATATGCAGTGTATCAGAGGCATAGGGTCAGTTTTAAGCTACTTAAATTCTTCACAAAGTATCTAGCAGCATCTTTAGTTTTCAATTTTAGGCCTAGGCCAGGCAGAGTTCTAAGCAAGGATGTTATCATAGAGTAGTCTTTTGAAGTCATTAATGCTAGTGGCTGTATGCACAGGAGAACACTGGTAGCTAATTAATGACAGGCAGAGTGTGATTTGACCAGTAATAGGAAAATCAAAATCTAGGCTTTTGCCTTCTCAACATTTACCTTTTAGACATTCCAGTTCTTCCACTTTCATAAACAAGAGATTGAACTGAGGTTGCTTGATTTCTGGCTAAGGAAACTTGTATGACACCATCTTGTTACATTTTATAATATAACAGATCCAGCAATGATGTTACAACAGTGAGATAAAGTCAAATTTTTAAAACTTCAATCATTTAACACAACTGTTCTTTTTACATATTTTCTGTGTCAAAAATCCAGACAGGGAGTTGACTAGGGAGATGAGTCTTTACTCTGTTAAAAGAAAAACAGATCCCTACAAAGAATGCATTAAATGAGTCTAGATTTGTGTTAAAATAAACATACATGTCTGTAGAAAGCACCTGGGATGTTATGTCACATATTTCCAGTTGTATGTGTTCTTCTATATTTGTCTTTTTACTTATCTCATGTCTTTCTGTGGTGATAGAGATTAATTCCAATGTTTGTGTTGCTGTGAGAATACAAAGTCAAGCACATGCCCATTTTGACACAATAAATGCTGGAGGTGGTTTGTTATTTTTAGCTTTTGTTACTATTTTCTGCTGTCATATCAAGACAACTTTTAAAAGGAAATTCACAATCTTTTAGAATTTTGGCAAATATTCTATATAGAATTTTAACATCTGTATCATATGTATCATGTGAAAAATATTTGTAATTCTAATGAAACATAATTTCAGAAAATATTTACCCAATTTACCAAAAAGAATCACTCAAGTAATTGAGATGAGCTTAACACTTGTGACAAGCCTGTCATAAGCAGCATTTTTATATGAAAAACATCTATGTGTAGAATGACCTAGGCACAAAGGCTATCTGCCTTAACTCTTCATGTTCAGAGGTCAAGGCTGATGCTGGGAGGATATAAGAGATGGAAGACAGGATCTCAGGTGTGGAAGATTCAGTTGAAGAAAGCAGTACAACAATGAAAGAAAATGAAAAATCTAAAAGAGTTCTCACCCACAACATCCAAGAAATTAAGGAATCAATGAAAAGATGGAACCTAAGAATTATAGGCATAGAGGAAAGAGAAAACTTCCTGCTCCAAGGTCAAGGAAACATCTTCAAAGAGTCATACAAGAAAACTTACAAAACCTAAAGAAAGAGATGCCGGTAAAATCCCAAGAGCCATACAGAACTCCAAATAGATTAGACTAGAAAAGAAATTCCTGTTGCCACATAATAATTGAAACTGCATATGTACAGAACAAGGAAAAAATATTAAAATTTGTAAGAGGAAAATGTCAAGTAATGTATAATGACAGATCCATCAGAATTACACCTGACTTCTACTCAGAAACTTTAAAAGCCAGAAGGGCCTGGAAGATGTCCTACAGGCCCTAAGAAAACATAAGTGCCAGGCCAGACTACTATACTCAGCAAAACTTTCTATCAACATAGGCAGAGAAAATAAGATATTCCATGAAAAGAAAAACAAATTTAAACATTATTTATCCATAAACCCAGCTCTACGGAAGATCCTAGAAAGAAAACTCAAACCCAGAGAAGATAACTACACCCAAGAAAACAGAGGAAGTAAAAAAACTCCACTGCAGCAAAAGCAAAAGAAACACACAACCACCACCTACATCAAAATAACAGGAAATAACAACTTTTGGTCATTAATATTTCTCAATATAAATGGACACACTAACAAAGATAGATTCTACCTCAGAGTTAAGGGTTGGACAGGCAAAGGTTTTCCAGGCACATGGTCCTAATAAGTAAGCTGAAGTAGCCATCTTAATATCAAACAAAATAGACTTTCAACTGGAGTTAATCATAAAAGATATGGAAGGGCACTACATACTCCTTAAAGGAAAAATTCATCAAGATAACATCTCAATATCTACATCTGAATATCTATGCCCTAAATACAAGGGCACCCACATTTGTAAAACAAACTCTTCTAAAGCTTAAATCACACATCGATTTCCACACATCAGTAGTGGGAGACTTCAACAATCCACTCACCTCAATGTACAGGTCATGGAGACAGAAAACAAACAGAGAAATAATGAGACTAAAAGAGTTCATGAACCAAATGGACCTAACAGTTATCTACAGAAAGATTCTCCCAAACACGAAAGAATACACCTTCTTCTCAGCATTGCATGGAACCTTCTCCAAAATCGACCATATAGTCAGACACAAAGCAAGCCTCAATAGACACAAGAAAATTGAAATAACCCCTTGTAACTTATAGGCCACCATGGATTAAAGCTGGACTTGAACAACAACAGAAAAGAAAAAACAATTACACATGCATGAAAACTGAACAAATCTCTATTCAGTGACCACTGGGTCAGAGAACAAATAAAGAAGGAAATCAAAGACTTCTTAAAATACAATAAAAACAGAGGAACAACATACCCAAACCCATGGACACAATGAAATCAGTACTACAAGGAAAGTTCATAGCAATAAGTGCCTTCAAGAAGAAAATTGTGACAACTCATACTAGCAACTTAACAGCAAAACTGAAAGAGTAAGAAAAAAAGAAGCCAACACTCCCAAGAGGAGCAGAAGGCAGGGAATCATCAAACTTAGGGTTGAAACCAACAACTTAGAAACAAAAAGGACAATTCAAAGAATCAACAAAACCAAGAGTTGGTTCTTTGAGAAAATCAACAAAATAGACAAAACCTTAGCCAAACTGACTAAAAAGCAGAGGGAAAATACCCAATTCAGTAAAATCAGATATGAAAAGGGAGAAATAACAACAGACATTGAAAAAATCAAGAGAATCTTTAGGTCTTACTTCAAAGATCTGTACTCCATAAAATTTGAAAACCTAAGTAAAATGGACAATTTTCTTGATCGATTCCACCTACCAAAGTTAAATCAAGATCAGGTTAACAAATTAAAGAATCCTATAACCATAAGGAAATAAAAACAGTCATTAAAAGTCTCTCAACCAAAAAAAAGCCCAAGGCAAGATGGTTTCAGCACTGAGTTCTACCAGACCTTCAAAAAAGAGCTAATGACAATGCTCTTCAAACTCTTTGACAAAATAGAAACATAAGGAACACTGCCAAACTCATTTTTCTTTTTTTATAATTTATTTATTTCTTCAAGTTACATCTCAATCACAATCCCCTCCCTACTCCCCCCTCCAGTCACACCCTTCCACCCTCTTCCCCCTCAACCCCCCCATCCTCTATCCTTTTTTTTAGTTTAAGGTATATCTTTTTTCCCTCCAACAGCTCTCCCTTTCAGTCCAACAAATGGTTCTTTCTCTAATAACAATAAATACAATACAAAACAACAGAAATAAATAGGCCACAATTATGGGAGTTATATGGCTTAGCATACATTTCTAATTTCCAGTCCATATGTATTTCGCACCTGACTTTAACATTCTACTATGTAACCATCTCCATGAGTTTAAAGTTCTATATCTAACTCAGCTTTCATGCTAACTTGCATCACAATTTTATTTATTTTTTTTTTTTGGTTTTTTGAGACAGGGTTTCTCTGTATAACAGCCCTGGCTGTCCTAGACTCACTTTGTAGACCAGGCTGGCCTCGAACTCACTGAGATCGCCTGCCTCTGCCTCCCAAGTGCTGGGATTAAAGGCGTGCGCCACCACCGCCCGGCGCATCACAATTTTAAAAACATCTTCTTAGATGCAGAACACCCTCTTGATTCCTAAACAACTCTAAATTTAACTATGAGACTCTAGCTATCTATTCTTCAACCACCTCAGAGACCTCAGAGGGATAAATATATATGATTATATAGGAAGTGCAGGGCCTGCAGCTTCCAAAACTAAGAAATGACATACCCGTGGCTGCCTGGACAGTTCCCATTTTCTCTCCATACATTACAGCATCATTCTTCAGCAGTTTGTCCCCGTTTTTCTGACAGACATTGATTGTAGAGCAGGAATTATGAAGGACTTTCCTACCCTGTCTTGGCAGAGCTAGGCTGTCGACTTACCTGCTTCCAAGTTTTGTACTTTTTGACAGCATTCTGTCTGCAGTTGGAGCAAGGGGTTTTTCTTGCCAAGAGATAGGCTTGCCACTAATTCAACCATCTCCCACTGGAGATTCTTTGATGCTCATCTTCTACTTGCAGTAGAATAGGGGGTGCTGTCAGGTGCTGACATGTCTCGATATCAAAAAATCTTAAGTTCATTTTACGAGACCACAGTCACCCTGATTCCTAAAGCACACAAAGACCCAACAAAGAAAAAAATACTTTAGACCAACTTCCCTCATGAACATAGATATAAAAATACTTAATAAAATACTGGCAAACTGAATCTATGAACACATCAAAACTATCATACACCATGATCAAGTAAGCTTCATCCCAGAAATCCAAGAATGGTTCAACATATGAAAATCCATCAACATAATTCAGCATATAAAAAAGCTGAATGAAAAAAAAATACATGATCATCTTGCTAGATGCTGAAAAAGCATTTGACAAAATCCAACACCCCTTCATGCTAAAAGTCCTGGAAAAACGGGCACACAAGGACCATACCTAGAAATGATAAAGGCCATATACAGCAAGCCAGTAATCAACATCAATTTAAATGGAGAGAAACTTAAAACATTTCCCCTAATCTCAGGGACAAGGCAAGGATGCCCACTATCCCCATATGTCTTCAACATAGTACTTGAATTTCCTGCTAGAGCAATAAGACAACTAAAGGTGTTGGTATGATAGTATACATAAGTGACCCCAAAAATTACATCAGAGAACTATTACAACTAATAAACACCTTCAGCAAGGTGGTTGGATACAAAATTAACTCAAAAAATCTGAAGCCCTTCTTTATACAAAAGATAAATGGGCTGAGAAAGAAATTAAGGAAACAACACCCTTCACAATAGCCACAAACAATATAAAAATACCTGGGAGTAACTCTAACCAAGCAAGTGAAGGACCTGTATGACAAAAACTTCAAGTCTTGGAAGAAAGAAATTGAAGAGGACATCAGAAGATGAAAAGATCTCCCATGATCATGGATAGGTAGGATCAACGTAATAAAAATGGCCATCCTGCCAAAAGCAATATACAGATTCAATGCAATTCCTATCAAAATACCAACACAATTATTTACAGACCTGCAATTTTCATATGGAATAACAAAAAACCAGAACAGCTAAATCAATCCTGTAGAAAAAAAAAAAAAAACATCTAGAGATATCATCATCACCATTCCAGATTTCAAGCTATACTACAGAGCAATAGTAATAAAAACAGCATAGTAACAGCCCAGTTGATCAGTAGAATTGAATTGAAGACCTAGAAATGAGCCCACACACCTACGGTCACTTAATTTGGACAAAGAAGCTAAAACCATACAATGGAAAAAGGAAAGCATCTTCAACAAATGGTGCTGGTCTAAGTGGATGTCAACACATAAAAGAATTAAATTAGACCCATACTTATCACCCTACACAAAACTTATGTCTATGTGTATCAAAGACCTTAACATAAAGCTCGACACACTAAGTCTAATAGAAGAGAAAGTGGGGAAAAGCCTGGAACTCATTTGCACAGGTGATAGCTTCCTGAACAGAACACCAACAGCTCAGTCTCTAAGACCAACAATCAATAAATGGGATCTCTTGAAACTGGAAAGCTTCTGTAATGCAAAGGACACTGCCATTCTAAAAAAAAAAAAAAAAAAAACGGCAACCTACAGATTGGGAAAATATCTTTACAAATCTCATATCCGACAGATGGATAATATCCATAATTTACAAACAACTCAATAAATTAAACACCAAGAAACCAAATAATATAATCAAGAAGTGGGGAACAGAGCCAGACTGAGAATTCACAAAGGAGGAATCTTTAATGTCCAAGAGACCCTTGAAGAAATCCTCAACATCCTTAATAATCAGAGAAATGCAACTCAAGAAGATTCTGTGATTCCATCTCACACTTGTCAGAATGACTAAGATCAAAAACTGAAATCACAGCACATGCTGGCAAGATGTATATGGCATCTATTCACTTATGGTTGGATTTTAGCCGTATAGTACAAGATAACTATCCTACAATCAGCACACCAATAGGAAAAGGAACATAGACTTTGTTACCTGTTAGTGGAACACTTTCCCTAGTGGTACTGCCATGTAGGCCCCCAGTGCATGAGGAAGCTCTTAGCCCTCATATGATTGCTGAATTTGGGGGAGGCTTATATGTAGGGATACCCCACTCTGGAGGAGTAGGATTGGAGGTAGAGTGGGGAGAGGGTGGGAGGGTGGGAAGGTGGGACCAGGAAGGGTACTAAGAGGGTACTGTGATACATATGTAACTTGAAGTAATAAATATACATAAAACACTCAAAACTCCTCCTTTCTATTAACCTTCATCCCAACTTGAGAACATCTACCTTACTCTTTCTGCTATTTCAGCTTTCTTTGCCAAGGAGAAAGCAAGTTTCCCTCTTTGGTATTCCTTACAATGTGTGACTGTTTATTCCTATGACTTGCGCCATTGGATATACACTTAAGTTTAGAGAACATCCTTCCTCTTGGCAATGTCTCATTCTGTGACTGGTCAGATCACAATTTTGACTTTAGGACACCAAGATGGTAAAACTGTAGACTGCTGAGTCTACTGATAGTAGGTTTTCTCTGGAGATCAAACAATCCTTTTATTTATCAGATAAACTTAGTTTTCTATGCATGCATTTGATGTATTCTTCAACACTATCTTTGTTGAGTATCTCTCTTCTTGTTGTATTCTAAACATATCAGCAATTGTATTTGATCCTCTTGGGGAAATCTCTAAAGCTTCTGCCTGCTTTGTCTTTCCTTCAACCTAATCCTCATCATGGTTGAGCTTTCTTCTACCCCTTACATCAGGTCTCCCATTTCCTGAGTTGTCTCCTTGTGTCTGCTTTATTCCTTGTTTACTGAAGTGCATCTCTTAGGCGATTCCTGAGAACAAGTGCACCAGAGGTGGATATTTCAAGACATCACTTGGCCCCCATTGATAGCTTTATCATCCTATGCAATCCCAGGCTGGAGGTCATTTCCCCCTAAAAGGTGAAGGGATGGGTTCTTTTTGTTTCAGCTCTGGTGTTGTTACTAAGAAATCCAATAGCATTCTTGTTGCTGGTCCTTTGAATGATGTTGTTCCTCTCCCTCCTTTTGTTGAATACTTCACAATGAGATAGCTTGGTTTGCATCTGTTGTCAAACATTGTATACAATGCAAAGTGGGTAAGTGTTTTTGTGTGTTTTGTTTGTTTGTTTGGTTGGTTTTTGGAATTTGGAGACAGGGTTTCTCTGTGTAGCCCTGCTTATCCTGGAATTCACTCTGTAGACTAGGCTGGCTTAGAACTCACAGAGATACACTTGCCTATGCAACCCCCTGCCCCCATGGTGGAATTGAAGGGCTGCACCACCACTGCTCAACTCTCCAGTTGCACAGCTGGGTAAGTGTTTCTTATTGAAAAAAAATCACAAAAACAAAAGAAGTAAAAATTCACACTTTTTGCTTCTTGGGAATTTGTTACCGAATTTTTAAATTATTATTTAACACTTATTTATTTATTACTAAATTCACTTATAACAAACACCAACAATTTCTTAACTATTAATCCTATAATTTCCTACAACCCCTTTAACCTATTCACTAAACCTATTGATAATTATTTTTCTAACCTTTTAGAATGATACAGTCTCTGGGGCAGGTCCTCAGTCGTCAGGAACACAGTCTTTGTTGTAGATTCTTTAACGCACTTAGCAGTCCTTTTTCTGGATCTCTCAGATGCAGGTTCGTCAGGGTAAGTTCGTTATTGCAGTCTCACCTTAATAAGGCTTCATGCTTTCTTCTCTGTGGGAGACCCCAGCTGTCTGCAGGCCAACTTACTTCTTTTGAATCAGGAACTCAGCTGCTCTGCCTCAGTCCATAAAGCCAGGCACAATTTCCTTTAGGCCACTGTTCGGACAGATCAAACCCCTCTAGGCAAAAGCTGAGGCACAGGGTTTAGTCCTTGGCCTTTTGGTGTCTTGCTCAGGCTTTCTTTGCTCACCAGCTTCTTTCTGCTTCAGGGAAATCTGGCCATCAAATAATGGCCAGCACTTTTTTCAGCAGGACTCTTGGAGCTCTCTGGCATCAGGGGCCTCTTCTTTTTCTGGGCTCCATGCACTGTCCTTAAATAGGAGGAACTCTGTTTCAGTTTAATTTGGGCTCCACCCACTTAGCAGCTGAAAACAATGTCAGGCCAGATACTTTGTTTCTTCAAGTCCATTAAGTCTTTCCTGTTTTCCTGACTTCAACCTTGTTTTTCAGTCTATTGAGTCTTTCCTGTTTTTCCTGACTTCAACCTTGTTTTTCAGTCTATTATGTCTCCTATTTGTTTCCTGTTTTTAGTCCACATGTTGATAATGCTCTTCATGCCCCGAATTAAGAGACAGTATCAGAAACCCCTATATATTTTCTAAATCAAATTTATCTAACCCCCTACAGAAATTTTGTTGGAATACTTATTTAGTGTTTTCCAATTCTCTTTCTCTTCCAATGATCTCTGAGCTTACCTGATTTAAAATTTGTGCTTCTTTAACTTTCTTCCCATTTTCCTTAACATTCTTTTCTAAAGTTATTTGTGTTGGATTTTTCTCAAGCTTCCATCTAATAATTTAGGTCATTTCTACCGGTTCATTTTTCAATTTTAAAAGTCTTCCTTTTTCATAGCATGTATTCTTTTTTTGTTATTTCTGCAAATGCATTAACATGTGAACTTTTCTTCTCTGTATGTAGTCTTATTTTGCACAAGTTGTTTTTGTTTTATGTTATCTTTGATATTAGCCCTCTCCCTCAAATGTTTGGCACCTGTGGCTGCTATGTAAGAGTGGAGGGCTGAGATTGAGCTCATGGTGAAGTTATTCACTCTAGGATTCTTTCAAGAGAGATATACTTTATTGGGAACCATCTGAGGCTGGGCTTTTTAGACATCCTTCTTTTAAGCTGTCAAGATTTCTCTGAGAAGACACTTATATTCCTATCTCCCATCAGCACAATGAGATCCAGCACTCATGGAGCTGTGTATTTGAAGCCTGCCCAAGTTGCCATGTTGGTGTCTCAGTGTTTAGAAGAAGAAACTAGTTTATTAAATCCATTCATTATAATGGGGGCTCCTTTTCCTCACCCAAAGTTTCCCAGGTTTGACAATGATGACATTTTTTTGGAAGATTGACTCTTTGCTAGGAGTGGTTAGTTAAAGTACTGTAATGTGGTTAGCAGCATCCTTGGCCTTTACTCAATAGATACAGATAGCATCCATTCCTCTAGTTAGTTCTTTTTTTATTTTTTTGAGACAGGGTTTCTCTGTATAACAGAGCCTGACTGTGGAGGACTCGCTTTGTAGATCAGGTTGGCCTTGAACTCAGATATCTGCCTGCCTCTGCTTCCCAAGTGCTGGGACTAAAGGCGTGTGGCACCACTCCTCTAGTTCTAACCACTAAAATGTCTCCAGGCATTTTGTTGAAGTGTCTTCTGTAAGAAACAACTGCTCTGTGTTGAGAAGCATTGTTTTACATCTATCAGTTTGGAGGCTCTCTTCCTCTTTCATATGAATACGTGTCTGTTTTTGTTCTGGCTTTTGTGAACATTACAGCCATACTTGCTCAGATCTGGGGTTTTTACTGTTCCTTAAATAAACATTCCACTAACCCTTCTGTCATTAGCTGCACATTTGCACGTTTTTGCTGCAGTACCTGAGCCAATCAATTCCTGTGCCTTTGAGATTTCCATAATACTGCTTTTCCCTTAGCTTTTTACATTGCTGATTTGGGTTCCCATTTTCTTGAGTCTGCTAAATCAATTAACATATCCATATGTTCACCAACTGCTGAAATTCTGCTCCTATTATCTCCTCTGTTTTCTTTGTTGTTCTGAGTTTCTGCCTTCGTTTAGGAAATGTCTTTACAGTCATCAGAGTTAAGGGAGGGTTTTAAGAAAGGGAAGAGTACACATGTATTCTTGTACGCTGTCTTTAATGAAAAGTTGAGTCTATTATTTTCAAGTCATAGAAATGCAATCTGAATATAATTTGGGGGGTGGGCAGAATAGGACAGAGAATGGTAGTTTCCCTATAGAAGGAGGATTGCAAGGAACAAACAGTAATATGTGCATTGCACCTACCATGTTCAAGAGTTGGTGCCTACTTAATGGATATGTGTTGAATGAATGAATGTTGGCTACTTTGTATAATAGTTTTATGATTCCAAAGCAGTGGATATAAGTTCTCCTAAGACTACTCAACATACCATATTCCCACCAAATTAAGCTGTTAGCACAAAAATAACACTTCATGGGGAGGAAAGGAACCAATCAGAAGATCCTATTCCTTAGTCTTCACTTTCGTCCTGTGGTAATATTATTTTGTATAGGAATTTCTCTGTTCTCCAGTATGTGACTTGCACCAGCCAGGCACTAATCCCCCTTTCATGTTCCAGGAGTGAGTTATTTAGTCTGTCTAAATTTTTCCTGCACTAAAAAAGCAGGAGAGAACTGAGTCTCAGCAAACATCTCCATGTGGTGGTCATTGCAGTCTATCAGTTCCAGTGGTTATGGCTTCAGACAGTTGCTGCTTTTTATAACCCACCTTCCTTTATGTCTGCTATGAAGTTGGATGGCTCTTTCTGTCTTACCCCTTTAACAATTCCAGGATCTGTTCTCTCATAGGTTTATGTTTCTCTCAGGTCAGTCCAACAAATGGAAGGAGTATCTTAGCATTTGTGCTTGCCTACACATTCCAAGTGGATTTTCTATCATTTTCATTTCCCAAATTATTTCAATGACAAGAGAGCACTTATTTGGAATATGTGAGTAGAATGAAATTTTTTGTTGTATTCAGGACTTAGAGTTTAAATTTGTTTGTTATTGTAGCATAATCTGGCATCTACTGACTTACATAAACCTGAGACTTCTTGGAGCTGACTTCTTTGTTACTTATTTATGTATTTATTTTCCAGTATTAGGGATTGAACTCCAGGCTTCACATAAGCTAGACAGCCACTATATCACTGATCTATATCCTGCCCTTATCACTCACATATTTGAGATAGTTTCTTTTTTTTAAATACTTTATTTTTTTTCTTCAAGTTACATCTCAGTCACAAACCCTTCCCTATTCCCCTTTCCTATCCCGCCCTTCCACCCTCTTCCCCCCAGCAGTTTCCCCTTTCAGTGCAACAGATGGTTCCTTCTCTTATAACAGTAAATACTATACAAAACAACAGATATAAATATGCCACATTTATGAGAATTAAATGGCCCAGTATACCTTCCCAATGTCCAGTTTATACATATTTGGCCCCTGACTTTAACATTCTACTATCTAACCATCTCCATGAGTTTAAAGGTCTATATCTGACTCAACATTCATACTAACTTACAACACAATTTTAAGAGTATCTTCTTGGAGGGTGGGGCTGGGAAGTGAGAAAAGAGGACAACATGATAAGGATGTAACCTGAAGCAACAAACAAATAAATTTATTAACTAAAAAAAAAAAAAGGCAGGTGGCAGGGCTGAAACACTCTGAATGGAATAGAGGATACAGCCGTTCGGCCTGGTTTTGCAGACCTCCAGGTGTCGAGAAGACGTGGAGCTAAGGTAAAATACAAGAGAATTGTGGTGTTGGCCCATGCCTTTGACTTCAGCGGAGACGGGGGAGCACCGTAGAGTTGGTGGTCTTATGTATTCTGGAGTCATACGGAGCAGGGTGGTGAGGGTGCACACTCTTGGTCCCACCATTCAAGCAGAGTACACCCTTGGTCCCAGCACACTGGAGACAGAAACGGGCAGATCTCGGAGCTCAGGGTCAGCCTGATGCAGGGCAAACTCTAAATAGAGAAAGACTTCGATCCAGGAGTGGTGGAACACATCTTTGATCCCTTCAGATGAGAAACACAGGTTCCTGTTCCCAATAATTAGAGTTCAGAGACACACACATGGGATTTGGAGGGACCTAGGTTTGGAGGCTACTTACAAAAGGCCTTCTCGATGCAGGCAGATTGTCCTTTGGGATCTCAAAATATATACACTGGAGCTGGTTTAGCGCCAAGGTGACAGAATGATTTCTTCTTTAACCCGGATTGAAAGATAACGCTTTGTATGTTGTCGGAAGGCCAAATTTGCTTCAGGAGAAGTATTACCTAGCCCCCCCCCCCAAAAAAAAGAAGGTAATTGTCGCAGTGTTGGGATTCGGGCAGGGCTCTGTTCGTATCTTTCCAGGACAATCGAAGCGTCCATTCGGGGACGGCTGAACAGCGGAAACCTCAGCAGAGAGCAGAATCAGGCACCAAGGAGGACGAGTGACCCAGTTGATTCTGCCTGGCAGACTTCCTCAATAGCTGTCTCCATCGGGGGACTGCAACCATGGCAATCCAATGTCGCTGGGACCGTTCAGCTCTACACAATGCCCCGGCAGGAAACTCAGTGAAGCCCACAAGTTCAGCTTCTGCCTACAAACTCCTTAGGTCATCTAAACAGCTGAGAACAGAAGGACTGAACTTAAAAGGAGTGTACTAACATTTTTAACCATTTTTTCCATTTTGGTTCGGGCCCCAAACAGGTTTACTAAGACCCAAATCAGCAGGAAGTCACTTTAAGAGAGCGACGTCCCATGCCCAGAGGGTGGGGAGGGTGTTTTTCTGCCCTTCTTTTTGGTTATTTGAAGGATAACTGAAAACTCTGATATTTAGGGGAAGAGATTACAAGCTGATAAATGGTCCTGTTTAATGGGTCTTGGAGGTTAGCCCCAGGGACTTCCTACTTTTCCTTTTCTGTATCCTTCTTCCTCTCCTATGTAGGAGTGCATAGGCTTGAGAAAAATGAGACATAGACATAGCACAGGAAGGTCCAAGAAGAAGGAGCAGATTATTGAATACGCCCTTATACCTTTGTATATTGATACAAAATTAGTAGTATATTTGGCTAAAGTGGTATTGACCATTGTTTATTGTGCAAAAATAAGATTGTATTGGATTACATCGGTATTGATCTTTGTATATTGATACAAAATTAAGATTATAGTTGGGGGGGAGCGAAGATGGCGGCGACCTACACTGACGCATTCTGAACGCGGGGAAAAAAGAGCCATAAAAAACACAGAGTTACTGGGCACTGTGCAAAAACCGGAGGGGCTAGACCCCCCCCCCGGGAACGCTCACAGCTCCCAAGGGACTGTTAAAAGTCCCAGGGCAAGGCTCTCCCCATCTCTCACAGACACGGAGGCCACTAAACCGGGGACTCGGGAACTCCCATTTGGAGAGGCGCCTGGTAAGATCGTTCCCAACTTACAGCAGGCAGAATCAGGGTCCACTTGGCCATAGATCGCTGTCCTATTGGGCTCCCCACACATCAGGTTGAACTTATACCCACTTAGAAAAGGTTGTGAGATAGTGGAAGCTTTAGCAAGGAACAAACAGGGGGCTCAGCGGGTGGTCCGCAGCAGCCGCTTGTGAAGCGGAGGGCGGGAGGTTCCGAGAGAGCGCAGGAAGCAGGGAACACAAAAGCAGGCGGGAGCGGCCAAATCTCCCACACTCAGGATAGCGCAGCTGGGGAGAGAGCACTGCTGGCAGGGCCAAATTCCCGCCAGTCCAGGGCAGGTCATCTAGGGAGAGAGACAGGCGTGGGTGGGACCAGGGATCCGTGCACCCACGGCGGAGCTGCTGGGACGAGAGGTGCACTCAGGCAGCCGGAGGATCTGGGGCTTGGGGTACCCACGGGACCGTGGCGGCGCAGACAGGAAAGAAATCAAGCACAGGGTCCAGCCCTGTGGCGAGAAGACTAGAGAGAAACCAGAAATCGGGACCATAGCTGTATCCTGGAAAATCCAGACATATCAGGTGTGGAGCCAGACCCTGTCAGCCTCTGGGACGACAAACAAAGCCCACAGAATTTGTGCCTGGGCAAACAGGCCCATATCATCAGAACCATTACAGGCTGATAACTCAGAGTGCAACATAGAGAAGTCTGAATTGGGAGCAGTGAAACAATCCTGGTCCATTACTCACAACCTGGGAATACGCTGCACCAGATCACAGTGCCTCTGGCCATTAAAATCACAGTGACCTTGAAATCCCCCTGTAAGCAACGACAGATAGCCAAGTAACTCGTCCCCTGCACCAAATC
>CAJQZJ010028694.1:0-20886 GCA_907164525.1 Lophiomys imhausi | reverse complement strand
TATCATGTGGTTTTTTTCTTTCATCTTGTTTATGTGGTGAATTACATGGATAGATTTTCATATATTGAACCATCCCTGTATTCCAGGGATGAAGCCTACTTGATCATGGTGTATATGATACTTTTGATGTGTTCTTGAATTCGGTTTGCTATTATTTTATTAAGTATTTTTGCATCTATGTTCATGAGGGAGATTGGTCTGAAGTTCTCTTTCTTTGTTGGGTCTTTGTGTGGTTTAGGAATCAGAATGACAGTGGCCTCATAGAATGAGTTTGGCAGTGTTCTTTCTGTTTCTATGTGGTGGAAGAGTTTGAAAAGTAAAGGTGTTAGTTCCTCTTTGAAGGTCCGGTAAAATTCCGTGCTAAAGCCATCTGGCCCTGGGCTTTTTTTGGTTGGGAGATTATTAATGACTGTTTCTATTTCCTTGGGTGTTATTGGGCTGTTTAAGCTGTTAATCTGATTTTGATTTAGTTTTGGTAGGTGGAATGTATCGAGGAAATTGTCCATTTCGCTTAGTTTTTCAAATTTAGGGGAATATAGATTTTTAAAGTAATGCCCGAATATTTTCTGGATCTCCTCAATGTCTGTTGTTATTTCTTCCTTTTCATTTTAGATTTTGTTGGTTTGGGTTCTTTCCCTTTGCCTTTTAGTTAATTTGGCTAGGGGTCTGTCTATTTTGATGATTTTCTCAAAGAATCAACTCTTGGTTTCATTGATTCTTTGTATAGTTCTTTTTGATTCTAAGTTGTTGGTTTCAGCCCTAAGTTTGATGATTTCCTGCCTTCTGCTCGTCTTGGGAGTGTTTGTTTCTTTTTTTTTCCAATTCATCCAGCTTAGCTGTTAGTTCACTAATATAAGCTGTCACAATTTTCGTTTTGAAAGCACTTAGTGCTATGAACTTTCCTCGTAGCACAGCTTTCAATGTATCCCATAGGTTTGGATATGTTGTGTCTTCATTGTCATTGGATTTTAAGAAGTCTTTGATTTCCTTCTTTATTTCTTCCCTGACCCAGTGGTCATCCAGTAAGGAGCTGTTCAATTTCCATGTGTGTGTAGGCTTTCTGTTGATTCTTTTGCTGTTGAAGACCAGCTTTTTCCGTGGTGGTCTGATAAGATACAAGGTGTTATTTCAATTTTCTTGTATCTATTGAGACTATCCTTGTGACCAACTATGTCGTCGATTTCGGAGAAGGTTCCATGGGGTGCTCAGAAAAAGGTGTATTCCTTTGTGTTTGGGTGAAACATTCTGTAGATATCTGTTAGGTCCATTTGTTTCATGATCTCTGTTAGACTCAATATTTCTCTGTTTGTCTTCTGTCTTGATGATCTGTCCATTGTTGTGAGTGGGGTGTTGAAGTCTCCCACTACTAATGTGTTGTGATCGTCGTGCGATTTAAGTTTTAGAAGTGTTTCTTTTACAAAAGTAGGTGCCTTTGTATTTGGGGCATAGATGTTCAGTATTGAGATTTCCTCTTGATGAATATTCCCTTTAATGAGTATATAGTGCCCTTCTTTGTCTTTCTTCATTAACTTCAGTTGGAAGTCTGTTTTGTTTGATATTAGGATGGCTACTCCAGCTTGCTTCCTGGGTCCATTTGCTTGGAAATCCTTTTCCCAGCCCTTTAATCTGAGGCAGTGTCTATCTTTCGTAGTTAGATGTCTCTTGTATACAGCATAAGGAAGGATCTTGCTTGCTGATCCACTCTTTAAACCTATGTCTTTTTATTGGAGAGTTGAGTCCATTGATGTTGATGGATATTAGTGACCTGGGGTTGTTATTTCCCATTAGTTTGGTATAGGTGGTGGTCCTGTGCCTCTTTTGGTTTAGTTGCTGAGGGGTTTTCTATTCCGTTTGTTTTCTTGGGTGGAATTTTCTCCTCTGGGTTGGGATTTTCCTTCTAGGATTTTCTGTAGGGCTGGGTTTGTGAGTAGATATTGTTTAAATTTGATTTTGTCATGGAATATCTTGTTTTCTCCATTTATGCTGATAGAGAGTTTTGCTGGGTAAAGTAGTCTGGCTGGGTACCTATGATCTCTCAGGACTTGTAGTATATCTGTCCAGGCCCTTCTAGCTTTTAAAGTTTCTGAGGAGAAGTCAGGTGTAATTCTGATGGTCCTGCCATTGTATGTGACTTGACCTTTTTCTCTTACAGCTTTTAATATTCTTTCTTTGTTCTGTACATTTGGTGTTTCAATTTTATGTGATGAGAGAAATCTCTTTTCTGATCTAATCTGTTTGGTGTTCTGTAAGCCTCTTGGATTTTTATTGGCATCTCTTTTTTCAGGTTTGGGAAGTTTTCCTCTATGATTTTGTTGAAGATATTTCCTGGACCTTGGAGTCGGGAGTCCTCTCTTTCCTCTATACCTATAATTCTTAGGTTCCATCTTTTCATTGAGTCCTTGATTTCTTTGATGTTGTGGGTGAGAGATTTTTTATCCTTCTCATTTTCTTTGGATGTTGTACTGATTTCTTCCATCGAATCTTCCATGCCTGAGATCCTGTCTTCCATCTCTTGCATCCTATTGTTGATACTCACATCTGTATATCCTGTTCTCATCCCTTGATTCTTCACTTCCTCTTTTAACTCTGACTGTGTTTTCTTTATTGTTTCTATTTCTATTCTCATGTCTTGTATGGTTTTGTTCGTGTTGTACATTTCCTTCTCCATCTTGCTTGTTTTTGTATGAAAATCTTTCATTGCTTTGTCCTTTTCCTGTTCAAGCTCTGTCACCTTGGCTTGGAGCTCTTTAATTGTGTTGTTCCTTGTTTTGACTTGTAAAATTGTGGCTTCTTTGAATTCCTTCATAGATTTAAGTTCTTCTTGCAGGGACTCTATCACTTTCCATAATGCCGAATTGTCAACATTTTCATGTGTTTCTGTTGGTGTGAGGTCATCCGAATTGGATGAAGTAGGATAATTCTGCTTTGTTGGAGTCATATTTCCTTGATTTCTATTTTTTTTGGACCTTTGGCCATTGGATGTGTTTAGCTGTCTGTTTTCTGTGCATGGAACCACAGTGGATTCTTTGGTGCAGGGGAAGAGTTACTTGGCTATGTGTCGTTGCTTATAGGGGGATTTCAGGGTCACTGTGGTTTTAATCATCTGAGGCTCTGTGAGCTGGTGCAGCCTATTCCCAGGTTGTGAGTAATGGACCGGGATTGTTTCACTGCTCCCAATTCAGACTTCTCTATGTTGCACTCTGAGTTATCAGCCTGTAATGGTTCTGATGGTATGGACCTGTTTGCCCAGGCGCAGATTCTGTGGGCTTTGTTTGTCGTCACGGAGGCTGACAGGGTCTGGCTCCACACCTAATATGTCTGGATTTTGCAGAATACAGCTATGGTCCTCTGATTTCTGGTTTCTCACTATCTTCTCACCACAGGCCTGACCTCTGTGCCTGATTTCCTCCCTTTCTGCCCAGCCGCGGGTCTCCCTCCCTAGCTGCTCGGCCATGGGTGCACCGAGCCCCGGATCCTCCGGCCGACTGAGTGGGCCTCTCGCCCCAGCACCTCAGCCGTGGGTGCGCGGATCCCTGGCCCTGCCCGCGCCTGGCTCCCTCCCCAGTTGTCCTGCCTTGGGTGCGCGGATCCCTGGCCCCGCCTATGCTGGGCCCCTCCCCAGTTGTCCTGCCGTGGGTTCGCGGGGATTTGTCCCTGCCGGCGCCGGGCTCCCTCCCCAGCTGCGCTGCCATGAGTGGGCGGGGTTCAGCCCCTCCCACCCACCTTTGGCTTCCCGTCTTCCCGCTCTCTCGGAACCTCAGCCCTCCACATCTTGAGCGGCTGTGGAGCACCCGCTGAGCTCCCTGTTTTTTCCTTGCTAAGACTTCCACTATCTCGCAAAGTTTCTTAAGTAGGTATAAGTTCTTCCTGAGGTGTGGGGAGCCCAGTAGGCTAGTGATCGATCACCAAGTGGCCTCTGATTCTGCCTGCTGTGAGTTGGGGTCGATCTTACTCCAAATGGGAGTTCCCGAATCCTGAGTTTAGTGGCTTCCGTGTCTGCGAGAGATGGGGGGAGAGCCTTACCCTGGGACTTTTAACAGTCCCTTTGGAGCTGTGAGTGTTCCTGGAAGGGGGGGTCTAGCCCCTCCGGTTTTTGCACAGTGCCCCATAACTCTGTGTTTTTTATGGCTCTTTTTTTCCCCGCATTCAAAATGCATCAGTGTAGGTCGCCGCCATCTTGGCCCCCTACCTCCCTTCTGACTTTTTAGTTGTACAAGCATTTCTTTACTATTGTGATGATCAGTGTGCACAAATTCTAAGAAAGCTCTTAGAGTTCTCGAGTATATGATTCTTTGAAGACAGCCTATGATCTCTCCTTGACCTGGGCCTTCCAAAACACTCTTGAAGCTCTGTTTAGCAAAAGCTTTACCTGGAATGCCCTCACATCACGTTGACACTTCACCATCCACTCCTTTTCATTCATATTTAGTCTGAATCATAAGTAGAACAACATTTAGTGCAAATCTAAGCTTTATTGAATTAGTAGGCATTACATAGAGATTGCAAATCATTATTGGTGCAGCACAGTTTTTTTCTGAGGTGAAATGAGAGCACAAATTGACACTTTCACTGCTACTTGAACTATTTCTTTAAGGTGGCTTGCTATGGACACAATCTCCCTCAATACCCATTCAACACAGTCTTTGCTTTTACCTCTCCCTTCAGCTGAGGGATCCACAATATCTAAAGGAAGCTTGTAAAGATCCCTTATGTATCAGAGGTAGTTTTGTGCCTGTATTATGCATCATAGAAGACATTTGAAAGACTTCATAAAAAAGGGCAGAAGAGACACAATAAAGCAGAGTTGAGATTCATGAACTTTTTCAGCTAATTGTCTACAATGGCAAAAGTATCAACCAAAATTTAGACTAGCCTTTTTGTCTAACTAATAACAAAGCATGAAGTAGCCTGTGCAGACAATAGCTTTTAATAAAAACCTTAAATCTGGCTTGAGCACCAAGGATGCATTTTAAAAAGTATAAAGTAGAGTTATATGCAATTACTAGTGTTGTTGTGGTTGAATTATGTCCCCATCAAAAAAAAAAGAGAGAGAGAGAGACATGTTCATTTATGTTCTAATCCCGAGAATTTGTGATATTACTTTTTTTAAAAGCAGGTATGGGAGGGTGTAATTAAATGTAGGCTCTGAAAATGAAGATGTTATCATAGATAATCTGGACAGGTCATCAAAACTATCCTTACAAGAGAGAGGCAGAGGTAGATTATTTATACAGAGGGGAAAATTTCAAAATGACAAAGCAGAGTGAGATAAAGCCACAGTCCAAGGAATAATGACAATCACATGAAAAGATGTAAAGAGTTGGATTTTCTCCTAGAGCGTGCAGAGTACTCTCCTGCCAATATTTTGGTTTTGGACTTGTGTCCTTAAATACATTACAGAACCAGAAATCGACTTTTTTATACCTCCGTGTTTTTGAGAATCTGTTACAGTAATCATAGGAATGTGATATAAATTTTAGTAAGAGGTGGGGTATTGCTACAACAAATACCTACAGGTGTGATAGTGGCTTTGGGATAGGATATTGGCTGGAGGGTGGTACAACTGATGATGGTGATGAACTTAATAGAGAAATTAAAGATTACTTGAGCCAAGTCACTGATGGAAATATGGATGTTAAAGGTATTTTTGTTGAGGGCACAAAAGAAAATGAATACTGTATTGGGAATTGGAAGATAGGAAGTTCTTGATATATAGCAGCAAAATTAAACAAAACAAGACAACAACTTATCTGAATTACCTCCTAGAGTTTTATGGAAAGGCAATATATATATATATATCTTGTAAGTGAGAAAGTTGGGTATTTAACTGAGGAGCTTGGCAAGCCAATTCTTGCTGGGAAAAAGATGTCTTAGGGGAGTGGGAAGGAGAAAAGAAGATAACAGAATATATGACACATGATAGTGAAATGGGAGTTAGTGTAGGGCAGTAGCAGGGGGTAGGTGTGGTGGTGAGGGCAGAAGCATAAAAGATGAGAAGACTCAACAACCAAAAAAATGAATGAAAATGCCACAATGAAACTCATTCCCTCTTGTACTAATTTTAAAAAAGATAACTAGGAGGACACTAAAATTTTAAACAAGGAAAGAAATAAGAGAAAACATAAGTTGAAGACAGAATCATTATGTCAAGCATAATGGCTTCCAGCACATGATTTTGTAAATTTTGTTAATCATGAAAGAAAATAAAATGAGGAAATTCTGTGTGAAGCCGTGTTTTGGAGCTATGGTGAAGGACATTGCCTGCTAGCTTTTGAATAGTGCTAAATAGATCAGGCACAGAGCTGAAGCTATCCACGTAAGAACTGAGCTCCCTCTTTTCTAAAGGTATGGCTTCACATGGAAGTCTCACATAATTTCTGAGGATGCAGTAATTACCAGAATACTTTTGGCTTGGTTCAAAAGGGACAGATAGGAGTTAATAAAAAAGGCTACCAGATCACTATGGGCTGAAAACCGTCTAATAAAATTACCCCTCTGTAAAAATATGATAACTTTCAGAAAAGGAGCACCCCAATCACAGAATTAACTGTGGGTACAAAGGCAGACACCTAAACTCTGGAGCAGAGGGGAGCCCTATATCCTAGAGAAAAGAGCTGCAGCGCCAAAGAGTGATGTCATCATCAGGCCTTGAAGACTATGGGAAATTTGTTTGGCTGTGTGTTTTTGTTTTTGCTTTAATTGTTGGGGCAGGTGGTTCCTTTCTACTTTCTGTTCTTTGTGGAGAAGGAATGCCTTTGTTATTAGTCCATACCTGCCCCAGTGCTATTTTAGAAGAAAATAACCCAGGAAGAGAAAGGATATTTTTCCATAAGTAGGCACACCCAAAATATCATTGATACTTTCTTCATTAGATGATCTAGATTATGAGATTTGAAACTAATAATATTTGGGTGAGATTTTGGACTTAGGGGTTACTGTAATGATTTGAGTCTGGGGAATATTGAGATGGTATGAATGCATTTTACATATGGGATATAACATACATTTGGGAGTGAGTGGGAAGACAGATGAAATGAGGGTAGTTACCTAAAATATTTGTCTACAGGGATTACTTAGTACCTGGATTTCAGCTTCCTTGGAAGAAGAGTCATAGAGATAACATAAAGCTCAGGATGTGTAGTGGGGGGATTAACCTGTCTTAAGATGGTGGTCTCTAAATTCCACCATCAGCATCCTTACAAGACAGACAGAGAGGCACCAGATATATAGAGAGGGTTATGTGAAAAGAACAGAGAAAAATGTGGTCATAAGACACACAATGTGTTTGCCATCAGAAGACAAAGCAAAGAAGGGGCCTCTGTTGTAGCCTCTGGAGGTAGCAGGAATGGTCTGATGCCCAGATGTCAAGCTTCTGGCCTCCAGGACCTTGGGTGAAGAACTTGTTGTGGTCTTAAACCACAAGATTGCTGGTTAATCATTATATTAGCCAATGGAAAGTATTCTAACCAGCTAACTTGTTTTTTTTTAACATTCTGAAGAAAAAGTTGTAGAAAAGTGTAGTTCTCATCTGTGGAAGAAATAAACAAAAATAAATAAAATAGTTTAGCCTAATTTTGTTTTCTTTTAAAAATACCACTATTTTCTTTCTTTCTTTCTTTCTTTCTTTCTTTCTTTCTTTCTTTCTTTCCTTCCTTCCTTCCTTCCTTCCTTCCTTCCTTCTTTCTTTCTTTCTTTCTTTCTTTCTTTCTTTCTTTCTTTCTTTCTTTCTTTCTTTTTGGATGATACCTTTCAACCTAATACAAAAAGTGCAAGTGGCTGGAACAGGACTATTATAAGTCACATATGTTAATTATGTGTCCCCTGAAAGGTTTTCTAATATTTGTGAAAAGCATGTGGAATGCATTTAAATACAAATATATAATTTATGAATAATAGTACGTCATTTATTCTTGTTTAAAAACTAGAAAATAAGGCAAGCTCACATCTGGAAAAGGTGACACACATCAGTATTTCAACCTTGACCAGTTAGATAATATGGCAGAGCAAATGCCCCAAATTTCAGTCAAAGTTTATATTTCAAGATCAATTTTCTACAGCCTGAAAAGTTATACAAAAAAAACCTCAAATAAGCCATACCACAATATTTTAGAGAATACTTTGTAAAGTGAAAAATGCATATAGTAGTTATTTACATAAATTAAAACTGAAACTTTGTGGTTATTATTTTTAAAAAGTATGTGAAAATGTTATGTTATAACATATGTTTGTGTGTTACCATAAGAAAAAGAGGAAAAAAATTCTCAGACACTGTTACCTTCTGATTTCACGACTTATAGCAGCTTCAGAGTATTTTGAAATACAATATCCACGTAAGAATGCACTAGAGTGAAAGGCAACAGTTTAAATTACTACATCTGTTTAAAGATTCTGTGACCTACGGTCACTTGTTTACATTATCTCCAGAAGGTTGCTTGCCAAGCCAGTCATTTGTTCTTTCCTCTGAATGTCTATAATGTGTTTTGGTGGACTACAAATAGAATTTTCTACATAAGAAATATACATATAAACAATCTTTTACAGCAATCACAATCATCTGCATGAATTAGTCTTGAAATTACACTCTAGAGAAGTTACATCAATTATTACAAATGCACATTGTAATAGAATAGACAAGTTAAGTGTAGATTCTGCTCTCTCACATATTTAAAACAATGTTGAGCTTCTTTATCCGCCAGCATTGTTTTGGCTGTGTCACTGACTTGTGTTAATAAAAGGTAAGTAAGTATGATGATGACAGACATGCTTACCTTGTTACTGGGGTATGAAATGCCTGCAGTATAAGATATAAACACACACACGCACACACGCGCACACACACACATACACACACAGGTGGTAGAGGGAGGAAGGGAAGGAGAAATGGAGAGAGAGAGAATTGCTTTTTCTTTAACTACTGAACAATTGACCTTTCAAAAGTTTTCTACTACCTTCTGCATAAAGAAATCACTTTCCTTCCTCTGGAGTCTTCTCCAGTTCTAATCCCTACCTCTAAGAGGGTGAAGGGAGAAAGATGCAATAGAGTGAAGAACTAGGAATCAGTATTTTCCTCTAAAAACTAAATAAAGGCAATAGACTTTTCAGGCTCATCCCTAGCATATACATGAAAGTGTAGAAGTGTTCTCAAAATAGCTATATAAAGAATTTCTACAAGGCAGATATCTATGAAGAATTAAAAAATGCTTCTTAAAAAAGGTGAAATCTAGCTGATTCTGTTAAACTTTGTTTTTATTTTTAGCAATGATACGTGCTACAATATCATGCTGAAACACCAGACTAATGATAAGATTAATTTCTACCAAATAGATGAATCCACTGGCTTTCACTTAAGATGGGTTCTAAATACCTTGAGTGGGGCTTCACTTTCAAAGTGTGCTATTTGCAAATTTCCAATCATTCTCTCAGACTTTACACTACATACATAGGATGAGCTAGAAGTTGACACTGAAAATTCTTCCTGTTTATTCCTTTTCCCTCCTTTTCTCTATTTTTTGGGGAGTGGGGTAGGGAGGTATGACCTAGAAATTTCAGTTTTAAAATCTTAAAATTGGAATGTTTGTAGAAGCTTTAGGATTCTTTCATTTCTTTTCACTTTCATTGTCACAGCCAGGTCATTATACACAATGACAAGTAATGTGTGTCTTTACAGAGGAACAAATGTTTTCTAATCATGATTAGTACACTTGCAGTCCTCCTACAAATACACTTTAGTTCACCCAGCTCAGTTTGACCTTTGTGGAAATGCATGTATTTCCACTCAAACTCTTGAGCGTATTAATTTGTTCTCCTCAAAATGCATGATTTTGTTTTCTTAAATGTCTCCACTCTCTCTGGCTTCAGGAATCACTTGGATGACATGGCTCCATTGTGGCTCCATTGTGGGAAGACCCTGATCTTTCCAGAGAGGCCAGTTTGTTATCTGTAAGACAAAGAGAAGAAGAAGGGGAAAATGGTGAGCTTTAGATCCTGGCTATTGCACCATGTCAGGTCGAGAGAGGTTTTCAAACAGTCTTGAAAAATCACTTCAAATGAATATGGAAATAAGCTGCATGGAGCCCGGATCTGAGGCGTTTACACTGCAGCTGGCAGGCTGAGTTCAAGAGCACTGCAATCAACAATAAATGATTTTCCTTGGTAAGCAGAGGCAGAGTGATAAAAGAAATGGAAGAATTCTCTCAAGCACAATCCCCTTGGAAATAAACAGGTGACAACAAAATTCCTTGGTAAAGATGTTAAATTGAAAAGATCTATGTTCAGTGCCTTTTGTTGTAAAGCTTTCCAATTTCCCATGAGTTCTCAATTTGTATGCTGGTTACCTCTAAAGGACACCAGTGTGTGCAAAGTTGGGGCAAAAAGAGACAGAGTGAGAGAATTCTTTTTTTCCTTTTACAATGATTGCAATATATGGCAATCAAAGCAGCTCCTGGGTTTGCCTGATTGTATGATGTAAACAAATTCAATACATTATATAGTCATTATGAGAATGAATAATGAATGGGACCTATTCTTGGTCCCATTTCCCCTACCCATCACAGGAAGAATAATCACTGTAGAGATGACTATTGGCACAAAGCTGGGGGAGCAAAGTTTCAAAGCATTGAACGTTGATGAAAATAGTTTTAGCTTTAATAGGGAAAAGGCTTAAAGCTCTGCATTGCAATGATCACTACTATATTATTATCACCTCTGTTTTATACTCGGTTTAAATGCAATTGATGTGGGTGAAAATCTCTTCCTGGCAAAAGCATAATATACTTTGATTCTCTATTTAGAATGAGACTCGGTCCCCAGAAATAATGACAACCACTAGCACTTACATAAATGCTAACACTTTGCACTAGTTAATTTGATAATTCACACAACATCCCCGGGAGGTAAGCCCATTTCATTCCATCCTATTATCTCTACAGACATAGCAAATCAATGGTATGATGGGAGATTATAATGCAAAGTTAATGCCTAAGTATCAGGCCTCTTTTGTTGAGAAGTAGATGTTGGAGCCTCCCAAGCTGCTATTCATTTCCTCTCTAAGATGATGATGGCCCACTTGCACATCCTGTGCTTCCATGGGGAGACTGAGCTGAGGTTTTGTCATGATGCCTTTCTGGGTTGTGTTATCATTTCTTTACTGTTTCCAGTAGTCTGTGGCCAATACACAGCAAAATTTTCTTGCACTCATGACCTTGGTCTCATTAACCTTGTGAGTACACTAAGAAACTAGTCAGAAGCTTAAAACATACTCAATGATTCAGAATGCAATATTACAGAAAGGCAAGAAAGTAAGAGGCTTTCTGTACTTGGAGATACATCTGAGTGATGGATTTGGGTATCCTTTGGAAGATACCATTAAAAATCCATTATTTAATTTGTGATATGGATCACAATTCAGCTAAAAATGTGAAGACAACATTCCTGGATAAAGAAAGGGCTTATTGCTTAGATGGCACAGGTTTGCATACAGATTAGTTTGGATTTCCTAGAAAATATTTAAAACTTAAGGTATAATTAAATGGTTCTCATTGCAGTACAAGCATTAAAACTTCAGTACTACACTCAGATATGAGAATGATGGCACCAGTCCCACAGAGTTGTGCCAGCTCTGAGAAAGAAACTGGTACACTGGGAATCCTACAAGCTAAGTCAATAGGTATCTGTGCTTCCCTCCAGGAATGGCTTACCCCATAACATTACCAAACACCTAGAGGATTCCCTCCAAAACAGCAGCCTCACAGTGTTAAATGTCAGGGTATGAAGAGTCACATCAACTTGCAACTTACTGGTGGCATTTGGTGTGAGAAAATACTTCTGAGTCAAAGTAAACTGACTAAAGGACATGAAAGCTTTTGGAAAGTGGAATAAACACTGGCTCAGCACCCAAACCCAGCTTTGTGGCAGACAGAAAAAAAGAACTATTTTAGATTTTCTTTTTCTATCCCTTTGATTCCCTTTTGTAAGCCTCACAGGCTACTGTTTTAATAAGATAATTACATGAGGAAGTAGTTCTGGAAAGGCCACCTCTTATATTTTTGAAATGTCAACTCACAATTTTGTTTATTAAGAAAAAGACATTAGAAACAATAGCAACAATTGTTGATCTGAATGTTTAAAATTAATTTCCAGTTCTTTATATTTATACTAAACATAATTTTGCCATAAAATGCATGTTTGTATCATGAAGTTCCATGGATTAAGCTATAAGTGAATTAGATGGATCTCATAAAACACACACACACACACACACACACACACATCTGTATTTTCATATGCATATATAGATTTTTCTATCTGACTTCATATTCTAATGGGTAATAATCTAGTGATGACAATTTTTCCATGAAGTCATGGAGTGACTTCATCTTTGAATAAGAGATTGAAATACCACTGAATGGATTACAACTTTTATATTTATGGTATTCAATACTAACGGACCTCCTAAGTCAGAATCAAATTTTTAGGAAAAAAACAACTGTCAGATATTATTGTCAGAGATAACAGAATAATTGAGGTGATTGCAAAATTGATGGCAGTTGTTTGAGAACAGGTGGAGGAAGTAGGTGGTGTGCTATATAATTTGAGGGCTTGATAAGACCTAAGAATCAAGTTCATTTCCAAGACCATCATAATTTGGTAAGCAAACCCAATCTGATTCTCCTTATTCATGAAAGGCTTGTCTTTAAAATAAACTTTGTGTGTAGGTGGGAAGATTCTGATGCTACTATGAAGACTGAAATCATTAAAGAGTGGTGTTGAAGAGAAGGGTATACTTTTATGGAGATGCATGCTATGGAGGCAGATGGTCTTCAGAAACCTTCCAAAACTTTCACCAAAAGGGAACTTAAGCACATTTTGGCTGTAATATGATACTGTATCTTCTATCAGGGTACCCATTTCAAACCAGTGTCAAGGTTGTCCTTGTCATAAGGGGAAGACAATCCATGCCTTCTCTAAGCAAAGTGCATTTGTCATTCTTCTACAAATCTTGTTGAATATTGTAGTAAATGGATTAAAAACACTGTGGTACTTGTCTAGAATCCACTCATATAGTCATTAATTTAGCAACTATGTAAACAACACATAATCTAGAAAATATACAAATGTCATTATGTTTTCGACCCATACCTAGACCTACATCATTAATTTTGTTGTTACTGTAAATGTCAAGTAAAATAACCAAAGACTAAATACAGATCAGAATTAGTCTAAGACAAAAAAGATAAGTCAGACTAGAAGTCTCAGTTCCGCAGTATGCAACCTAAGGGTGTGCAGTCAATATCCTAAAAAAAATGTGTGCTCAGACCTGTATCTTGCATATGACATGAGATGGTCAAGTTGAGACTGAAACTATGACAAAAAGGCCATGTGCAATACTTCTTCCTCTAATAGTGTGATGTCCCTCTGTTGTCCTCTAAAGAATAGTATTAAAAATTATTGAGCTCAAACTGGACATACAATCTGGTATACTATGATTTTCATGTAGAAATTTTCTGTTATTAAATGTCTGGAATATAATACTGAAAGCATGATGTTAATGATCATATATTCATTTTATTATGCAAATATATGTTACTAGTTATTTCTTTCCTGAAAGACATTAAGCTGCTCCCAATATTTTGCTGTCATAACAGTATAGAAGTAACCATCTTTATAGTTGTAAGTCTACAGGCGTTTGCACTAGCCTGACCTCTGACCTCAGGGATCCTTCAGGGTCCTTAATTGCTTACAGAATCACCTCCCAACAAGTGTGACACACCTGGTGGGATAAGCTCCCTGCTCACCTCTTGCTCTCTCTCTATCCCCATTTTTCTCTCTATGCTCTTACTTCCTCTGTTCCCCAAGTTTTTCTTTCTCTCCCTCTTCCTCTACGTTCCAACCTCTCCCATGGCTCTGCCTCCATTCCCTGCTCTAAACTCCTTTTCCTTAATAAACCTTATACCAGACCTGCTGCATGGCATAGCGTGATTTCCTCAGGGAATACACTTTGGCAAGGGCTCACCATGGTGCACAACCCTGCGGGTGCTGCACTACTGGCTGCATTATCATAACAATAGCTGTATCCATATGTATGCCATAGTTATATCCATATGTATGCCATGCATAGAAGAAGCATTACTAAGGTATGCACAAATTAACTGCAAATGGTATTAGAGAATAGTTACATTAACTTAAATCCCATTGGCAGTACATGAATTTGTTTGTCTTATCTCTTTGGGTAATAATCTTTTAAAATGTGCTAATATAAAAAAATGAATAATGGCATGTGATTCATTCCTTTTGTATGCTATTTTTTAAATTTTTATGCTTAGTTAACCTTTTTTAATGAGCAAAGTCCCCTCCCTCCTCTGCTCTCGGTCCCTCCCTCCCTCTTCCTTTCCTCCTTAGATGAGGGAGCCCTCACCTATCAAAACCCCTCAGTTTATCAGTCACGTGAGGGCTAAATGCTAGTGAGGTGGAACTTCCCATATATTATCATTCATTTACTCTTCCTCTGCATGTTGTCCTTATCCTTGGGCAGTTTTTTGTGCTGTTTGATTTTGACATGATATACTTAAGATAGCAACTAATTGAAATATATATTAGAATTTTTTTCCTTAATTTGTTGTTTGCTTATTTTGTGTTGTGAAATTTTTTAGACTGTATAGTTTCTTTCTCACTTTTTTCTTTCTTAACTATTTTTTTTATATAACAATCTATCAACATTTATATTTTGATATGTTCTTTTATTCTCAGTTTTCTTTAGTAGACATTTGTCTGATAGATACGTTTCTAATATCCAGACATCTTTACTCTTCATGGTCTTTAAAGTTTAATCAATTCACATTTAATTGTTAAAATTATCCTCAATTAATTTTGTTTCACAATGCCAGATAAACTTCCACATTACTTTGTTTCTTGTTTTTTCTTTCAATAGACATGGGTTGTTTTATCACAATTTGTTGAATCATTAATTACTATGCTGATTAATGATATACCTTTTGTCATATATTTAAAAATACCAGAATTTATATTATTTTGACATCAGTATTATTCTGAATTTTTGTATAAATGCCTTCTCATTTCATTACTTGAGCCATTACATAATCATTTCCCTTTATTATTATTATTATTATTATTATTATTATTATTATTATTGTTATTATAATTATTATTTGGTAGAAATGTTCTTCCTATGAAGCTCAGGTTTGTCTGGAATTATAATCCCTTGGTCTCAGTCTCTTCAATGCTGGAATTATGGATGTGACCTTTATGATATGTTTTAGTCCCTGCTGGAGTTAAGCCTCCATTACTTATATTTTTATTTAAAACATACACTTTGTTTGGTGGTGTGGCTAATTGGTAGAACACTTGGCTAGTATGTGAGTGAAAATGTTATAATGATAAAGCACTTCAAAAATAGTAGAACTCAATAAACAAAATCAATGAATGCTATGTTCACTCTAGTGGCAACTCAGCATCCAACTGTGAGTATAATGATGCTTAGGTACATGTGTGTGTCTATGTATGTGCATCTGTGTATGGTTTCAGGGATGGAACACTGGGCCTCATGCATGCTGGGCAAGTGCTTTACTGACATATGTTACATCCTCAACCTGTATAATGATATTTTTAGGAATTTTGAGACTTTTCATTATCTTCAAAATTTACCAGGGACCTTTTCTCTGTCTTCTGATTAATTTTTCTGATGGCTTGGTTGCTTTTCTTTGGAAAATAGAGCAGAGTGCAGAAGTATCCAAAAGAGCATCACCAACTATACACAGAGAGCAACTCTTGTTGTTTGGCTCTGTCAAATGTAAGTAACTGCAATTGAATGTATAGTTTTGTTGCCAATGATAAAGTCTAATGCTTCCAGTGAGTGTACCTCATGTTCTCATATTTTGTAGTATGTTTCAAATTTTGGGCCTCTACCAGATATCGGTTATCACACTGTATTGACCTGCTTTATTCCAGTGGAATTAATTGTATACATAGGTGCTAAGTAAAATTGCATGTGTAGGAGCCAATCAATTACCTCTCTACTCAACAATTAAAGAGTTCTATCCCTACTTACTGTAATTTCAGTGACAGTGAAGAGTTTTTAAAGCAAGAAACAGGCCACATTGTGTAATCCTTATTCTTCACTACATGCAAATAAATCCATGCAAAGAAATCAGAAACCTAGATTACTGTGGTAGTTCAGGTTGGCACAAGAATGGAAAGTTATTTTAACAATGATGGTAATAGAAAACAATAATGTTAAAATAGTTCAAGGATACTGTGACTACAGCCACACAACTCCCATTAACTAAAATTGGAGGTAAGCACATATAATGATAACAAAATAGACCCCTAAATGCCTTTCCAATTGGAAAATAAGCAAGCACATTCTAAGAAACAGCATGCTTTTGTGCGGAAAATAAAGTATTCTAATTGAGATGCACAAATTATCTTCACATTGATATTGCCAAGAGTATGATGTTGGTAGTTTTTCTATGTTTAGGGATATAGATCTGCTAGACGTAACATCTGTACAAAGAATGTCTTTCCTTTTCTTAATGCTCAGCATTCGTTATGTTATTAAGGGAAAAGTCTCAGTAGTTGCAATGGATTTATTAATTCAAGAGCTTGTTATCAGCATGAAACTCTGCTGTGCTAGGGGAAAAACAAATTATATTTTATAAAATTGCAGTACTGAGATTAAATCATTTTTCTATATTTCACTTTCTTCTTATCCTCCCTGCCAGTTAGTAACTCTACTCTCTATCTCTATTATGAACTTCATATTTTGCAAACTATCAAGCCTTGTAGCAATATAAGGGTACATTACCAAACAAACTCAATTATACTAACTTTAGGAAGATAGAAATACATGATAAAAGGAGAATCACAGTATAATATTACTTTAAGGCATTAAAAACTTAATCCACATTAAATTACAAATGTAGAATCTATGTGATACTTACTTTAATCTATTAAAAACATGGTACTTTTATAACATGTACACTCAACTTGTGAGTATTTTAAATGACTGCCGTTTATGTAATTGATAATTGGGTTATTTTAAAGTATCTTGGGAAAATGTGGAGCAGATAAAAGAAAATCAGTGTACTATTCAGTATTTCAACTGCCACTGTCCTTGTTATTGATTATCTTTGAACTCAATGTCACAGCTACTGAATAGATGTTTTTAAAGATGTCTTTGGTTTTTTACATAAGTCATGCATGATCTTTGCTTCTCTACTAGAGAACGCAAATAAGACCCAAGTCAAATTTTCTCTCTGTGAGGATGAAAGTCTAATGAGGATATATGCAAATCTAGAAAATACTAACAAATAAAATTGGAATATTAGTATATAATAAGAAAAGTTTTGGAGAAAATTCTGTAAGTAAAACTCATGGAGAGTAAATAGTAGACATCATGCAAACTGGAACAGAGCTTTTCAAGGCGTCTACCTTAGTGGCTTACATGCAGCAGTTTCTTCAAAACTGTTAATGAAGTCATCATCCAATCATTAGCAATGAACCAGGGAGTGATCCCTGAATTCACTTTCAAGGTGAATTCAATATACAGGGCATACATCTTTGCCATGAATACAATGGAAGACTTCTGTCCTTCCATCTAAATACCAATTGTTACTGCATAAACTATCCACTGGTACATAACAGGTAACCATATACATTACTAGGGTGAGAAGGATAAATGCACCAAGAATAATAGCATTAAATTAGTTATGTGTTTCTTGTAGCATCTACTTCATTTAAAATGCAGTGCAGGCTCCAAGTAGAGAGAAATCATCTCTTGAATGCAAGAGTTAGAGGTCAGACAAAATTTTACCCTAATTAGGACTTAAACAATAGATGAGATTTCAACAAAAAGAAAAAGAAAGATGGCTGTCAATTTCTGATTAATAGAAAAAGTGAGTTTTAGTTCTTTATACTGCAGGAAAAAGTTATGCAAATTTTCCTACTGGAAGGGTCAAAAAGAGAATGATTATGTAAAAAGAATATCAGAATAACTACACATCTTAACTTGTTTCTCCCTATGGAAAGGAATAAAATGACACAATGAAAGGGAAGGAATTGTTTGTATTTGTAATTATAAGGACTGATATACAATGGTAGCTATTTCCATAAGAAAGCTATTTTAATTTAAATTCTGTTTCTTAAAAACAATTTTCTGAGTATTATACAGAAAGCAGTAGTTTTACTGGGGGGGGGTGTCAACAGAAATAGGGCTCTCTGAAGTCATATAGAGAGGTTGTTGAAGCCTACACAGCAGTATTAAGAGTGACAGTATAAGGGTTGATTAAGGCGAAGATTACAATGACCTGGACCAGAGTGCTTGGCGGGGTGAGAGACTGAGTAACTATTTGGTTTGGTGCTGAATAGAATAGCTGCTAAATGACACTGGGGCTCCAGGGTCAACTCATTACTATCATCTGTCATCTGTGTGACTCTGTACTTCATGGGTGGCATAGATCCCTGTGACTACGAATATTTACCATCAGCCATTTCTATAACTTTCATTATATGATGGACAATCCTTTGTCATTCTCTGTGGCAGTTGTTTGTGATCTGCCAGAGCTTCATTGCTGATATGCTGACCTAGAATACATTCACCTGTCATCTGCTTTTGTTTCTGAATCACTTTAGTCTTTTGCTTTTGACATGTGCAAGCTATCTTTTGGGTTTGGGCTCCCTATTTCTAGCTGATAGTGGAGCTTTTATAGTACTCAACCCAGATCTCTAGCTTAAATAGGCTCTGTGTGGGAAATATGAAGGGAGTAAATAACCTGGTTTAGTATTAAGGCAGAAATGCTAGTCCTTCGTCCTACACAATGTGTCCATCTCCCAAAAGACCATATCACAGTAACATAGCCCTGCCTATGATTTTGAGAAGATGCTTAACCTACATTTTACAATGCAAGAGCCTATAAACAGGTGTTCACATCAATAACGGTCCCCATGCTAGCCTGTGCTTAATTACTTAACCAGTTGTGTGGACAATGGCAACCTGTGTGGTTAATATTACAGACACTTTAGCAGCTGCAAGTGCCATTGTTTTTAAAATATAAACTGTCCCTTAAGTAAACGTCAGTCAACAGTTGTTTTAAATATGAACAATTAAGAGAGTCAGCACACAGCTTCTCAATTTCATATTCACAACTGACAGAAAATGTTTTATAATTTTAGTGTTTAATGCAACCTGAGCACCAAGCCAAGACTGTAAGTGAACAAAGATGGCTACTAACAGTTTACTTCTTTTAGAAGTCTCAGTGAATCATTTTAAGTCTACTGGAACAACACCAGTCCTCATCTGATCAAGAACAGGTAAAAACACAAAAGACTGTTCTTTCAGATGCTTTCTAAGACCCTGTTTATATTCAGTGTAACTCGTAGGTCATCATGAGATTCTATATAGTATACAACTTACATATAGTGGGATACTCTGCAGTAGGTATAAATGCTAGAGAGAAAAAGGCAAGTTACCAAAGAATATGTCATCTTTCTATTAGTAAAAACATACAATTTATAATGCTAAAAAGTTTTTGAAAGGACATGTGCCAACAAAACCAGCATTAACTCTAACTACTGGTATCATGATTTTTCTTTTAAGCTTTGGAGGGAGCTACATACCCAGGCAATGATTTTTCATTTGTATATTTTTCCCTAATATACAATACATAGTATTTTGATATCACACACAAATAATTTGTTAAATTAGGGGTAAAACCTAGATAGAATATTAAGTTTTGCCTTTAGCTACAAATCACATACTGTTTTTTAACTTTTAAAGAAGAAAAGTCTGACAGTGTGCAATGAGAGATATCAGCCATAAATGAGATATCTTTACCAATCCTCTACCCTTAAGACTCAGGGAATCTATGCAAAAGAGGAGTTTAGAAGATTGTAAAAGACAGAGGTGGTGGACGATTTCAAGGAAAAAGCATTTCCCAGACACAACAGTACTGATACATATATGGACTCACAGAGACTGTGACACATGCACAAAAACTGTAAGAGTTCAAACTAGACACAATCCCAGCATTGAGAAGGAAAAATGGTACAAAGTCCTATCCCTAACCAGGAAGGTGATATTTGTTGGGAAAGGACAAATGAAAAAATCAGTTTTCTCCAATGGAGTGTCACAATGTATATCAAACCTACTCCAGGGAAAGCCCCATGCTCAGGAATAGTTTGCCTGTACAAAATGGACTCCATGTTTTCTTGTATATTTTTGTATTGTTTTGGTAATTTATCATCTCCTTGTTCTATTTTTATTTTCATATTTTTCTTTTTGAGAGAGAGAAAGAACATGAAGTTGAGAAGTTGGATGGGTAGGGAGGTGGGGAGAATCTGGGAGGAGTTGGAGGAGGGGAAAGAATATGATCAAAATACATTGTTTGAAAATAAATTTAATAAAAATATAAAAAGATGTCTAAGTTGAGGCTGGAGATATGACTCAGCAGTTAAGAGCACTAGCTGTTCTTCCAGAGGACCTGGGCTCAATTCCCAGCACCCAGATAGCAGCTTACAACTGTAACTTCAGTTCCATGGAATCCAGTGCCTTCACACTGACATACAAGCAGGCAAAACACCAATGTACATACAAATCAATAAAATCTTTAAAAAAACAAAACAATGTCTTCAACCACCTCAGAGACCTGAGAGGGATAAATATATCTGATTATATAGGAAGTACAGGGCCTGCAGCTTCCAAAACTAAAAAATGACATGCCTGGACAGTTCCCATTTTCTCTCCATACATGACAGCATCAATCTTCAGACATTTGGCCCCATTTCTCTGACAGACATTGGTTGTAGAGCAGGAATTATGAAGGACTTGCCTGTCTTGGCAGAGCTAGGCTGTCGACTTATCTGCTTCCAAGTTTT
>CAJQZJ010028692.1:0-14036 GCA_907164525.1 Lophiomys imhausi | reverse complement strand
CAGAGAAGGGCATTACATACTCATTAAAGGAAATATACACCAAGAGGTCATCTCAACATTGAACATCTATGCCCCAAATACAAAGGCACCTACATTTATAAAAGAAACGCTTCTAAAACTTAAATTGCACATTGATCCAAACACTTTAATAGTGGGAGACTTCAACACCCCACTCACAACTATGGACAGATCATCAAGACAGAGGCCAAACAGAGAAATAATGAGTGTAACAGAGATCATGAACCAAATGGACCTAACAGATATCTACAGAACATTTCACCCAAGCACAAAAGAATACACCTTCTTCTCAGCACCTCACGGAACCTTCTCCAAAATCGACCATATAGTTGGACACAAAGATAGACTCAACAGGTACAAGAAAATTGAAATAACCCCTTGTATCTTATCAGACCACCATGGAATAAAGCTGGACTTCAATAGCAAAAGAATCAACAGAAAGTCTACACTCACATGGAAATTGAACAACTCTTTACTAGAGGACCACTGGGTCAGGGAAGAAATAAAGAAGGAAATCAAAGACTTCTTAAAATCCAACGAAAATGAAGACACAACATATCCAAACATGGGACACAATGAAAGCTGTGCTCTGAGGAATGTTCATAACACTAAGTGCCTTCAAAAAGAAAATTGTGACAGCTCATATTAGCGGATTAACAGCTAAACTGGATGAATTGGAAAAAAAAGAAGCAAACACTCCCAAGAGGGTAGAAGGCAGGAGATCACCAAACTTAGGGCTGAAATCAACAACTTAAAAACAAAAAGAACTATACAAAGAATCAATGAAACCAAGAGTTGGTTCTTCGAGAAAATCAACAAAACAGACAGACCCTTAGCCAAATTGACTAAAAGACAGAGGGAGAAAACACAAATCAACAAAATCAGAATTGAAAAGGGAGAAATAACAACAGACTCTGAGGAAATCCAGAGAATATTTGGATCCTACTTTAAAAATCTATACTCCACCAAATTTGAAAACTTAAGTGAAATGGACAATTTTCTTGATAGATTCCACCTACCAAAGCTAAATAAAGATCAGATAAACAGATTAAACAGCCCTATAACCCCTAAGGAAATAGAAACAATCATTAAAAATCTCCCAACCAAAAAAAGCCCAGGGCCAGATGGCTTTGGCATGGAATTCTACCAGACCTTCAAAGAGGAGCTAACACCAATACTCTTCAAACTTTTTCACAAAATAGAATCTGAAAGAACATTGCCAAACTCATTCTACGAGGCCACAATCACCCTGATTCATAAACCACACAAAGACCCAACAAAGAAAGAGAACTTCAGACCAATCTTCCTCATGAACATAGATGCAAAAATACTTAATAAAATACTAGCAAACCAAATTCAAGAACACATCAAAAGTATCATACACCATGATCAAGTAGGCTTCATCCCAGGGATGCAGGGATGGTTCAACATACGAAAGTCTATCAACGCCATTCACCACATAAACAAGATGAAAGAAAAAAGCCACATGATAATCTCGCTATATGCAGTAAAAGCATTTGACAAAATCCAAAACCCTTTCATACTAAAAGTTCTGGAGAGAATGCGCATACAAGGACCATACCTAGAAATAATAAAGGCAATATACAGCAGGCCAGTGGCCAACATCAAAATAAATGGAGAGAAATTTGAAGCATTTCCTCTAAACTCAGGGACAAGACAAGGATGTCCACTTTCACCATATCTCTTCAATATAGTACTTGAAGTTCTTGCTAGAGCAATAAGACAACTAAAGGAGATCAATGGGATAAACATCGGAAACGAAGAAGTCAAATTATTCCTATTTGCAGATGATATGATAGTATACATAAGCAACCCCAAAAATTCCACCAGAGAACTCTTACAGCTGATAAACACCTTCAGCAAAGTGGCTGGATACAAAATTAATTCAAAAAAAAATCAGAAGCCCTTCTTTATACAACAAACAAATGGGCTGAGAAAAAATAAGGGAAACAATCCCCTTCACAATAGCCACAAACAACATAAAATACCAGGGGTAACTCTAACCAAGCAAGTAATGGACCTGTACAAAAAGAACTTCATGCCCTTGAAGAAAGAAATGGAAGAGGCCTTTAGAAGATGGAAAGATTTCCCATGCTCATGGATAGGTAGGATCAACATAATAAATATGGCCATCCTACCAAAAGCAATATACAGATTCAATGCCATTCCTCTCAAAATACCAACACAATTTTTTGTAGACTTGGAAAGAACTATTCTCAATTTCATACGGAACAACAAAAAGCCCAGAATAGCTAAATCAATCCTTTACAATAAAAAAACATCTGGAGGTATTACCATCCGAAATTTCAAGCTGTGCTACACAGCAATAGTTGTCAAAACAGCGTGGTATTGGTATAGAAACAGACCAGTATATCAATGGAATCGAATTGAAGATCCAGAAATAGACCCACACATTTATGGCCACCTAATTTTTGACAAAGAAGCCAAAACGGCACAATGGAAGAAGGACAGCATCTTCATCAAATGGTGCTCGTCCAACTGGCTGTCCATTTATAAAAGAATGAAATTAGACCCATACTTATCACCTTGTACAAAACTTAAGTCCAAGTTGATCAAAAACCTTAACATAAGGCCGGTCACACTAAATCTACTAGAAGAAAAAATGGGAGAAACCCTCGAACTCATTGGCACAGGCGAAAACTTCCTGAACAGAACACCAACAGCTCAGGACTTGAGATCAACAATCAATAAGTGGGACCTCATGAAACTGAAAAGCTTCTGTAAGGCAAAAGACACTGTCATTCGAACAAAACGGCAGCCTACAGACTGGGAGAAAATCTTCACCAACCCCACATGTGACAGAGGGCTAATATCCAAAATCTACAAAGAACTCAAGAAATTAAATGCCAAGAAACCAAATAATCCAATCAAAAATGGGGGACAGAGCTAAATAGAGAATTCACAAAGGAGGAATCCCTAATGGCTGAGAGACACTTGAAGATATGCTCAACATCCTTAATCATCAGAGAAATACAACTCAAGACGACTCTGAGATTCCATCTCACACTTGTCAGATGGCTAAGATCAAAACCTCAAATGACAGTACATGCTGGCCAGGGTGTGGAGAAAGGGGTACCCTACTCCATTGCTGGTGGGAATGCAGGCTTGTGCAACCACTATGGAGGTCAGTCTGGTGATATCTTAGAAAACTTGGAATAGCTCTGCCACAGGACCCAGCCACACCACTTCTGCATATACACCCAAATGCCTCTTCACGGAATCATGAGAACGTTTCCTCATCTATGTTCATAGTAGCCTTATTTGCAATAGCTAGAAACTGGAAACAACCTAGATGTCCCTCAACCGAAGAATGGGTTAAAAAACTGTGTACATCTACACAATGGAATATTATTCAGCTCTCAGGAACAATTAAATTATGCAATTTGCAGCCAAATGAATGGAACTAGAAAAGCTCATCCTGAGTGAACTAACCCAGACTCAGAAGAATGCATATGGCATCTATTCACTTATGGTAGGATTTTAGCTATATAGTAGAAGTTATCGATACTACATCCAACACATCAAAGGGAAGTTGGACATAGACTTCTTATATTTAATTTTTATTTTTTATATGTTAGTTATATTTTTTTTCTATTTTGTAGTCTTTTTTATCTATTGTATGCTTATTGGTTTTTTTTGTTTAGTAGTTCTCTCTCCTGGGTAATGAGACACTTTTCATTAATGGTACTGCTTTGTAGACCCCCAATGAATGAAGAGGCTCTTGGCCCTCATACGACCTCTCAATTGAGATGAGAGACTGTTATATAAGGACACCCCACCCCAGAGAAATGGGATGGAAGGGTTAGGAGGTAAAGAAAAAAAATGAAATGTGATGTTTTGGCCTTTTACTACTAATTGTCATAAACTGTTTAGGATAATTAAGAAATGCAAACTAATGGTTATGCAAGCCGGTCATTCTGTTAGGTACTATGACAGCATATTATAGTTACTTGCTAAGCTAATCAGAAATAAACTTGCTAAGAGACAAGCAACATCTGCTTACCTTAATATAAGAGATAGATAGGGCCTCTTCAAAAACCTCAAGAGATCTGCAGAATATGGCATTCAAAGATGTTTTCGTAACTTTAGATTTTTTTATATAAAGACATATCAACTCCTGACAGCACCCCCTATTCTCCTCCAAGTAGAAGATGAGCATTGAAGAATCTCGAGTGGGAGATGATTGAATTAGTCGCAAGCCTATCTCTTGGTAGGAAAAGCCCCTTGCTCCAACTGTAGACAGAATGCTGTCCAAAAAGGACAATACCTGCAAGCAGGTAAGTAGACAGCCTAGCTCTGCCAAGACAGGGTAGGTAAGTCCTTCATAACCCCTGCTCTACAATCAATGTCTGTCAGAGAAATGGGGCCAAATGACTGAAGATCGATGCTGTAATGTATAGAGAGAAAATGAGAACTGTTCAGGCAGCCACTGGTATGTCATTTCTTAGTTTTGGAAGCTACAGGCCCTGTACTTCCTATAAAATCAGATATATTTATCCCTCTCAGGTCTCCGAGGTGGTTGAAGGACAGATAGCTAGAGTCTCATAAATGTTGAGTTGTTTAGGAGTCAAGAGAGTGTTATAGATCTAAGAAGATTCTTTTAAAATTGTGTTGCAAGTTAGTTTGAATGTTGAGTCAGATATAGAACTTTAAACTCATGGAGATGTTTAGATAGTAGAATGTTAAACTCAGGTACCAAATACATATGGACTGGACATTGAGAATGTATGTTAGGCCGTATAACCCTCATAACTGTGGCCTAATTACCTCTGCTGTACTGTATTGTATTTATTATTATAAGAGAAAGAGCCATTTTGTTGGACTGAAAGGGGAAGCTGTAGGGGGAAATAAGATATATCTTAAACTTAAAAGAAAAAAAAAGGAAAGAGGATGGGGGGTTGAGGGTGGGAGAGTGGGACTGGAGGGGGGATAGGGAGGGGACTGCGATTGAGATGCAACTTGAAGAAATAAAAAATGAAGGAAAAAAAAGAAAAAAAAAGAAAATCAACAAAATAGACCAACTCTTAGCCAAACTAACTAAAAGGCAGAGGGAAAATACTCACTTCAACACAATCAAAAATGAAAAGCAAGAAATAACAACAGACATTAAGGAAATCCAGAGAATCTTTAAGTCTTACTTCAAAAATCTTTACTCCACAAAATTGGAAAACCTAAGCAAAATGGACAATTTTCTCAGTAGATTCTACCTTCCAAACTTAAATCAATATCAGGTTAACAAAAAGATACAGTTATTAAATTGAAACAGTTATTTAAAATCTCCCAACCAAGAAAAGCCCAGGGCCAGATGGTTTCAGCACAGAATTCTACCAGACTCCAAAGAAGAGCTGGTATCTTCCAACTCTTCCACAAAATAGAATCTTAGAGAACTCTTTCAAACTCTTTCTATGAGGCCATAGTCACCCTAATCCCTAAACCATACAAAGACCCAACAAAGAAACAGAACTTCAGACCAATTTCTCTCATGAACATAGATGCAAAAATACTTAATAAAACACTGGCAAACCAAATCAAAGAACACATAAAAAATTATCATATACCATGATCAAGTATACTTCATCTCAGGAATGCAGGAGTGGTTCAACATATGAAAATCCATCAACATAATATACAATATAAACAAGCAGAAAGAAAAAACATATGATCATATTGCTAGTTGCTGAAAAAGCATTTGACAAAATCCAACACCCTTTCATGCTAAAAGTCCTGGAGAGAGCAGGCATATAAGACCCTACCTAGAAATAATAATGGCAATATTCAGCAAGCCAGTGCCAGCATCAGATTAAATGGAAAGTTAAAGCATTTCCTTTAAAATCAGGGGCAAGGCAAGGATGCCCATTCTCCCCATATCTATTCAACATAGTATTTGATAATCTTTCTAGAGCAAAAAGACAACTAAAGGAGATCAAGGGATATGAATTGGGAAGGAAGAAGTTAAATTATCCCTATTTGCAGATGATATGATAGTATACATAAGTGACCACAAAAATTCCACCAGAGAACTCCTATAACTGATAACCACCTTCAGCTGGGTGCCAAATTAATTTTAAAAAATCAGAAGCCCATCTTTATACAAAAGATAAATGGGCTGAGAAAGAAAGTAGGGAAACAACACACTTCATAATAGCCACAAACAATATAAAATACCTGGGGGTAATTCTAACAAAGCAAATTAAAGACCATATGACAAGAACTTCAAGTGACTGAAGAAAGAAATTGAAGAAGACATCAGAAGATGGAAAGATCCCCCAAACTCATGGATAGGTAGAATCAACATAATAAAAATGGCCATCCTACCAAAAGCAATATTCAGATTCAATGCAATTTCTATCAAAATACCACCACAATTCTTTATAGACCTGGAAAAAGCAATTCTCAACTTCATATGGAATAAAAAAAAAAAAAACCAACAACAACAATAATAGCTAAACCAATCCTGTATAATAAAATAAAATCTGGGGGTATTACCATCCCTCCAGATGTAGCATAGATTTCAATCTATACTACAGAACAATAGTAATAAAAACAGTATGGTGTTAGTATAGGAAGAGACCAGTTGATCAATGGAATCTAATTGAAGACCCAGAAATAAACACACATACCTATGGTCATTTAATTTTTGACAAAGAAGCCAAAACTGTACAATGGAAAAAGGACAGCATCTTCAACAAATGGTGCTGGTCTAACTGGATGTCAAGACAAGAAAGAAATTAGACCCATACTTATCACCTTGCACAAAACTTAAGTCCAAGTGGATCAAAAACCGTAACATAAAGCCCGGCACACTAAATCTAATAGAAGAGAAATTGGGGGAAAGCCTCGAACTGATTGGCACAGGTGACAACTTCCTGAACAGAACACCAACAGTTTGGGGTCTAAGACCAACAATCAATAAATGGGACCTCATGAAACAGAAAATCTGTAAGGCAAAGGACACTGTCATTTGAACAAAACTGCAACCTACCTACTGGGAAATGATCTTTAGCAAGCCCTCATCCCACAGAGGGCTAATATCCATAATATATAAATACTAAAGAAATTAAACACCAAGAAACCAAGTAAACCTATCACAAAATGGGGAACAGAGCTAAACCAAGGATTCACAAAGGAGGAATCTCTAATGGCCGAGAGACACTTTAAGAAATGCTCAACATTCTTAATCACCAGAGAAATGAAACTCAAGATGACCCTGAGATTCCATCTCACACCTGTCAGAATGGCTAGGATCAAAAATTCAAATGACAGCACATGTTTGGAAAGGCCATGGAGATAGGGGAACACTCCTCTATTGCTGATAGGAGTGTAAACTTGTACAACCACTATGGAAATCAGTGTCCTAAGAAGTTTGTCGACAGAAGCTGAACTTCAGGGCTCTACTGAAGTTCTGGCTGGAGCAGTCTGTGGAGCTGAACAATCTTAGCGATTTTGAGTTGTTGTGGCTGTAGACTTTTGAGGAAACAGCTATTGACGAAGTCTGCAATTCTGGATATTCTGGGCCACTTGTCTTCTTTGGTGTCTGATCTGTTTTCTGCTGAGGTTTCCGCTGTCCAGTTTTCCCTGGATTCCTTGAATGGATGCTTTAAATCTCTGGAAAGCTTGTTTATGTGGTGGATTACATTGATGGATTTTCTAATGTTGAACCACCCCTGCATCCCTGGGATGAAGCCTACTTGATCATGGTGTATGATAATTTTGATGTGATCTTGGATCCGGTTTCCAAGTATTTTATTAAGTATCTTTGCGTCCATGTCCATAAGGGAAATTGGTCTGAAATTTTCTTTCTCCATTGATTGTAGGGAGTTAGATAAATTAAAATAGATTTAGAAAATATATAGGGGTTTCTGATACTATCTCTTAATTTGGGGCATGAAGATCATTATCAGCATGTGGACTAAAAACAGGGAACAAACAGGAGACTTAATAGACTGAAAATCAAGGTTGTCAGAAAAACAGGAAAGACTTGATGGACTTAAAGAAACAAAGTATCTGGCCTGACATTGTTTTCAGCTGGTAAGTGTGTGGAGCCCAAATTAAGTGGAAACAGAGTTCCTCCTATTTAAGGACAGTGCATGGAGCCCCAGGAGAAGAAGAGGCCCCTGATGCTAGAGAGCTCTGAGAGTCCTGCTGAAAAAATTGCTGGCCATCAAATGATGGCCAGATTTCCCTGGGGCAGAAAGAAGCTGGTGAGCAAAGAAAGCCTGAGCAAGACACCAAAAGGCCAAGGACTAAACCCTGTGGCTCAGCTTTTGCCTAGAGGGTTTTGACCTGTCCGAACAGTGGCCTAAAGGAAACTGTGCCTGGCTTTAAGGACTCTGAAGTAGAGCGGCAGAGTTGCTGATGTGAAGGGGCTGGGGTTTCCCAGAGAGAAGAAAGCATGAAGCCTTATTTAAAGTGAGACTGCAATAACCAACTTACCCTGACGAACCTGCATCTGAGAGATCCAGAAAAAGGACTGCTAAGTGCGTTAAAGAATCTACAACAAAGACTGTTTTCCTGATGACTGAGGACCTGCCCCAGAGACTGTTATCATTCAAAAAGAACACCAACAGCTCAGGCTCTAAGACCAACAATCAATAAATGGGACCTCATGAATCTGAAAAGCTTCTGTAAGGCAAAAGACACTGTCATTAGAACAAAATGGCAGCCTACAGATTGGGAAAAAATCTTCACCAACCCACATCTGACAGAGGGCTAATATCCATCATTTACAAAGAACTCAAGATTAAATACCAAGAAACCAAATATTCCAATCAAAAAATGGGGAACAGAGCTAAACAGAGAATTTACAAAGGAGGAATCCCTAATGGCTGAGAGACACTTGAAGAAATGCTCAGCATCCTTAATCATCAGAGAAATGCAACTCAAGACGACTCTGAGATTCCATCTCACACTTGTCAGAATGGCTAAGATCAAAATCTCAAATGACAGCACATGCTGGTGAGGGTTTGGGGAAAGAGGAACCCCACTCCACTGCTGGTGGGAGTGCAGGCTTGTGCAACCACTATGGAGGTCAGTCTGGCGATATCTTAGAAAACTTGGAACAGCTCTACCTCAAGACCCAGCCATACCATTTCTGGGTATACATCCAAATGATTCCTCACCAAACCAAAAGGAAGTTTCCTCATCTATGTTCATAGCAGCCTTATTTGTAATAGCTAGAATCTGGAAACAACCCAGATGTCCCTCAACTGTAGAATGGATTAAAAAACTGTAGTACATCTACACAATGGAATAATACTCAGCCATCAGAAACAATGAAATTATGCAACTTGCAGCCAAATGGATGGAACTAGAGAAGCTCATCCTAAGTGTGCTAACCCAGACTCAGAGGGATGCACATGGCATCTATTCACTTATAACCAGATTTTAGCCATATAGTACAGGATAACTATACTACAACCAATGCACCAAAAGGAACAGGAACATAGACTTTGTTTTCTGTCAGTGAGACACTTTGCCCTAGTGGTGCTGCCTTGTGTATGAGGAGGCTCTTGGCCCTCATATGACTGCTGAAATGGGGCAGGGGACTGTGATGTAGGGACACTCCACTCCAGAGGACTGGGATGGAAGGGATAGGGGGTAGAGGGTGGGAGGGTGTACTGTGCGGTGTGGAAAGAGGACACTGTGATGAAGATGTAACCTGAAGTAATAAATAAATACTAAAAAGGAAAAGACATCACTAAAAAAAAAAAAATGATTCCTCATCAACCACAAAGACATCTCCTCATCTATGTTCATAGCAGCTTTATTTGTAATCGCTAGAAACTGTAAACAACCCAGATGTCCCTCAACCGAAGAATGGATTAAAAAAAAAAACTGTGGTACATTTAAAAAATGGAATACTACTCAGTTATCAGAAACAAGAAAATCATCCAATTTTCAGCCAAATGGATGGAACTAGAATAACTCATCCTGAGTGAGCTAATGCAGACTCAGAAAAATGCACATGGCATCTATTCACTTATAATTGGATTTTAGCCATGTAGTGCAGGATAACTATCCTACAACCAACACATTGAAAGGAACAGGAACATAGACTTTGTTACCTGTTAGTGGGATACTTTGCCCAAATGGAGTTGTCATATAGGCCCCCAGTACAAGAGGAAGCTCTTAACCATCATATGACTGTTGAACTGAGGGGGGGGGGTGATATTTAGGGGCAACCCATTCTGGAGGAGTAGGACAGGTGGGAGTCGGGATAGAGGGTGGGAGAGTGGGACCAGGAGGGGTGAGAGAGGGGACTATGATGGAGATGCAACTTCAAGTTATAAATAAAAAAAACATATATAGCATGTTTGCAGATAGTTCTATATTTGGGGTAAAGGAGAAAGTGGGCATGTGGCAGAACTGAGCAGATTTTATGATCCTTAAGAAAATGTAACATGGAGATGTAATTTGAATTAATAAATTAAAAAAAAAAGAAAGCTTAACACATCAGTGTTTCAATGACCTCCTTCTCACTATTGAGTAGACCAAAGCTGGCCTTGATCACCTGCTCCTTCTGCCTCTAGAGGCTAGTGTGACAGATTTCTGGTGCCATGGCATCTATTTTGTAAAGTATATTATGTTGTCTGTTTTCTACCTTGTCATAACTCGATTTTGATTAATATCAGAATGAGTTTCCTACACATTTTGTCTTTTTGGTTAATGTATTGTTGTTGCTCCTTTTCTCAGAGCTGGGGAAGAACTCAAAGTCTTCTGCCTAAGAATCATCTCAGCCAGAACCTCCAAGCCTGAGCAGAGCTCTTTAGAAACTGAGTCAGACTCTACTGATGAAACCATTGGGTTTCCAGTGAAACTCAGAGTCCTGCCAAGAAATCAAGGCCATGTTTTCTCTTACTGGTCCTATAGTATGTCTCATGTCTACATCATTTCTTGATTTTACTACATAGCTTTAAGTGAAAGCCAAAAGTTTTTTGTTTCTTCAACAACAACTATTTTCTCATGCTGTTATCCATGCCACATTCTATATTTGTTATACAGAACAAATTTCCAGTGAAAAGGTATTGTCAAGCCATTTTCATGTTAATGCCTGTTTTGCTATTCTGGTCTTTTGCTGAATAAACAAAGGATGAGTGAGGCTCAGATTGCACTTCTGAAGATTTGAGCTTTTTATAAGTATCTTGATTTTTATGTAATCACTAAAAACTGGTATTCTATAGTAATAAATAATTTTAAACATGTAGAATGCCAGAAGCAGGGACCGGGGAGATGACTTAGAAGTTATGAGCACTTGCTGCTTTTGCAGAGAAAAAGAAATTGTTCACAGCACCCACAGGAGGGGTCTGACAGTTGTCTGTAACTCCAGCTCTAGGAGAATCTGATCTGATACCCTTTTTAGGCCTCTGTTGGCATCTGGATGCATGTGCAGACAGACAGACAGACACACACATAAGCATACACTATAAATAAAAATAAAATAAATCTTTAAATGATAGAATTAATATAAATTTTATAGTTGCCATTAGCTTATCAAAAAAGGAATAGCCTTTATAATAAATCTCATCATACATCCGAGCCTAGTGAATTTCAGTAGAAAGACTAAGGGATAAATCCCGGTAAGGCTGAGAGTTTTCTAGGTACTAAAGTTAACCCTCAGTGTCTAATAAGAAACAAATTGTTAGTGTCCTGTTTGTAACAGTATATTCCTGGGATGCTTATACCATCTCTCTAATTAACATGAAATTTAAAGGCAGAACTTCTAGTACTAGGAAGGCCAATCCAGTTACATCACAGAAGGTGTGCTTAGCCCGCAATCACGTGAATATTGCATGCTCCTAGGTGCAGGGTTAGACACTACTTAAATTAGACCTCCTCTCACATTGTTGTCATCCTGATGAGGGATCTGTGTTGTTGGAATAGGGAGTTTCTTTGTAAGGTGTGTTATGTGGAGCAGTGAAGGATAGATGGATATCATTTGCAGAGTCTGTGGAGTTAAAGACTTGGCATATCCTCAGGCCATCCCTTTGAAAGCACCATCCATTGCTTATGAAGCCACAAAGCAGGAGCTAGCCAGTTTTTTCTAGTCCTAACTTTAACTTTCCTCCACTAGGAATGCCATCAGATTTCTATCGGGTTTCTTCGACACAGCCCTTTCAGGACACAAATAAAAGAATGAATACTGGTGCTGAGCTTTCTCCCATTCAACTTTCAGCTCTGTTAACTTTCAATACCAGAATGTACTTAAAAATGGGTGAAGTTTGCTACTTCTTACATAACAGTGTCATTCATCTGCATAGAAAAATAACACAACCATATATCTGAAGAGATTTGTATTGCAGATGAAAACAATCCACTTTGGAAATGCAACTGTAGGCTGGAGAAAACAGAGAAATCATGAAATGGGTTTCAGGGTCACCTTTACTAGTGCAGTGCATTTAAAGTTTCTGAGATGCGCAAGGTGTGTTATTTCGGTGTAGTCTTTACTGTATACTATAAAGAAGTTCTTTCTGCTGAACTTGTGCTCAGATTTGTTCTAACTGTACTATATCACAGCAGGTTTTGAGGTAAATGTGTTCTTAAATTTTGTTTTTTGACAGTGTGGCAGCCACAGAAGTAAAGCTACATTAAGATTTTTTGAGTATTTTAATGCTTTAAATTATATATATATATATTTTAATTTCAGCATAATTTTCCACACACCTCATGGAATTCCTTTGAAGAGGAAAGAAGTAGGTGTAATCAGAATCTTTCAACACTTTATGTAAAACAACCAAAGTGGATAAACTCATTTCCTGATAGGTAAATATTACTCAACTGTCACTCATAGATTAATATTTTAATAATGACATAAAGGTCTTTACTCCAATGAGTTTAACATGAAAAATAAACAATTAAAAAATAAGTATCCAAATGCATTACATAATTTGATTTCATTCATTTTATGTGATTTTAGCTGTTGTAGCAAAATACTACACAGTGATTAAAGAGCAAGGATTTTTTTCCTCACAGTTTTGAATGTTGGAAAATTGAGGCATTTGTTTTTGGAAGAGTCCTTCTCCCTGCGTAAACCCACAGTTCATGGTGGAAGACCACAGGAAGCATAAGACAGAGATGAAAGAGACATACCTCATAATTTTTAAAGGAACACACTCTTGTCAAAACAAATCCATTCATAAGATACATGTCTTCAGGGCCCAAACACCTCCTCCAGGCTTCTCAGTACTTCCATAGTGAGATAAAATTGCCTGTGTGACCTCCTAACACACATTCCAACCATGATGCTCTGCCTCTGCCAAGTTCCTGTTTTTTTTTTTTTTTTTGCACTTAGAAAATGTGTGCATTTGGTCCCAATCTCCCCCAAAGCCTTAACTTGAACCAAGACCAACTTCAAAGTCCAAAGTGTGACATGAGTTAGATTAGGGTTGAGACCCTAGGCACATTTACTTTGGTACACATTTTCCTCCAGCTATGTCTGTTAAAGAAAAATGGGTCAGAATTTGGAAACTTGGAGTTGGTGAGTATTTTAAATTAATCTGGTCAGGTTTGATACCATGAGTGAGAAACGAAGGAACCTGTTGCTAGGCTAGAAGAGACCAAACTGAGGGTCCTCAGAAAGTTGTAGGAAAGAAAGCATAGAATAAATCTCAAGGGCTATAAAACATTGCTGATTGATCGGAAATCAAGGTGTCTCAACTTCTATGCAGGAGGCTTAGATAACTAAACTCTAAACCTACATTTTCTCATTTGTAAAACTGGGATGATGATGTTTTTAAGCCTCCAGTGCAGAGATATTATCATTTTTGTAGGAAAGAAATTAAAATAAGCTTAGCATTATAACTAGACATTTAGGATCCAAGATGGTGGCATCCCGTGTGGAAGCATTTTGAACTTGGGGAAAACAGCCATAAAACCACAGAGTTGTAAGACGCTGTGCAAAAATATGAGTGACTGGACCCACCAGGGTTTCACCCAGCTACCCAGAGACCATTAAAAGTCCTTGGGCAAGCCCCCCCCCC
>CAJQZJ010028691.1:0-10932 GCA_907164525.1 Lophiomys imhausi | reverse complement strand
TGAAGTTAATGAAGAAAGACAAAGAAGGGCACTATATACTCATTAAAGGGAATATTCATCAAGAGGAAATTTCAATACTGATCATCTATGCCCCAAATACAAAGGCACCTACTTTCGTAAAAGAAACACTTCTAAAACTTAAAGCGCACGTCGATCACAACACATTAGTAGTGGGAGACTTCAACACCCCACTCACAACAAAGGACAGATCATCAAGACAGAAGACAAACAGAGAAATATTGAGACTAACAGAGATCATGAACCAAATGGACCTAACAGATATCTACAGAACGTTTCACCCAAACACAAAGGAATACACCTTTTTCTCAGCACCCCACGGAACCTTCTCCAAAATCGATCACATAATTGGTCACAAAGATAGTCTCAGTAGATACAAGAAAATTGAAATAACACCTTGTATCTTATCAGACCACCATGGAATAAAACTGGTCTTCAACAGTAAAAGAATCAACAGAAAGCCTACACACACATGGAAATTGAACAGCTCCTTACTGGATGACCACTGGGTCAGGGAAGAAATAAGGAAGGAAATCAAAGACTTCTTAAAATCCAACGACAATGAAGACACAACATACCCAAACCTATGGGATACATTGAAAGCTGTGCTACGAGGAAAGTTCATAGCACTAAGTGCTTTCAAAAAGAAAATTGTGACAGCTCATATTAGTGAACTAACAGCTAAGCTGGGTGAATTGGAAAAAAAAGAAACAAACACTCCCAAGAAGAACAGAAGACAGGAAATCATCAAACTTAGAGCTGAAATCAACAACTTAGAATCAAAAAGAACTATACAAAGAATCAATGAAACCAAGAGTTGGTTCTTTGAGAAAATCAACAAAATAGACAGACCCCTAGCCAAATTAACTAAAAGGCAAAGGGAAAGAACACAAATCAACAAAATCAGAAATGAAAAGGGAGAAATAACAACAGACATTGAGGAGATCCAGAAAATATTCGGACATTACTTTAAAAATCTATATTCCACTAAATTTGAAAACCTAAGCGAAATGGACAATTTCCTCGATAAATTCCACCTACCAAAACTAAATCAAAATCAGATTAACAGCTTAAACAGCCCAATAACAACTAAGGAAATAGAAATAGTCATTAATAATCTCCCAACCAAAAAAAGCCCAGGGCCAGATGGCTTTAGCACGGAATTCTACCGGACCTTCAAAGAGGAACTAACACCATTACTTTTCAAACTCTTCCACCACATAGAAACAGAAAGATCACTGCCAAACTCATTCTATGAGGCCACTGTCATTCTGATTCCTAAACCACACAAAGACCCAACAAAGAAAGAGAACTTCAGACCAATCTCCCTCATGAACATTGATGCAAAAATACTTAATAAAATACTAGCAAACCGAATTCAAGAACACATCAAAAGTATCATACACCATGATCAAGTAGGCTTCATACCTGGAATGCAGGGATGGTTCAATATACGAAAGTCTATCAATGTAATTCACCACATAAACAAGATGAAAGAAAAAAACCACATGATAATCTCGCTAGATGCAGAAAAAGCATTTGACAAAATCCAACACCCCTTCATGCTAAAAGTTCTGGAGAGAACGGGCATACAAGGACCATACCTAGAAATAATAAAGGCAATATACAGCAAGCCAGTAGCCAACATCAAATTAAATGGAGAGAAGCTTGAAGCATTTCCTCTAAACTCAGGGACAAGACAAGGATGTCCACTTTCACCATATCTCTTCAATATAGTACTTGAAGTCCTTGCTAGAGCAATAAGACAACTAAAGGAGATCAAAGGGATAAAAATTGGAAATGAAGAAGTCAAATTATCCCTATTCGCAGATGATATGTTAGTATACATAAGCGACCCCAAAAATTCCACCAAAGAACTCTTACAGCTGATAAACAACTTCAGCAAGGTGGCTGGATACAAAATTAACTCAAAAAAATCAGAAGCCCTTCTTTATACAACAAACAAATATACCGAGAAAGAAATAAGGGAAACAACCCCCTTCACAATAGCCACAAACAACATAAAATACCTGGGGGTAACTCTAACCAAGCATGTAAAGGACCTATATAACAAGAACTTCAAGCCCCTGAAGAAAGAAATGGAAGAGGCCTTTAGAAGATGGAAAGATCTCCCATGCTCATGGATAGGTAAGATCAACATAATAAAAATGGCTATCCTACCAAAAGCAATATATAGATTTAATGCAATTCCTATCAAAATACCAACACAATTCTTTATAGACCTGGAAAAAGCTAGTCTCAACTTCATATGGAACAACAAAAAGCCCAGAATAGCTAAATCAATCCTGTCCAATGAAAAAACATCTGGAGGTATCACCATCCCAGACTTCAAGCTGTACTACAGAGCAACAGTAATAAAAACAGCATGGTACTGGTATAGAAACAGACCAGTGGATCAATGGAATCGAATTGAAGACCCAAACATGGATCCACACACCTATGGCCAACTAATCTTTGACAAAGAAGCCAAAAACGCACAATGGAAGAAGGACAGCATCTTCAACAAATGGTGCTGGTCCAACTGGATGTCCACTTGCAAAAGAATGAAATTAGACCCATACCTATCACCTTGTACAAAACTTAATTCCAAGTGGATCAAAGATCTTAACATAAGGCCAGCCACACTAAAGATACTAGAAGAAAAAGTAGGAGAAACCCTCGAACTCATTGGCACAGGTGACAACTTCCTGAACAGAACACCAACAGCTCAGGACCTGAGATCAACAATCAATAAATGGGACCTCATGAAACTGAAAAGTTTCTGTAAAGGAAAGGATACTGTCATTCGAACAAAACGGCAACCAACAGACTGGGAGAAAATCTTCACCAACCCCACATCTGATAGAGGGCTATTATCTAAAATCTACAAAGAACTCAAGAAACTAAATGCCAAGAAACCAAAGAATCCAATCAAAAAATGGGAGATGGAGCTAAATAGAGAATTCACAAAGGAGGAATCCCTAAGGGCTGAGAGACACTTGAAGAAATGTTCAACATCCTTAATCATCAGAGAAATGCAACTCAAGACTACCCTGAGATTCCACCTAACACCTGTTAGAATGGCTAAAATAAAGAGCTCAAATGATAGCGCATGCTGGCGAGGGTGTGGAGAAAGGGGTACCCTACTCCATTGCTGGTGGGAGTGCAGGCTTGTGCAACCACTATGGAGGTCTGTCTGGCGATATCTTAGAAATCTAGGAATAACCTTGCCTCAAGACCCAGCCATACCACTTCTGGGTATACACCCAAAGGACCTCTCACGGAGACATAGGGAAGTCTCCTCATCTATGTTCATAGCAGCCTTATTTGTAATAGCTAGAAATTGGAAACAACCCAGATGTCCCTCAACTGAAGAATGGATTAAAAAATTGTGGTACATCTATACAATGGAATATTACTCAGCTATCAGAAACAATGAAATCATGCAATTTGCAACCAAATGGATGGATCTAGAGGAGCTCATCCTGAGTGAGCTAACCCAGTCTCAGAAGGATGCACATGGCATCTATTCACTTATAGTAGGATTTTAACTATTTCGTACAGGATATCTGTACTACAACCAACACATCAAAAGGAACAAGGACATAATTTTTTTTTTATCTTTTTCTTTTTCCTTCTTTTTTTCTTTTTTTCTCTTTCCTTTTCCCTTCTCTTTTTCCTCTCTTTTTTTTGTTGATATTCTTTGTTTTTGTGGGTTTGTGTGTTTGTTGGTCTTTTTTTTAGTATTCCCCCAGCAGCAATGAGACACCAGTCACTGGCAGTACTGCCTCTTAGGCCCCCGGTGAATGAAGAGGCGCTTGGCCCTCATATGACTCCTGATCTGTGGTGAGAGACTGTTAGGCAGGGACACTCCACCCCAGAGGAACAAGACGGAAGGGTCAGGGGGTAGAGCATGGGAGGGTGGGGCTGGGAAGCGGGAAAAGAGGACAATATGATAAGGATGTAACCTGAAGCAACAAACAAATAAATTTATTAACTAGAAGAAAAAAAAAAAAGGCAGGGGGCAGGGCTGAAACACTGTGAATGGAACAGAGGATACAGCCATTCGGCCTGGATTTGCAGACCTCCAGGTGTAGAGAAGACGTGGAGCTAAGGTAAAATACAAGGGAATTGTGGTATTGGCCCATGCCTTTGACTTCAGCGGAGACCGGGGGGGGGGGGCACCTTAGAGTTGGTGGTCTTATGTACTCTGGAGTCATATGGAGCGGGGTGGTGAGGGTGCATACTCTTGGTCCCACCATTCAAGAAGAGTACACCCTTGGTCCCAGCTCCCAGCACACTGGAGACAGAAAGAGGCAGATCCCGGAGTTCAGGGTCAGCCTGATGCAGGGTAAACTCTAAATAGAGAAAGACTTCGATCCAGGAGTGGTGGAACACATCTTTGATCCCTTCTGATGAGAAACACAGGTCCCTGTTCCCAATAATTAGAGTTCAGAGACACACACATGGGATTTGGAGGGACCTAGGTTTGGAGGCTACTTACAAAAGGCCTTCTTGATGCAGGCAGATTGTCCTTTGGGATCTCAAAATATATACACCAGAGCTGGTTTAGCTCCAAGGTGACAGAATGATTTCTACTTTAACCCGGATTGAAAGATAACGCTTTGTATGTTGTCAGAAGGCCAAATTTGCTTCAGGAGAAGTACTACCTAGCCCCCTCCATCCCCCCCCAGGAAAAAAAAAAAAAAGAGGGCAATTGTCCTAGGGTTGGGATTGGGGCAGGGCTCTGCTCTTATCGTTCCAGAAGAATCGAAGTGTCCATTAGGGGAGCCCGGGGACAGCGGACAGCGGAATCCTCAGCAGAGAGCAGAATCAGGCACCAAGGAGGATGAGTGACACAGTTGATTCTGCCTGGCAGACTTCCTCAATAGCTGTCTCCATCGGGGGCCTGCAACCACCACTGCAATCCAGTGTCGCTGGGACCGTTCAGCTCTACACAGTGCCCCGGCCGGAACCTCAGTGAAGCCTGCAAGACCAGCTTCTGCCTACAAACCCCTTAGGTCATCTAAACAGCTGAGAACAGAAGGACTGAACATAAAAGGATTGTACTAACATTTTTAATCATTTTTCCCATTTTGGTTGGGGCCCCAAACAGGTCTACTACGACCCAAATCAGCAGGAAGTCACTTTAAGAGAGCGACGTCCCATGCCCAGAGGGTGGGGAGGGTGTTTCTCCGCCCATCTTTTTGGTTATTTGAAGGATAACTGAAAACTCTGTTATGTAGGGGAAGAGTCTACAAGCTGATAAATGGTCCTGTCTTAATGGGTTTTGGAGGGTAGCCCCAGGGAATTCCTACTTTTCCTTTTCTGTATCCTTCTTCCTCTCCTATGTAGGAGTGCATGGGCTTGAGAAAAATGAGATATAGACATAGCACAGGAAGGTCCAGGAAGAAGGGGCAGATTATTGAATATGCCCTTATACCTTTGTATATTGATACAAAATTAGTAGTTTATTTGGCTAAAGTGGTATTGACCATTGTTTATTGTGCAAAAATAAGATTGTATTGGATTACACCGGTATTGATCTTTGTATATTGATACAAAATTAAGATTATAGTTGGCCACAATGGTATTGACCCTTCCATATGGACGTAATATTAAGATTATATTGGGCTACATAGGCATTGATCTTGGTATATTGATACATAATTAGAGTATATTTAACCACAATTGAATAGATCTTTGTATATTGATACAAATTTAAAGGTAATGCTTCCCAATGGTATCATACCTAGAGATACTTAAAAATAAAATGTGAAGCTCTGACCTCTTGATACCAACCGTCTAAAACGGTCTAGGATAGTTAAAACAAACTCCTAGTCATGCAAACATGTCTCTTTGTTGGCTACTATGACAGTCTATCACAGATATTCTCTAAACTACCCAGTAATCAAGTTGCTAAGAGACAAGCAACATTTGCTTATCTAAATACAAGAGATGGATAGGGCATCTTCAAAAACCCCTTGAGATCTGCAGAATATGGCATTCAAAGATGTTATCTTAAATCAAGATTTTTTTTTATATCGAGACATATCAGCGCCTGACGGCAACCCTATTCTACTCCAAGTAGAGGATAAGCGTCGAAGAACCTCCACTGTAAGATGGTTGAATTGGTAGCAAGCCTTTCTCTTGGCATGAAAAAACCCCTTGCACCAACTGCAGACAGACTGCTGTCCAAAAAGGACAAAACTTGGTAGCGGGGAAATCGACAGCCTAACTCTGCCAAGACAGGGTAGGAAAAACCCCTTGCTTCAACTGTAGACAGACTGCTGTCCAAAAAGGACAAAACTTGGAAGCAGGTAAGTCGAAAGCCTAGCTCTGCCAAGACAGGGTAGGAGAGTCCTTCATAACCCCTGCTCTACAATCAATGTCTGTCAGAGAAATGGGGCCAAATGACTGAAGATTGATGCTGTAATGTATGGAGAGAAAATGGGAGCTGTCCAGGCAGCCACTGGTATGTCATTTCTTAGATTGGGAAGCTGCAGCCTTGCACTTCCTATATAATCAGATATATTTGTCCCTCTCAGGTCTCTGAGGTGGTTGAAGAATAGATAGCTAGAGTCTCATAGTTAAATTTTGAGTTGTTTGGGAATCAAGAGGGTGTTCTAAGAAGATGCTTTTTAAATTGGGATGAAAGTTGAGTTGGATATAGAACTTTAAACTCATGGAGATAGATCGACAGTAGAATGTTGAAGTCAGGTGCCAAATACATATAGACTGGACATTGGGATTGTATGCCAAGCCATATAACTCTCATAATTTTGGCCTAATTACCTCTGTTGTTTTGTATTGTATTTATTATTATAAGAGTAAGAGCCATTTGTTGGACTGAAAGGGGGAGCTGTTGGGGGGAAAAGATATATCTTAAAGTTAAAAAAAAAGGAAGGGGAGGGGTGGGTTGAGGCGGAAGAGGGTGGGAGGGTGGGACTGGAGGCGGGGTAGGGAGGGGATTTCAATTGAGATGTAACCTGAAGAAATAAAAAATAAAGTAAAAAAAAAAAGTTCAATAAACACATGAACAAGATCAACATCCTCGGTCACTGGAGAAATTCAAGTAAAAACTACATTCAGATTTCATCTCACTCAAGTCAGAATGGCTATTACTGAGAAAAAAAAAGTAGTTGAGGGGTGGAAGAAAGGAACACACACAGAGAGACATACTCCTATATACACACGTTTGGTGGAGATAGAAATTCATTTTGCCACTGTGGAAATCAGCATGAAATTTCCTGAAAAAAAAAAAAGAAGAACCAGACGGGTCATATGACCCAGGTACTCCTGGGCACATACCCATTAAAAGCAGTTTACTATTGAGATACTTGCAGGTACATGTGTATGTGCACAGGGTTGGGGCTGGCCCTCTTGCCATGTTTAGAGGGCAACTGGCAAGAATCGGTTCTCCCCTTCCATCAGGACATCGGTCTTGGTGGCAGACACCTTTCCCCATCGTGGTGCCTTGCCAGCCTCTATACCCATGTTTTTCATGAAGTATTCACAATAGCCAAGTTACTAAATTAGTTTGGGGGCTCATCTATCTATACTTGAGCAGATAAATAATATGTGACACATATACACAATGGGGTTTTAGTCCACTGTAAAGGATGAAATAATGGTCATTTTCAGAGACAGAACTAGAGGTCACCACGTCAAGTGAAGTAATTCAGACTCACAAAATTATCACATATTTTCCCATACGTGGAATTTAAAACACTAAAGGACATGAAAGGAAATGGGTGTACACATGCTTTATGACTGAAAGGGAAAGGGAAGAGAGGAAGCCAATAATGGTTAAATGACCAAACTAAATTATATACATGCATGAAGATGTCATAATGAAGCCGCTATGTTGTTTGTATAGTAATATATTATAGTAGAAGTTCATGGAATTTAAAGCAAGTCTTCCAGCTCCCGCAGTCTGTAAGTCCTTTGATCATCATTCTCATTTGAAAAATTAGTCAGACTTCATACTAAAATTACCCAAGTTCCAGTCCAAGTTGACCAGATTTTTCTTTACATCGTTTTTTCAAATTGTCAAAAAGCTTACCAATGAAGTGCATGATGGAGGCTTTCCCACACAGATAATGGTTTTCCTAGCACAATATCCTATAATTCCACAGTGAATTAAATGATTGACTTCTCTTGTCTGAACTTTGCTCCCATGATTCTCCACATGGAACGTTCTCCTGGCTCTCTTCTATTTAGTTTCCTTCCATTACCCCAAACTCAGCTCATAAACTCAACATTTTGGTAAAAGCATCTCACTTAGAATATATTGATTTTTTTCTCTCTGTCCCAATTAGAATTTTGTATATGTAACCAAGATAACTTGTGCTAATTTACCCTGCTGGGAAGAATATATGCCTCCTAAACTTTAAGCAGTCTGAGGAAGAGACTGTGGAGTCATTTCTCCTTATAAATATCTGTTCCCATTACAATGCCCCTCCATCTGGAGACCAAGGAATTGCTTTAAAAAACAAGAACAAAACACAGTTGTTTTATTGATCTTTTTGTAATTTTATATGTAAAAGTCCATGTAAATAACTCTCAAAATAACTCAAAGAAATAGATGATATTTTTATCTTTATTTGGCACATCCCTCAAATCAGCAGCTTTCAATTGTGAGAATTTATCATGAATGTTGTTTTCCTGCGCATATAAGCTGGCCCACTCCCAAGCGTGTTCATTTTATCAGTAACTATGATAAGGAGCAGAAGCTTAGCTAGGGATTGGCTAACAAAACTGTGGATTTGTTTTAAAGACAGGGTCTCTCTATGTAGCCATGGATGACCTGGAACTTTCTATGTACACCAGGCTGGCCTCTGCCTGTGGGAATAAAAAAATACCCCCTGACACTCAGCCTCAAACTATGGAATGTTTAAACAATGCAACATTCCTGCATCTGTTGGAAAAATGGCTTTCTGTGATTTGGTTTCAAAGAGTTTCTGAGACATATCATATTAAATGGAAAAGGACAAAGTAAACAGATTGTAGTAGATGTATATACTCTATGTGTGGAACAATATATACATGCATATATTTACTTATCTGTGCTTAGATTATTTCTGGAAAGATGTATGACAACAAATTAATAACACTTGCTTCCTCTAAGGAGAGGAATCAGGAAACAAACCTCCACTTTAGCCTAGTGTAACACCCACTCTGTCTTCTACCTGTAGGGTATCTCTGCCCCTTAAGTTGGAACCATACAGTCTCAGTCAGTGTTCCATTGCTGTTAAGAGACATCATGACCACAGAAACTCTTAAAATGGAACTATTTAATTTGGGACATGCTTACAGTTTCAGAGGTTTAGTTAATTGTCATCATGGTGTGGAGCATTGTGGCATTCAGGCAGATATGGTGCTGGATCTGGGTCTGGCTTGGGTTCTTAAAACCTCAAAGCCCACCCCAGTGACACACTTCCTCCAAAAAGGCCACACCTACTCCAATAAGGCCACACCTCTTAATCCTTTCAAATGTGCCACTCCCTGATGATCAAGTATTAAAATTTATGAGCTTAAAACCACCACACATACCATCAATGAAGGTAGACATAAGAACTTAATTTTTGCATCTAATGAACATTGGATTGAGGAAGTATGTTTGAGAGAATATTGTACAATGGTAAGATTTTTTTCTTTTTAATTAAAAGCATACATAGGTCCAGGCTGCAGCGTAGTGGTTGACTATTTTCCTACTATTCTCAGAGGTGTGGATTGGATGTTCAGCACTACTACAAACAGCTCAAACACCAAGACCATGCAGCAGCATATAAAACCAAATTAGTAGTGTGTGCCCTATGGATAGAAATTTCTAAAGTATATCATATTAAAATATTTTTGAGAAATTGATGTTTAGTAGAGAATCTTTCTTGTCAAACTGGAAAAAATTTTCTGTTGGTCAGCATAAGAGAGACATTGTGTTGTCAATATAATTTGTTGAAATATAATCTCAACTATTAAAAACCATTTAAAGGCTTAATTTTTTGTTTGTTTGTTTTTCAAGACAGGGTTTCTCTGTGTATCCTTGACTGTCACTGTAGACCAGGCTGGTCTTGAACTCACAGAGATCCACCTGTTCTGCCTTCCAAGTACTGGGATTAAAGGTGTGTGCCACCACACCCGGCTTAAACATTTTTGATCTACAAAATTCTAGGAGCCTCTCAGACATCCATTTGTAGAGAAAAGAGATCTGTGAAGCCAATGAACTCTTCTTCTTAACCTCATGCTTATGCAACTCCCTTCCAGGTGTGCATTCATGATTTTTTCCTCTAAAGGTGTTCCAGCTGAGCTGTCAACCTCCAAGGATTTCATGACCACTGATTGCTTCTATTTTTGTTATTCTCTGTCTTTCTGATGCTGTTCCATTATCCCTCCTGTGGTTACCCTTGTCTGATCTTTAGTATTTTAATTAATGTTATTTAATTATACTTGGCTCCCTGAGTCTTTTTAAAGGGTGAATTCAGTGGAGGGAACTCAATGAATTCTCCAGTCTCCTCCACACTCATTAAGAACTTTATATCCAGGGACACAGCAAATCATTTATGAGATATCAGTCATGCCACAGAAAAGTATGATTGGAATTTTGGGAAGTAAAGGGGCCTTACAAATGACTATTTTATTCTAGCCTACAAGATGAGATTATATGCTTGGTATTAAGGAGGCAAAATTGTAGTATTAAGGAGGCAAAATTGTATTATTTCTCTGTTGCTCCCATTGGACGAGTGGTGCTTGGGACTGAGAATTAAATTTCTATAACAGGTCAGAAGGATAAAAACATGCAAGTGTATTTAATAAGTCTTGCATGCCATAGTAACCTTCATAAAGAAATAAACATTTAGAGAGCCAATTAAGAGATGAATACTTACATAGTGTATTAAACAAATAGAAAGTTGT
>CAJQZJ010028688.1:0-10753 GCA_907164525.1 Lophiomys imhausi | reverse complement strand
TGTGTGTGTGTGTGTGTGTGTGTGTGTGTGTGTGTGTGTATGTGTGTGTCATAGATTTTACAGGAGACAATACTAGGTTAGTCAGCTGCATCCTGGAGACCAGCGTCTGCATACCAGGGGAACCGGTCTTTCTGACAGTGTAGGAAGCCCCTCAATGAGGACTGGGCCTATTGCTTTGGAGTGCAGCAGCCAACATTTCCTGTCACCCTTTCCAAAGCCTACAGGTGTCTGGATTCAGGATGGGGACAAGGAAGGAGAGGAGGCTACTTTCCTGAAGTGAGCAGAGGCTGAACTTGAGAGGTTGGGTAAAAAGGGGAGATTTCAGAGAAGAGGGTGATGGAAGGGAGAAAGGAATGAGAAGACTGACACAAGGATGCAGGGACCCAACTGTGCCTCAGTCAGGGGCCAGCAAATATAGTCATGGATATCTCCCCCTGGTTGGTATTACAGGATCCTACTGGTTGCCTATAGGTATGTCTTCGAATACAGAAATCCTGATGGGAAGCAACTGTATTTCATGTGGGTAGAGATCTTCTATAAACCCTCAAAGTGGGCCATTAAATCCTTCAGGGATGGGAATATGTCCAGGTTCTTGAGTTCAAGCATGTGCTGCTGCAGGTCAAGACCATCATAACTGAGGAAATCCACAAAAGTTGTCTCATTGCTTGCAAACCACGGATGCTTCCCCGGGAACTTGAAATAGAACTTCATCTTCTGAGGGAGGTCCTCTAAGTACACCACCTTCTTCTCAAACTCAGCTTTGCCGCAGACCATGGTAAGATTCATGTAGGGGTCCATAACCTGGTTTTCCAAAATGCCCACATGAATCTTCTCTTCTGTCCTTCCATACAGGTTGTGCGTGTGGGCAATGTAGTTCAGGATGGCAGTCCTCGTGTGATCTTATGTGATCTGTCAATTAAATAGGGAAACTGGGAAAGTCCAGGCTCAATTTAGTCACCAGCTCCTGTCATTGCTGGGAGCATCCCTATAGTGTGTGTCTCTTCTCCTAGCTGAATCTCTTTATTTCAGGAGGAGGCAGACGGCATGACATACCCAACAGATGTCCTGGTAACCCAGGTTCTGGTTCTGGTTCTGGCACTAGTAATGTCACTGTCTGGTTTCAGCAGAGCTGGTGCCCAGTGAAGGAAGCCTATTATAATTTTTTATTGTGATGCACTTATTGTACTTTGTGGTAGGTTACATAAAGATATTAGAGTATTAGTATTTCAGGCACTTTGTACATATTCACCCACTGTCCCCTTCATCTCCCTTTTCCATTTCCATTCATTTCTCCAGATAGTGTCACTTCAACTTTCATGCTGCACATGTATATGTGTATATATATATATATATATATATATCATATGTGTATATATGAATGATTTTTAAGTCTCTCTATAAAATCCAGGAACCACAAGTAAGAGAAAATATGTAGTGCTTGTCTTTCTGAATCTGAAATTTCACTCAACTTGATAGCTCCAGTTTTCTCCATTTTCCTACAAATGACATAAACGTGTTCTTCTTTATGGCTGAATACAATTCTACTGTTTATATACACCGTGTTTTCTTTATACAGTTATCCATTGTCAGACCCTTTAACTGACTCCATAGCTTAAGTTTTGAACTGACAGAATCTTTAGTTTAAAAACATATAAGACCTAAAAGAGCATCCCACTCCCAGATACCAAGGGGAAAAGGAAACATTTACCAACCCTTTGAGTAAGCTAAGTCAAAGGTCTGCTGATACCTTATGTTTTGTAATATAGATGGAAATAGGAGAGATTCCAGGTACTCCTAAAGACTGATCTTCTCCCCATTGCCTCAGGGTGCCTTCACTCATCCCTATTAGTACATCACTTCTAGATGCTATACAAGGTTAGGGTGTTGAAGTAAATGAAGCAGAGCTTCTGCCTTGGTGTGGCTTACATTTGAATAGGGAAGGTCAACAATATGTCATAAGATAGGCAATACTTTAAAACAGGGAGGGCATGAAGTAAGCCACAGAAACCCCTACCTTTCTCACATATTATTTTAGAATGGAGACAAAAGGCAGTGAGTGAACAGGGCATGGTAGTATATGGGATATGGGAGAACTATCTAGAAAAAGAGAGTGAAATAATTAAGGAACTGGCTTTCTTTGCAGAAGAGCAAGGAGAGTGGACAAAAATAAACATCTGGTATAGGAATACACAGGTACTGGTTTCATGCTTTTAAGAAGACAAACTCAATAATTTTCTTCTCTAGCTCTTACTATATCTTAAGATAGGGCTAAGGGTCTGAGGGCACACCCCTACTTGTTTTTTGGGTTTTTTTTTGCACACCTACCCCATCCCATTCTCTGTTTCCTTGGTGGCCTTACTCACAAAGCTTCTTAATAATCCATTTGACCAAGAGTCTTCCTCTTAAGGTCTATTTCTAAGACAATAGCAGTCTTAGCTGCTATACTAAAATGCCTGGTGCTGCAGAATCTATGGATCAATTTCCTTAACTCATGCCTCTGGAGGACTGAGCATGAGGTGCTGACATTTGAGTGATTCTAGTGGAATTGTTCCAGCTGCATCCAACACAGCAGATACCGCTGGAGCTGGAATGGCAGTGAGAGGGGAAGGTCACATGGTAAGACGAGGGTGATTAAAGAGCCAGAGTCACTCTTTTTAAAAAACCTATTCTCATAGGAACCGACCAGGATCCTGCTAGACTTCTTTTAATTCTTTAAGTGGTATAACAGCTTTCTACTGGACCCCACCCACTATATTCCATTACCTCAGTAACAGTCTGGGGAAGAAGCTTTCCATTCAAGCATCTCTAGGAGACAAAAATCAAACCATATCCTGTCCATAGAGAAATCACTGAGGGATTCTGTGCAAAAGAGTCTCTTATCTGACATACTGATTGCTCTGTGGAGACCAAGAAGTAAAGGTGGAACCAGGGGGAACCATGAAGGCTTTTGAATAGCTCAGGATATTAGTGTTAAGTAGATGAGAAGTGATTGGAGTCAGAAACCATTCTGAACATGCAGTTGACAGAATGTCCCGACAGATTGGAGCTGCAGGTGAGAGAGAAGGAACAGAATCAAGGATGATTCTAAAGTCTTTGTCCTGCGAAACTCAGAGGCTGGAGCTGACACATGAGATGCAGGGAGTGTCAGAACAGGCTTTGCTGATTTATTGTATTTACTGGTATGTAGGACTCCTGCTCATAAGCATGAATTCAGATACCCAAGTGGCCATCACACATGCATTTTCACACTCTGTGATTTAGGCATCAATTCCTCCAGCCATTGAAACATAATTGATGTCTACAAAGAGCTAGACCTGAGCACAGGCTAATGCCCTTCCCAAATCTCTGACTCTCAAGCTGAAGTTTATGCACAGAGGTTATTAATAAATCAAGTAGTTAATTAATCAACTCAATGTACATGCTTTTCCGAAAGAATAAATTTGTCCTAAAGGACTGATTATTTTTTGACAAGCAACTGTTCACTAGATGGATGTGGATTTTAGTGTTAAATTTCCAAGTTTCTGCCTGCACAAATTAAGGATGGCCAGACATTCACCTCCTCTGCCTGGTGTCCTGCTTTGGATGCTCTGACCAACCCTTAGCATTATTTAAACATTCTTCTCTTTTTATTATAAGAATGTCAACCTGGAGATTAATGGAAACTTGTCCTTTTTGTATAATTTATCTTTCAAAACTTAAGGAAACCTTCAGGGGTTATAAAAAAGCAATCAGGCATCCATTTAGAAAAAAGTGCTGTGATTATTTTTTGTATGCAGTTTTATATCATTTCATTTTTTCAATATGTGTATTTCACATAATTTATTACTTGACACTTTTTATTTTCAATCATTTCTGGTTGCTTATAAATAAATATGCATTAATGTCAAGAGAATTATCATTCCATTATAAACTCTGTACAAACCAAAGCATGAGCTTCAGTGCCATCTTATTTGGGACATGCACCTAGATTGGATGATGCTTGTCTGGAGGATTAAACATGGGCATATGTTCTATCTTGGCTACATAGAAGTACTTCTTAAATGGAGACAGTGATTTCCAAAGCAATATTATGCAGGTGAGGATTATGCATTTTAATGTGGTTCTGTTGAGAAGTTAATCTTAAAGCAATTTACAAGGAGGGTTAAATGATGACTCTTTGCATCTCCTCAGAAATATCCTGGTCAAGGTATGACTCCATGTGGTGATATACCCTCAAAGATGATGGCATTATTTTCTATTTCTTTTTTTTTTTTTTGGTTTTTCGAGACAGGGTTTCTCTGTTTAACAGCTCTGGCTGTCCTGGACTCGCTTTGTAGACCAGGCTGGCCTCGAACTCACAGAGATCCGCCTACCTCTGCCTCCCAAGTGCTGGGATTAAAGGCGTGTGCCACCACCGCCCGGCATTTTCTATTTCTTAATAATAAACTATTTAAAATAATTTGTTAGCATATTTAAGAATGAAATACAGGTACTGGAGAGATGGCTTGATGGGGAAAAGTGCTTGTTACAGTAGTGTGTAAAGACCTTAGATCAGATCCCTAGAGTCCACATAAAATTCGGCTCAGTAGTGCAGATCTGCAATCCCAGCATTCCTATGGCAAGATGAGAGAGAAAAGATAATTTCCTGAAGCTCAGAAGCCAACTAGCTTAGAGTATGCTACAGCAAACAAAAGAAGATCCTGTCTCAGACAAAGAAGGCCATAACTGACAATCAATGTTATCCTCTGATTTCCACATGTACAATGTGGCAACTGTGGCAGGCATGTAACACACACACACACACACACACACACACACACACACACACACACACATACGCACGGCACGCACACACGCACACACATACATCCCATACACATTATAACATTTTATCACTAGTTGGTCAAGACACATCAAGTTTAGCTTTTTCTTGTAAGTTAGAAGCAAACTAGATCTACTCCCTATGACTGAGCCAAGACCTGGAATAAGAGTAAGAAAAAAATGTCATATCATTTTTGAGTAATTGTTTTGAAAATATATGTACCATCTAAATACAAATCCCACCAATACTAATATAATTCTAGCTATAAGTGGAACACATTTAAGAGCAAAATAAATCCAAATAAACATTTAGTACAGATTTCTTTTTTTTGGAATACACAACTATTAGATAGTAGTAACTAAAAATTATTAGTGAATACAATGACCAAAGTTACTGACACTTAGAACTAAATGGAGATACTATATTTAAATATTCTTTTTGAAGTGTGTAAATCTTAGCTATAGTGCAGCTAAACTCAGTGTTATTTTTATTTGAAGCTAAGGCTTCTGTGCCTGAGGTCACAGGATGAATCGTACTGATTGATCCTCTCCCTTTTCTATGAATACATTGGTGATATTGCCCTCACTACCCAGAGGTCACAGAAACTGTTAGCCTTTTCTCGCTTAAGGAACAGTGAAGGGCTGGATGGGAAACCATAGCCTTACAAGGTGATCCCAATCCTCCCCATGCCCTCAGCTTTCCTTGATTCTGGATTCATTTCCTGAACTAAATCACTATAAATTTCAGAACAATAGTTTTAAAGTCTGACTTGGCCAAGGTAGAACATCTACTGAAAAAGAATATTTTTGCACATTTACAGTGGCAAAGCCCAGGAGAAGCCTAGAATTGTGAGAGAGGAAGGAATGACAACCTCATCAATACAGGCACAGTCAGTAGACATTCTATATTCAATGTGTTGTCCGAAGATTGCATTTCATAGTTTCCTTGGCTATTTGAATACTTCCCAGCTTGTTTCCTTTGAGGTTTGAATTGCCAGAATTTCATGGGTGGAATGTAGAGGAGGAAGAAACCCAAAGCTTTATGAAGGTAAGAGTGGTAAAGATGAGCCACCATAACATCTCTGCTCTGCACAAAGACCACCCCTACCCTGCTCTCACGAGGGCTGAGAGGGTACACTTTTCACTGAGGTACTGAGGACTGCAAGGATGAGGTGCGAGGACATCATTCAAAGTGTGTGTAGAAGCTCTCTTCTGCAAGCTAAGAATGATGGTTTGGGATGCAGCCACTGGAAAAGGCCTACTGGTTGACTGGTTGCCCTGGGAGTTGAAGGTACCCAGGAGTGACTGATGACTGGTAGGAGAATTTATTTACCTGTGAAAAAGTGAAGTCATCATTGCAGTAGGCATAAGGTTTAAAATAAACTTCAGATTGTTTGCTGTAGTCCACCGAAATCACTAGCAGTGTCCATGATGTTCCTATGACTGAAGTAAAGGAGAAGTCATATGAGGAACTATTTAGTACATGTAATTAGGGAAGAAGAGTTTCCTCTATTCCAGAGAGGAAAAGATATGACTTCAGGCACCAAAGGAGGAACTCATGTCTATTCCCACAACTCAACTCCTTCATATACAGACCTTCTTGAATGGGTAATCGCGAACTCCTTGAAAAAATCCTGGACATGCCTACCATTAATATGACCCGTATGTCTTCCTCTCAGCATCTCTCCATAGCAGCTATTTATTAGAAAAGTCTCAACTTTCCAGAGTTTATAGCATACCGATTATAAACCAATGCAATGTCTCCTTCTAATCTGTTGGGGGATGTCAGTTTTAGAAAGTTAAACCTAACACCGTTGAGAGCTGGCTAATGGATCTACAGCTCACAGTGAGCCCTTCTCCCCAGTTCTAAGATGCACAGGACAGAGTGGCAGAGAATTCCTTGTATGAGGAAGGACCAAGAGCAACCCTCTGGAATGCATTGTATTTTAAAGTGACACATTGCAGGATGGCAGGAGGGCTCAGTAAATGAAGCACTTGCTGGGAAAGCATGAAGACTCAAGTTTGAATCCCCAGAACCCCTGTAAAAGCTGGGCACTGTGCTATGTGACTCCGTAATCCCAGTGTTCTCCATGCAAACAAATGAATACACATCTATGCATACACCACCAACACATCACATTTACACACTTACATACAAGATAAAAAAGGTAAAAACAGAAAAAGTCTTCCTGTAGAGTGAAAACTGCAAATTAATTAATGTAGTTATTAGTAAGTATAAACTGTAATATTAGGCCGGCAGAGTAGCTGGTGGAGTAGCCGGCGGCTTGGCAGAGGAGCAGGTGGCCTGGCCTGAGTGCCTTAACCAGTTGCCTAACTTATCCTGGAGAAAGAGCCCCGGGACCAAAGGTGGCCTACACCAGCTATAACCTAAACTCTGTTAAGTAATATAAGTTGTTATATTAGGCCAGTAGAATTACCGGCGGCTTGGTGGGAGATTCGCCTGGGCTCAAGGGGAGTCTGGGAATCTGACAGCCCGGGACTGCTTGGACTGAGGGCCTATAAGCCGCCACAGTCTTTTCCCCAATAATTAAACACACCAAGACCTTTTAGTATTTTAACACTTAGCCCTTAGCTGGGCAGACTCTCAATTAGCTACTCTAAGTTAACCCCAAACCAACATGTGCCTGTGAGTACCTTCCAGACTTCTCCAGACGTCTGTCTCCTTCTGTGTCTCCCAGTGGAAAGAGAGAGAGAGTCTCTGTGTGTGCCGAGTTCCTGTGCTGATCTGAGCAAGTCCCGCCTTCCTATATTCTTTCTGCCCAGCTAATTGGCCATAAGCGACTTTTATTATCCAATCAAGAGAATGCCTCAGAAGGGGCAGTAACCAGATCCCAGCATTGAATTCAATGTATCAGAAACAATATTAGACCTTCCCTCAACATCTCCCCCTTTAAGTCTAGCAAAAGGCTCCTTTTCTTAATAACAATAAATACAACAATAAACACAATACATTAACAATAACAATAAATACAATAAAAACAATTATTAAAACTAAAAGGTGTGACATACATTCTCAACATCCAGTCCATATGTATTTGACTAGTTAACTAGGACATATTCTATTACATATCTCTCTTGATGAGTTTAAGGATCTATACCTAATTCAACTTCTATCCTAACTTACATTATTAACTAAACCATCTTAACCTTAAAACATTCTTTTAATTCCTAGATAATTTAAAATTTCCTGTGATGTTTTAACTAAGTAGTCTTCAATCACATCAGAAACATGAGAAGGATAAATATATCTGAATAGATAGGAAGTGCAGAGCAAGCAACTTCCAAAACTATGAAATGACAGACAACTGGCTGCCTAGACAGTCCCCAGTTTCTATAACATTGGAGCATCACCTTCAGCCTTCTGGCCAAGCATGTCTCACAGACTTAGTTGTGGAGCAGGAAATAAGATTTGCCCATTCTGTCTTTGCAGAATCAGGCCATCAATTTACCTGCATTGAGCTCTGGTCCATCTTTGGACTGTATATAGTCTGTTGAGAGAGCAGGAGCATTTTTGCCCAGTAGGAATTATCTCCTGATGGGAGATTTCTTGATGCTCATTGCCTCCTTCCAAGTCAAATGGGAACTGTTAGGAGCTGACAAGTCTCATGTCAAAGAATTTTTAAAATAACAAAAATATCTTTAAATGCCATATTCTACAGATCTCTTGAAGTTTTTGAAGACCATCTATCCATATCCATTGAGTAAGCAAATGTTGCTTGTCTCTAACAACTTAATATCTGATTAACTTAGAACCTCTGAAATTAACTAACTTAATTATCCTAATAAAATCACAAGTTTGAATGACTATCAACATGCATTTTTAAAATTATTGTAAACAACTCAAGTTCAATTGAAATTTTATAACTACTATGCCTTCAACCTCATCAAAGACATAAGAATGGATAAAGTTATTATTTGAGTAGGAAGCATAGGAAAGCAGCTTCCAAAAAGAAATATGACAGTTTGTGATAGTTACTGTCAAAAGGACTAGAACTTCACATTGTAAAGTTAAAATTACATAGGTACAATACCTAGTCAAAATATAGCCTTAATTTTGTATCAATATACAAAGATCTATAGGAGTAGATTCAATAATCTACCCTTTTATCTTATCAATTCTATACTATATATCCATATTCCCTCTCTTTTTTCTTTTTAAGTCTTCTCCCCCTATATAAGAGAGAAAGAAGGATAAAGAAAGAGAAAGAAATCCCTGAGCCTAACCTCCTACACTTTGCTTAACAAGACCATATAATGATTTGTAACCATTCCCCCTAAACGACATCTATAACCCATCAAATAACCAAAGAATCATCCACCCACCTTTTGGGAATGGGATGTTGTTCTCTTAAAACTTCTTCCTGCTGAATTGGTATGCAGAAAACCTGTTTAGGGGCCCAAATAAAATGAAAAAGAAAATGGTTAAGCAAGTAAATTGTAACATTTGTTGTCCAGTCTCTAGGTGCTCAGCTATTTGAACGTTCTGAGCAATTTGTAGTTCGAAGCTGGACTTTGGTAGAAAAGTTCAGGAGTTTATTGATGTCCTGTCTGGAACAGTCTTTGAGGCTGGGCCATCTCCGCAAGCTGTTTGAAGTTGTTCTGGATGCAGATTTTGGAGGAAACAGCTATTGAGGCAGTCTATGAGGCTGGATCATTTGGGTTATTGTCTTCTTTGGACTCAGGTCCCATTGTTCTGAAAATATATAATTTCTCACAAGTAACATATAGTTCTGCAATTACCAAAATGCATTGGATGTGCAGGATGCACAAATCAATGAAGGGATATTTCCTGTTCTTTGAACAGAAGAAAGACACTTGCAAGTCTCCATTCATGCCATAAAAAGATGGCATGTAATATCTTTCCTAGGGCAAATTATCTTTTGGACAATAGAAGAAAAACAATTTTTTATTTTTCAAAAGAAATCTTGAAAATTTGAAACTAAAATTTATCTTTAAGTGTATATAAAACACAATAATCTTAACTTTCTATCAACATCTATTATAACAAAACAATCTTAAATTTCTATCAATATCTATTAATATAACAAAATAATCTTAAGTTTTTAATAATAAAAGAGACAAAAAAATTATGTGAGGGAAAGAAGAAAATCCCTGAATCCAGTTCACAACACATAACATATATCCATTCATCCTAGATGACAACAAACAATCACAACACATAACATAACACACACAAAACACTTCCATCCCATCTTTTGGGAATGGAGTGTAAATATTTTTGGGTACCCTTCAAAAATTGAGATATTGGCCAACTCCCAGGAAAGTTACCTGTAGCTTTTATTGTCCAGTCTATGTAGGATCGATCATTTTTTGGACTAGTGTTTTTTTTTTTTTTTTTTTTGGTTTTTCGAGACAAGGTTTCTCTGTGTACCCCTGGCTGTCCTGGACTCACTTTGTAGACCAGGCTGGCCTCGAACTCACAAAGATCCACCTGCCTCTACCTCCCAAGTGCTGGGATTAAAGGCGTGCGCCACCACCGCCCGGCTGGACTAGTGTTTTTAAAAATGATTTGCATGCAAAGTTTTTAAGAAAACAGTGATTGAAGCAGTATGTTAGGTTAAATCTTCTGGCCCATTTGTCTTGTTGTTATTGTCATTCAGTCCTTAGCTCTGAAAATAAATTTTTGCTCTAAATTTGAGTAAATGCAAGGCATAGAACAACTTTGTAAGTCCATTTTAAGGCATAAACTCTGTCCATCCTGGATAAAAGATTGAAATATTATGAACATCATAAACTCTGTCCATCCTGGATAAAAGATTGGAATATCATTAACACCATAAACTCTATCCATCCTGGATAAAAGATGGGAATATCATGAAAACCATATGGTTAATAAAAAACTCTTACCATGTGAAGATATTCACATTTCAGCTAATGGGAGGTTTTCCCTGGTCAGATCTAATCTTTATAA
>CAJQZJ010028686.1:0-21739 GCA_907164525.1 Lophiomys imhausi | reverse complement strand
CCATCGGGGGCCTGCAACCACCACTGCAATCCAGTGTCGCTGGGACCATTCAGCTCTACACAATGCCCCGGCCGGAACCTCATTGAAGCCTGCAAGATCAGCTTCTGCCTACAAACCCCTTAGGTCATCTAAACAGCTGAGAACAGAAGGACTGAACATAAAAGGATTGTACTAACATTTTTAATCATTTTTCCCATTTGGGTTGGGGCCCCAAACAGGTCTACTACTACCCAAATCAGCAGGAAGTCACTTTAAGAGAGCGACGTCCCATGCCCAGAGGGTGGGGAGGGTGTTTCTCCGCCCTTCTTTTTGGTTATTTGAAGGTTAACTGAAAACTCTGTTATGTAGGGGAAGAGACTACAAGCTGATAAATGATCCTGTCTTAATGGGTTTTGGAGGTTAGCCCCAGGGAATTCCTACTTTTCCTTTTCTGTATCCTTCTTCCTCTCCTATGTAGGAGTGCACGGGCTTGAGAAAAATGAGATATAGACATAGCACAGGAAGGTCCAAGAAGAAGGGGCAGATTATTGAATATGCCCTTATACCTTTGTATATTGATACAAAATTAGTAGTTTATTTGGCTAAAGTGGTATTGACTATTGTTTATTGTGCAAAAATAAGATTGTATTGGATTACATCGGTATTGATCTTTGTTTATTGATACAAAATTAAGATTATAGTTGGCCACAATGGTATTGACCCTTGCATATGGACGTAATATTAAGATTATATTGGGCTACATAGGCATTGATCTTGGTATATTGATACATAATTAAGAGTATATTTAACCACAATTGAATAGATCTTTGTATATTGATACAAATTTAAAGGTAATGCTTCCCAATGGTATCATACCTAGAGATACTTAAAAATAAAATGTGAAGCTCTGACCTCTTGATACCAACCATCTAAAATGGTCTAGGATAGTTAAAACAAACTCCTAGTCATGCAAACATGTCTCTTTGTTGGCTACTATGACAGTCTATCACAGATATTCTCTAAACTACCCAGTAATCAAGTTGCTAAGAGACAAGCAACATTTGCTTATCTAAATACAAGAGATGGATAGGGCATCTTCAAAAACCCCTTGAGATCTGCAGAATATGGCATTCAAAGATGTTATCTTAAATCAAGATTTTTTTTTTTAAATCGAGACATATCAGCGCCTGACAGCAACCCTATTCTACTCCAAGTAGAGGATAAGCATCGAAGAACCTCCACTGTAAGATGGTTGAATTGGTGGCAAGCCTTTCTCTTGGCATGAAAAAACCCCTTGCACCAACTGCAGACAGACTGCTGTCCAAAAAGGACAAAACTTGGTAGCGGGGAAGTCGACAGCCTAACTCTGCCAAGACAGGGTAGGAAAAACCCCTTGCTTCAACTGTAGACAGACTGCTGTCCAAAAAGGACAAAACTTGGAAGCAGGTAAGTCGACAGCCTAGCTCTGCCAAGACAGGGTAGGCGAGTCCTTCATAACCCCTGCTATACAATCAATGTCTGTCAGAGAAATGGGGCCAAATGACTGAAGATTGATGCTGTAATGTATGGAGAGAAAATGGGAGCTGTCCAGGCAGCCACTGGTATGTCATTTCTTAGTTTGGGAAGCTGCAGCCCTGCACTTCCTATATAATCAGATATATTTGTCCCTCTCAGGTCTCTGAGGTGGTTGAAGAATAGATAGCTAGAGTCTCATAGTTAAATTTTGAGTTGTTTGGGAATCAAGAGGGTGTTCTAAGAAGATGCTTTTTAAATTGTGATGAAAGTTGAGTTGGATATAGAACTTTAAACTCATGGAGATAGGTCGACAGTAGAATGTTGAAGTCAGGTGCCAAATACATATAGACTGGACATTGGGATTGTATGCCAAGCCATATAACTCTCATAATTTTGGCCTAATTACCTCTGTTGTTTTGTATTGTATTTATTATTATAAGAGTAAGAGCCATTTGTTGGACTGAAAGGGGGAGCTGTTGGGGGGAAAAGATATATCTTAAACTTAAAAAAAAAGGAAGGGGATGGGTGGGTTGAGGCGGAAGAGGGTGGGAGGGTGGGACTGGAGGCGGGGTAGGGAGGGGATTTCAATTGAGATGTAACTTGAAGAAATAAAAAATAAAGTAAAGAAAAAAAGAATTGTAGTGGTATTTTGGTAGGAATTGCATTGAATCTGTATATTGCTTTTGGTAGGATGGCCATTTTTATTATGCTGCTGATCCTACCTTTCCATGAGCGTGAGAGATCTTTCCATCTTCTTTTTTTTTTTCTTCAGGTTACATCTCCATCACAGTGTCCTCTTTCACCCCTCCCAGTCCCGCCCTCCCACCTCTACCCCCTAACCCTTCCATCCCACTCCTTTGGAGTGGAGTGCCCCCACATAACAGTTCCCCACCCCAGTTCAGCAGTCATATAAAAGCCAAGAGCCTCTTCATACACTGGGGGCCTACCAGGCAGCACCACTAGGGAAAAGTGTCTCATTGACAGGAAACAGAGTCTATGTCCATGTTCCCTTTGGTGCATTGGTTGTAGTTAGTTATCCTGTACTATATGGCTAAAATCTGAATATAAGTGAATAGATGCCATGTGCATCCTTCTGAGTTCTGATGGCATCTTCAATTTCTTTCTTCAAGGACTTGAAGTTCTTGTCCTACAGGTCTTTCACTTGCTTGGTTAGAATTACCCCCAGGTATTTTATATTGTTTGTAGCTTTAGTGAAGGTTGTTGCTTCCCTAATTTCTCAGCCCATTTATTTGCTGTATAAAGAAGGGCTTCTGATTTTTTTTTTTTAATTAATTTTGTATCCAGCCACCTTGCTGAAGGTGTTTGTCAGCCATAAGAGTTCTCTGGTGAAATTTTTTCAATTTTCTTATATCTGTTGAATCTTGCTTTTTGTCTGACTATATGGTAGATTTTGGAGAAGGTTCCATGCAGTGCTGAGAAGTAGGTGTATTCTTTTGTGTTTGGGTGAAACATTCTGTAGATATCTGTTAGGTCTATTTGGTTCATGAGCTCAGTTAGTCTCATTGTTTCTCTGTTTGATTTCTGTCTTGATGGCCTGTCCATTGTTGTATGTGTGGGGTTCGATGTGTGATTTAAGCTTTAGAAAAGTTTCTTTTACAGATGTAAGTGCCCTTGTATTTGGGGCATATATATTCAATATTGAGATGTTTTCTTCATAAATATTTCCTTTAACAGGTATGTAATGCCCTTCTCTATCTTTTTTGATTAACTTCAATTGGAAATCTATTTTATTTGATATTAAGATGGCTACTCCAGCTTGCTTCCTGAGTCCATTTGCTTGGAAAACTTTTCCCAACCCTTTACTCTGAGGTAGCATCTATTTTTGTTAGTGAGATGTGTTTTTTTTTATGCAGAAAAATGATGGGTCTTGTTTATGTATCCAATCTGTAAGCCTGTGTCTTTTTATTGAGGAGTTGAGTCCATTGATGTTGATGGATATTAATTACAAAAGTTTGTTATTTCCTATTATTTTGGTGTAGGTGGGAGTTGTGTTTTTCTTTTGGTTTAGCTGCAGTGGAGTTTTTTGTTTCCTCTGTTTTCTTGGGTGTAGTTATCTTCTCTGGGTTGGAATTTTCCTTCTAGGATCTTCTGTAGGGCTGGATTTGTGGGTAGATACTGTTTAAATTTGATTTTTGTCATGGAATATCTTGTTTTCTCCATCTATGTTGATAGTGAGTTTTGCTGGGTATACTAGTCTGGCTGGGCACCTGTGTTCTCTCAGGGCTTGTAAGATGTCTGCCCAGGTCTTTCTGGCTTTTAAAGTTTCTGAGGAGAAGTCAGATGTAATTCTGATAGGTCTACCATTATACGTTACTTGACCTTTTTCTCTTACAGCTTTTAATATTCTTTCTTTGTTCTGTACACTGGAGTTTCAATTATTATGTGATGAGAGGAGTTACTTTTCTGATCTAATCTGTTTGGTGTTCTGTATGTCTCTTGGAATTTTATTGGCATCTCTTTCTTTAGGTTTGAGAAGTTTTCTTCTATGACTTTGTTGAAGATGTTTCCTGGACCTTGGAGTTGGGAGTCTTCTCTTTCCTCTATGCCTATAATTCTTAGGTTCCATCTTTTCATTGAGTCCTTGTTTTCTTGGATGTTATGGGTGAGAACTTTTCTAGACTTTTCATTTTCCTTGGTTGTTGTACTGATTTCTTCCATCGAATCTTCCACGCATGAGATCCTGTCTTCCATCTTTTGTATCCTATTTTTGATACTCATGTCTGTAGTTCCTGTTCTCTTCCCTTGATTTTCCACCTCCTGTATTATTTCTGCATGTGTTTTCTTTATTGCTTCCACTTCCAATTTTAAGCCTTTAATAATTTTATTTGCTTTGGACGTTTCCTGCTCCAATTTGCTTGTTGCCTTGTCTCTTTCCTGTTCAAGTTGAGTCTTGGAGATCTCTAATGGTATTCTCCATTGCTGTTGCTTGTAAAATTGTGGAATCTTTGAATTCCTTCAGAGATTTAAGTTCTTCTTGAAAGGACTCTATCACTTTCCAGAGTATAGATTTGTCATCATTTTCGTGTATTTCAGCTGTGGTGGAGTGGTCAGGGCTTGCTGTACTAGCATAGCTGCATTTTGTTGGAGTCAAATTTCCCTGACTTTTGTTGTATCTATTCTTTAGCTGACCTTTAGCCATCTGGTTTTTCTTAGCTGTTTGTTCCTGGTGCCAAGAAGGGCACTTTGGTGTAGAAGTCATATAGCTTGGTGATCTGTAGCTCTCCACAGGCTGGAAGGGGCCTTGTGTGGAGGGTTGTTCTCAGTGTGTCTCCCAGAGCTCACCCCTTCCTGTTGTGTCCCAATTGAGGACTCAGGTAAGGGGTTGTGGTGGGATGTGTTTCTGTAGGTTCCTGAGATCCAACTGGTCTTTGTATCAATGACGGTGCACATTGGCGGCCACAGACTGTTGGCTGGGTCTGTAGCTCCCCTGCAGCTTACATGTTGGATGTGTCCATGGTCCTCCCAAGCTGTTCTTTGGGGGTTCTCAGGATCAATGTGCATCTAATATCCAGAAGCTCTGTGATCTGGTACAGCCCACGTCTCCCAGGCAATGAGCAATGGCCTGGAATTGTTTCACTGCTCATGAGTCAGAGCTCTCTGTGTTGTAGCCTGGGTATTCAGTGTATAGCAGTTCTGCTGGTATGTTCCTGGGTGTCCAAACACAGATGCTGTGGACTCTGGAGGTCCTAAGTTTTGGGGTTGAATCTGCCAGGTGGAGACCCAAAAGGATACGATAGGGAGGGAGTACAGTTTCCCAGTAGGAGGTTCTCAGTGTTCGTGTCTTGTGACTCCGATCCTTCAGTATCTATATTTCCAATACCAAGTTCTTTGTCTCTGGTGTGCAGGCCCAGATGGGCTTGGACCTCACTCACTGCCTTTCAACACATGTGTATCCTGTTGTTTTCCACTCTATCTATGTGGTCCCCAGGGCACCTCTGTGCCTCTTGGCCCTAAGCACTAAGCCCTTGTAGTCTGAGTCACTCAGGTAGTGCACACAGGCTAAGAACTGGCTGCTCCAGGGGTGGAACTATATATGCTGAATATTTGGTTTTCTGCCAGAGGAGCCAGCACTAGCAAAGTGGTCTGATATTAACCCCACAATCCGTCCAAGGCTTGGACCCAGTGGAGTTCTAAGCAGCCTTCCAACTAGCCACCCGCCTTTCAGCCCACTCTGATCTCACCGCTCCTGTGTCTGCGCTGGACCCAATTTGGGTGGTGGAGCTGTCCTGTGGATACGGGCAATTGGGGCCACTGTCCTCCAAGTCCTAGGACACTTCACTGGTGCTGGCAGTGTAGCCTGTTGCCAGAAGTGTACCCTGCTGCTCTGTCTAGCTGACGTGTTCTTCCCAGTGACTAAAATTCCAGTAGAGGGGCCTGTATGTCCAACATCCCTCTGGAGAAACCCAAATATGCTTGTGTTTCCCAGACTTCCACCCTGCTGTGGTCCCGCTGTTGTCCCGTAGCTCAGAACAGTGCTGTGGCCTGTGGCCACAATGGTTCCACTGAGAATATATCTGTTCCCACAGCTCTGCCAATCTTCCCCTTGGTGTCAGAATGCCTGTGTGGAATCTGGGAGCCCAGGAGGCTAGGGAGTAACCCTGTCTGGGGTTCAGAGCTGCTTGCTGGGTATTTGAGCAGCTTGTCCTGAGTCCCTCTCCTGGTGATAATTCTCCTGCTTCCCAGAGTCAGTGGCTTCTGCAGTTTCTGCTGGTCTGTTTTACTGAGTGTCCAAGAGAAGAGAGTCTTGCCCATGGACTTTTATTAGTCCCCGGGTCGCTGGGTGAAACCCAGTGGGTTCATGCTACTCAGATTATTGCTCAGCATCTTATAGCTCTGTGGTGTTACAGTTGTTTTCCGCATGTTCAAAATGCATCCATGTGGGCTGCCACCATCTTGGATCCCCCGAATTACCCTTATTAAACAATAATATTAATTAAAACTTTTTGTATTAGCCTGGGTTCCAGTTCTCCTGTGGGAACCCCGTTCTTTAGAAGATTGTTTTAGATTAGCATCATGTGCTATTTTATGCTAGCTTTTCTTAACTGTTGGCAGTGGGAGACATGCAGCTTTCATGTTCCTCCCCCAGCCTAACTCTGGGTCCTTACATTGACTAACATCATTCTCTCTGTCTCTCTCTCTCTCTTTTATTGTTTTTTGAGACAGGATTTCTCTGTGTATCCTTGCTCTGTCCTGTATTCAGTTTGTAGACCAGGCTGGCCTTGAACTCACAGAGATCCTTCTGCCTCTGCCTCCTGAGTGCTGGAATTAAAGGTGTGTGCCAGGATGCCCAGCTCCTAATATATCTCTTCTAGGAGCAAAATGCCTCTTGAAATCAGTTCTCCTGTGGGAGCCCCACACTTAAGGAGACTGGCTTGTGACCCCTTTCTCTTTACATAAATTTGAGATTATGTGCATTTATCCATTAGATCAATAAGAACATTATTATTTACTACTAAGCAAAAACTTACATAGTACCTTCAAGGAAAAAATGTGTCATTTTGAATTCTAGACTGTTTTTAGCAAGCAGTCTTATCTTATCAGCAGGGATCCAACCTTGACTTCATTGTTTAGACTAGGCTGGTCTAGAATTCAGAGATCTGCCTGTTTCTGCCTCCACTGTGATAGAATTAAGGGCAAATGCCATTATTTCCCTGCTCAAATATTTCATTTAAATCCTAAATAATAGTAACTCTGTAACCCAGAGAGCAACTCTGAATTGCAGTGACAATTCCAAATCTGTCCAAATTTCTTAAAAATCTCTCATGTTTTAGCAATGCCAAACCATAAAAATAGTCTTTCTACCTCCCAATATAGGGGAAATCAATGACATCTAAACAAAAATCAAGCAAAGAAACAAGAACATACCAAAAGCCTTAGTCTAACTGTTCATCCCATGCTGCAATTAAAGTTTTATTTTTTATTCCCTGGAATTTAGTTGTTTCTGTATTGTATTGGAGGGCCTATTCCAGATAGCCCTGACAAGCACCTAGTAGCCAGGGAGATCTGAGCTCCAGCTGCCATCAGTTTTCTCTTATATATCAGGAAGGGTCTCCCTCCTTATCCCATTGTTATTTTGGTAATTTAGCATTTCATCTATAATCTCTCTCCTTTTCTAAGTCTATCCTGCTCAGACATAAAACCACAATTGTCAGTGTAACAATCATTTGTATGCTAAGAAAAACAAACACAAATGGAATCCAAATGTATTGAGACATTATGAATTCCTCCATTTTGAATCTAGGCAGTTAATTTCATTCCATAGCTCTGTCTAGAAGGGTGCCAGTTTTTCAGTACATAGGGAGAGCCAAGGCCTTAGCTCTCCACCTTTGCTGCAAGATAGCAGCTTCTATTAAGAGAGCCCCACCTTTGAAATGCATTTGAGTTTGGTTGGTTCCCTGCTCTTTGGCTAGGAAAACACCTTTTACATGGGCCTTCTCAGGCTGTTAGCATAAATTCTAATCACCGTAGTTGGGTGAAATTTGTAGAAATAATAAATTATTTACTAGTATTTACATTGGGTGCCATTTGTAGAAAAAAATGGCTAATTAAATTATTAAACCAGCATTTATATTATATTTAATTGGATCAGTGATTGTTAATCCTTAACCCACCATTATAATGAGCACACATAGACACCTTATGGATTTTAATAAGCCTTGGCCTGGATTGTGCAATCTTATCCTGGATTGTGCAACCTTAGCCCATCTCAGCTAGCCTTTAGTTCTATTCCCCAAATATGACCATATATATGTATATATATATGTGTGTCCTCTGTGCTGTTATTCTCCATGCTATGCCAATGTTCCAGGTCAGGTGGAATGATCTTCTTTCATTCACCCCATGTGTGTCCTTCCTCCTTCCTTCTCCTGGCTTCTCTCCTTCTTCTGGAGGCTTCTTCTTCTCCCGAGGCTTCTTCAGCTACCCATGAACCTCTCTGCTTCAGAAGTCCAAGCACCTTAGTCCCACCTACCTCTGTCTTTGCCAAATATCAGGCTTCATTGTTTATTTAATCAATCAGAAACAATGGTTAACAAGAAAATTAGCATAGCTTCACTTGGCTTACAGCAAGCACGCTTCTGAGAGATTAATTAACATTTAGAATGCATAACATCACCTCATCAAAGTAGTTATTTGAGCAAACAGGAATGAAAGATGATAAACTAGAGATGAAAGGAAGGAAGGAAAGAGAGAGAAGAAGGGAGGGAGGGAAGGAAATAGGATGTCAATGGTGGATAAGGACTGATGCAATAGAAAACCTCCTACCTTTTGTTACAAATCTCTAATATTTTATTTATTCAAAGCATATGTCTATTACTTTGAAGAACTAAAATAAGCAGAAAGTGTTGGAGGAAAGGCAGTGAGATGTTATAAAAAGATAGAAAGAAAAAGGAAGAAGAATGTGGAATATTATGTGGTTCCAAACATAAAAGAAACAATAGAAGACCACCACTAGCATTGGACTGAGACAAGTTAAACCTTGGGGGTAGGGGACTGCATCCACCATTGTTTGTTGCTTTGGCAATGGACTTCATCCCAATGATAATCTTATAATGTGAAAATACACATTCAGATTAAGTAAATAGTAAAGGTGAATTGTCCTGCTCTCCCACAGCTTCCTGACTACTTCATGCACATTGAACACCTTTTTGATTTTGGTAAATCCACCACATGGAATGAAGTAACTGTTTTATGGCTCCCTTTTGCCTTATCTATGTGACAATCCCTACCACACCCCTGTAGCAAACACCTTTGAGAAGGGTGGGTGAAACTGAGCTCTTTCCACCTGCAAATCACCTTTGCCAGATTTTGTTATTTGTTAATTGGTTGACAAATATTCCTTGAGCAAGTAGGTCAATAGATGAAATAACAAATGTTTGCTAAGAAATGTGGCAGAGTCTAAGAGAATTGCTTCTCCCCAAGCTAGATGGAATAGTTTGTCTAGATTCTCAGAACATAAATAAAATTATGCCAGGGTCATTGTCAAAACAAAACATTAATGGTTTCTAACCCATTACCCAGTAGAGTCTTTGGTCATCTCTGGAATATCATGAGCAGAGAGCCTCAACTGTCTGAATTTCTCTATGCTTTCTGGTCTCTTCATCTCTCATCCATTCTGGCCTGTTGAACTTCTTTACATCATTCTAGGGTTTCCACAACCTATAGTCACAAACCCTCACATTCTTCCTGAAAACCAGCTCCCAAGGGTTGCAAACCACACAGTCAGGTTTCATCATAGCAACAGTCCCACTCCTAAGGAAAATTTTTCTTAGTTACTTTTCTTACTGCTGTGGTAAAGTAACCTAAGAAAGGAAAAGGTAGTTTTGGATGACATTTTGAAGGTATAGTCCACCATGTAAGAAAAAGCATGGCAACAAGACCCTGAGGCTCTGGTCATGTAGCATCCACAGCCAAGAAGCAGAGAGAGATCAATGCTGGGGTTCAGCTCATTTTATTACCTTTATCCAGTCCAGTACCTGAGACAATTGAATGTTGCCTCAGGATCTACATCTATTATTTGTGTCTGGGACCCTCAGCTGCTAGCTATTGCTTTCAGGTCCTTGCCTCAGCTCTCCAGCTGTCATAGTCTGTCAGTGCCCCCTCTCTCTCTGGCACCTCACTTTCCTGTCAGAGTTGGTCTTCTTTGTCCATCCTACAGAACAAACTCAACAGTACACCTACGTGACCACACCTGACCCTAGGGCTCAAAAATGGGTTGGCAGTTTGAAATGCCCTCCTTCCTAACGAGCCACAAATGCTTTTAGCATTTTTGTCTAGGAAACCTGTGCTAAAAGTCACATGTATATGTAAAAGTGCTACAGTAATAATCTACAGGAGACATGGGTAATGTGCAGGAAATGGGAAAATAAATCTCAATCATATGAAATCCTATGCCCACAACTGACCAATTGAAAGACTTTATCAAACTTAGTCAACTTTATTGAGTCTCTGTTTATTAGACTTTAAGATCCTAACTTTATGGGGTCTGAAGTGACCACCAACTTGTCCTGCCTACAAGTCATACAGGGATAAAGATGGAGTAGAGATTGAGGGAATGGCCAAGCAATGACTAGCCCAACATGAGACTCAGACCATGAGAGAAAGCCAACTCCTGACACTGTTGATGATACTCTGCTATGTTTGCAGATAGGATCGTAGCATAACTGTCATCTGAGAGGCTTCATCTAGCAGATAATGGGAACAGATGCAAAGACCCACAGCCAAAATAAGACAGAACTCAGGGAGTCTTGTGGAAGAGTTAGGAGAGAGTTATATGTCCCCTGGGCTATTATTCTCCATGCTATGCCAATGTTCCAGGTCAGGTGGAATGATCTTCTTTCATCCACCCCATTGTGAGAGAGCTGGAGGGGTCAAGGATACTACAGAGACAACTAAGCTGAGCTCATGGGGACTAACAGAGACTGAGCCACCAACCACAGAGCATGTACAGACTGGACCTAGGCCCCCTACACATATGAAACTGATGATCTGTTTGGTCTTCAAGGGGGTCCCTTAACAATTGGAGTGGGGGCTGTCTCTGACTTGGACTCTGTTGCCTGCCTTTCGATCCTTTTTCCCTTTGCTGCTTTGTCTTGCCTTTCCCTTTGATCCTTTCCCTTTGCTGCTTTGTCTTGCCTCGGTGGAAGAGGAGGCACTTAGTCCTGATGTGACTTCATGTGCCAGGGCTGGGAGTGGGGGGATGGGAGAAGTGGTCAGAATGGTAGGATTAGGAAGAAAGGAGGAAGTGAGGCTTCAACTGGGCTCTAAAATGAATAAATAAATTAATTAATTGAAAAAAGAATCCTAACTTTATAGAATCATTGTCAGAAGCACAGAATCAATAAACTATAAACCAATATATGACTATTAGTCATATCAAATTTAACTTCTATGAACATCTTAAATTAGTTCCATTAGAGGATAAACATAGGATCTTTCATTAAGAGGACAGAAAACACAAAAAACAATTGACAGAGGAAAAGATGCTGGGAGGACAGAACCGATTGTAGAAACAATCCTCTCTTCTCCACTCTCAGTAGCATTAGTAACCAACAAGACCTTGCCACCATTCTAGCAATCTTGTTCCTCCACCATTGTTTTGCACACTGTAGGTGATGGCACCATAGAAAATTGTCCTGACCAGCATTTTAGTAAGTGAAATAGGATATAATCTAAGAGAAACAAAAAGAACATGCTAACATTGCATAAGGCAAAGGTAAACATTCCTAAAGCCTTTGTCTTCTATGGTAGCTGTGTTTCACTGTCTATGTAACACTTTATCATTGTGCATAGTGTACTCTTACTATTAGTCAGAACAAAAACAACAACGAAAAATCAAAAACAAAAAAACTTTGTAAGTCTCTGCTTTAGCCATAAACAGATTAAAACATACTGCTTCCTAAGTGCGCAATTCTATTTCAGTTCACCCATTTGTTCAGAAAAACCACTATAGGCTTTCTACCCATCCTGTTCTATACAAAGGTCTTGCATGGTAACACACAGTTGTTTATTGAAAAGTTTTATGGTTCTAACCCCCAACTCTGACATCTTCCTTCAGTGTTCCCAGAAAAAAAAAAAGCATATGCTTTCTGAATTTCTTACCTTATCCTATTTAGATGCAATCAATTGTATCATACTTGATTTATAACTAATTGAAAAGTGCCTCTTGATCCTCTAAACTCTAGACTTCTTAGAGGCAGAAACTCTCATTTTCTCACTCCAAGATTCAGTTATATTGTCAGAGTGTATTCTGAACTAGTATATAAAAGATAATCTAGGAAATAGAAAAGTCATTTTCCTATTGAAAAGTACTTCCTAATCAGCTGTCCAACTCTTGAAAACAGGATTTGTTGAGCATCACAACAGGATAGAAGCTCCCCTCCCTTCCAGGGCCTTGCAAGCATGAATTCATTTGCCACTAAATCAATTCCAGTGTTACTGGTGAATGAGTATCTTCAGAGTGTAGGCATCAGAATTTTTTAAGAACAGCTTCAAATCTCAAATAAGTGTACAGAGGCTCTAGAAAAGAAATACACCATGACTCAAATATCCTTGACTCAAAATATCAGTGAGAATTGTCCCTTCAAAAGGTAGTAATGTTTTCTAGGAGACATGAAATGCTTCAAATCAATATATATTATATTAAAACTTTGGTTTTTGAAAATGTTTTAAATAAAACATCAAAAGAAGAAGGAACAGTATTTTTTTCAGTCCCCTGTGTCCCCCAGGGGGCACAAGCCTTTACATCGTGTTGGTGTAGATATGAGAAAGTGCTGTGGGCAGAGAAGTGAAGTCAATATTCTGGTTTCATGTCAGACTGGGAACTCTGAAGGCTTCTCTGGGGCAGTGATTGCCACACAAGCCCCAGTTCCTCTAGGCCAGGGCTCCTTAAACTCTTTCTTCTTATGCCCAAGAGGAATATGTACAGTTATATACAATGGGTATACAAATCAAATATTTACTGATAATAAATCATACATTTTAAATGATTGTCTGATATACACGTATTTTTGCCATTTATTAAATATTTTTATAAAATTACACACTAAAGAGATGATGAGCTTATTATTTTTATATAAATAAATTTTGCATGGTGGTTCACACCTTTAACCCCAGCACTTAGAACACAAAGTCAAATGAATATCTGAGTTCCATGACAGTCTAGTCTACATAGCTAGTTTCAGAGCAGCCAGGGATACACAGAGAAACCCTGTCTTGAAAAAAAACATAAAAAAAAGAAAAGAAAGAAATTTTGGCCAGAATATTTGATATGGGAAGATGTATAGTATTTTCAAAGTTTGTCAATGTTGATCAATATTTTAGTTTTATAATTAACAATGCTAACAATGCCATTTTGTATGAATTTTTATTATAAAATGGCTATTTAGGGCCACTGAAGAAACTGTTGGAAATTCTCTTCTACTCCCATTCCAAAACTCACGAAGTGAATTTTCATGATTCAACTCAGCAGCTCAAATATTAATTTTTTAAATCAAGCAATTTAATACAATATAATCCAGTGATATAATAATACTTACATGCTGAAGATTGATGGTAGGAAAATGTTTGAAACATTTACTTTCGATAGTTAATGCATTGTGTTTAAGAGCAGAAAATATAATATGTACATTAAAGTACTGCAGTTCATAACATCCAATGCATCTGAGCCATGATGCTTGGTGCAGTGCAGTGGGAAGCACATGTGTTGTATGCTCAGAATGAAGGGTCTGATTAGTTCACAGTGCAGCACATGTGACACCTTCCTTCCTAGAAACTACCTTGGCTTCTAACACAGTTGATTGTTAATTAATTTTTGGTTGTTGTGGATTCAGAATTCTTTTACTGCTTCCAAATATTTTGTAACTCCCACATTAGTATGTGATTTTCATATGGAATTGTGACCTAGAGGTTAAAAAATCTAGACTCAAGCTGGGTGTATTTTCACACTCCTTGAATCTCAGCACTCAGGAGCCAGAATCAGCCAGATCTCTGTAAGTTCAAAGCTAGCCTGTTCTACATAGAAAGTTCTAGTCCAATCAGACCTACATAATGACAAGGAGGAGGAGAGAGGAGAGTGGAAGGGTTCTAGGCTAGCATGACCATGGAATAAGAACCCAAGGAGAAGTGGAGCTGTCAAACCCAGTCCTCATTTCATCAACTGGTCTATGTTTTTTCTTTCATTAGCAGAAACACTAAATAAATTTTCTTGAACTATTCAAATCAAATTTTTGCTAATTTCTTAAATTTGGATGAACATTTCAATCTCCTGGATTGTAGAGAAATTTTAATCCAGCAACATGGCTGCTATGGCAAGGGATCACATCTAAGGACCTGCTAGATCTATGTGATCTGGATAGAATGAAGACACACACTTCGTACACACCTTTAATCCCAAACAATGAAAGTAAGATTAATTTATAGAAAGAAGCAGCCATGTTTGGAAGTGACATCTAATTGAGGGGTAGACAAAATGACAAATTAGAGAAAGATCTGACAGAATGAGTCAGAGATAAGATACACCAAGCTCTCACTAGAATAGAACAGGAAAGAGAGTTGCATTGAGTGCAGTGCACTTCAGATGAATGCAGTTGAGTTCCTACAGTCAGTACAATCAGTATAGTTCACTTTGCAGAACTCAGAGGCTGTTTTTCCAAGCAGAGCAATTCAGTGAGAAGCCAAGAGAAGCCAATTTGAATCAGTCAGCTTGGAGAGTAGTTTTGAGTCAGAACAGCTGGGTTAAACCAGTCAGCCAGAGTTCAGAAAGAACTAGAAAGTGTGAGCTTATTCACCAATATGTCTCAGAGGCTGAACTATTCTAGACTCAGATTGGCAGACTGAGGCTAGAAGCTGAAGAGTGCAAGATCCAGAAGATTAGATTGTACAGAGGCTAGAACCTTCCAGACCTAGCCTAGGTAAATGCTCTGGGCTAAACCCAAGCCATGTATTCACACAGCTTGGGTACAGCTCTCATCTGATCTACTCATCAGAGGAAATAAAAACAATATTTACACTGGGGAATCTTTCTAAAATATGCATTTCTGATGGAAGATATTTTTGTTCCTGCATTTCTCAATCACTCTGTGCTTTTCTGGTGTTTCTGGTCCCTAAGCAAGATGCCAAAAACCCATACAGTAATTCTTTGCTACACTAAGAAGCAGCAGATAACCGAAGAATGAGACACACACACAGTTTGAGCTTGTACAGTTGGAAGGGACCATCATCCACAGTCTCTTTTAAAATAGAAAAAACTGAATTGGAAAGATGGCTCAGCAGGTAAAGTTGCTTGTTGCCAAATCTAATGATTTTAGTTCAATTCCTGGGCTCCAGATGGTAGAGAGAACTGACTCCCATCTGAGAAATGTAACAAGAATGAACAAACATCAATAAATAAAATGGGAATAAAGCAAAGTTGTCTCAAAAGTACGAAAACAAACTCAAATCCACCTCTTGTTATCAATTAACAAAATGTTTATATCAATTCAGTTCAACAGACTAAAGATGTGTGTGTGCATGTGTCTCAGTGAGTCCATACTCTATAGGCACATCTTGCAGAAAATTCTGGTCCGTCCTGCAACTGTAGGCAGCACCCCTCACTTCTAATCTTGAGTTTCCTGAGTTTCTGTTCTTGTTCCTGTCCCATCATGTTCTAGAAGACCTTTGACTCCACCAACCTCTCAAAATCATTCTGGGTGAGGTTGTATGGTTCTGCATCTGTGCCCTGAACAAAAGCTGGAATTGTTTCTCATTACAAAGAAGTTTCTGGGTATGGTTTGGGGTTTAGTGTTGCAGGCTATTAAAAATAGGGCCTCATTCTGGGCAGACAGTCTTACACTAAACTGAACGATAGAAAGGCAGGGAAAATTGGGAAACATGGAAAAGAGAGAAACCTGGTTGAAACCTCTCCAGTTGATAATGAAGAATTCCAGCACACCCAACAATATCTGCTGTGAAGGCTGTTGACATAGTGGTAATATTCATGTCACACAGAGAACACTACAATAGCAGTGAACACTGTTTAAGGCCTAATCCTCTCTGATCTTTAGGTTTGGTCTTATTCTTTTCCAGATATTTTCAGGGACTCTAACAAACAAGATTAAATCTTTGTTTACAGTAAAAACTAACTTCCTCTCCCACCCTGTGTTACATCATTAACTGTAACCCAATCCAATTCCACATCAGGAATCAACAAATTATGTCAGTTATCAAATCAGAAAAGAAAAGAAAACAAACAAACAGCAACAATAACAACAAAAACCCCACAAGGTCCAGTTGGAGAGGTGGCTTGGCATTAAATAGTGTTTGCTGCTCTTCAGAACACTGGTATTGAGTTCTCATCATCCACTTTAGACAGACAACCAGCTATAACTCCATCTGATTCCTCTTCTAGGCTCCATAGGCACCAATGCTCATTTGGTATATGGGAATTTTTTATTATTATTTCATTTATTCATTTCTTAAGAGATGTCTGTTTTTTTATATACTTTATTGTTTTATTTCTTCAAGTTACATCTCAGTCACAATCCCTTCCCTACTCCCCTTTTCTGTCCCACCCTTCCACTCTCTTCCCCCCAAAAGCTCCCCCTTTCAGTCCAACAAATGGTTCCTTCTCTTATAACAGTAAATACTATACAAAACAACAGAAATAAATACGCCACATTTATGAGAGTTAAATGGCCCAGCATACATTCCCAATGCCAAGTCCATACATATTTGGCTCCTGACTTTAACATTCTACCATCTAACCATCTCCATGAGTTTAAAGTTCTATATCTGACTCAGCTTTCATACTAACTTGCATCACAATTTTAAAAACATCTTCTTAGATCCAGAACACCCTCTTGATTCCTAAACAACTCAAAATTTAACTATGAGACTCCAGCTATCTATTCTTCAACCACCTCAGAGACCTGAGAGGGATAAATATATCTGATTATGTTGGAAGTGCAGGGCCTGCAGCTTCCAATACTAAGAAATGACATATCAGTGGCTGCCTGGACAGTTCCCGTTTTCTCTCCATACATTACAGCATCAATCTTCAGCCTTTTGGTCCCATTTCTCTGACAGACATTGATTGTAAAGCAGGAATTATGAAGGACTTACCTACCCTGTCTTGGCAGAGCTAGGCTATCGACTTCCCTGATACCAAGTTTTGTCCTTTTTGGACAGCATTCTGTCTACAGTTGAAGCAAGGGGTTTTTCATGCCAAGAGATAGGCTTGCCACTAATTCAACCATCTCACACTGGAGATTCTTCGATGCTCATCTTCTACTTGGAGGAGAATAGGGGGTGCTGTCAGGAGCTGATATGTCTCGATATCAAAAAAATCTTAAGTTAAGAAAACATCTTTGAATGCCATATTCTGCAGATCTCTTGGGGTTTTTGAAGATGCCCTATCTATCTCTTGTATTTAGATAAGCAAATGTTGCTTGTCTCTTAACAACTTGATTTCTGAGTAGCTTAGAGAATATCTGTGATATACTGTCATAGCAGCTAACAAAATGACACTCTTGCATGACTAGGAGTTTGTATTTCTTAACTATCCTAAACGGTTTAAGACGGTTGGTATCAAGAGGCCGGAGCTTCACATTTCATTTTTAAGTATCACTAGGTACAATACCTTTAAGAAGCGTTACCTTTAATTTTGTATCAATATACAAAGATCAATACCAATGTGGCCAAATATACTCTTAAGTTTGTATCAATATACAAAGATCAATGCCTATGTAGCCCAATACAATCTTAATATTACATCAATATACAAGGGTCAATACCATTGTGGCCAACTATAATCTTAATTTTGTATCAATATACAAAGATCAATACCAATGTAGTCCAATACAATCTTAATTTTGCACAATATACAATGGTCAATGCCACTTTAGCCAAATATAATACTAATTTTGTATCAATATACAAAGGTATGTGTTTTTTAATGTTTATTTATTACTTCAGGCTACATCTCCATCACAGTGCCCTCTTTCCACCCCTCCCAGTCCCTCTACCCCCATCACTTCCATCCCACTCCTCTGGAGTGGAGTGTCCCTACATATCAGTCCCTGGCCCCAGTTCAGCAGTCATATGAGGGCCAAGAGCTTCCTCATACACTGGGGGCCTACAAGGCAGCACCATTAGGGCAAAGTGTCTCATTGACAGGAAACAAAGTCTATGTTCCTGTTGCCTTTGGTACACTGGCTGTAGTATAGTTATCCTATACTATATGTCTAAAATCCGATTATAAGTGAATAGATCCCATGTGCATCCTTCTGAGTCTGGGGAGATGTCTGTGTTTAAAGGGACTTTTTAAAACAGATTTTAAATTTGTATCAGAAGAGAAGCTCCAAGCCCATCCTTTGTATACAAAGTGTGGCAAAGCTAGTAAGTTTTTAGATGAAGACAAGTGTCGCGTCCCCCCTTGTCCAGCAAGGAATGACGCAACTCACAAAACTCTTCTCCAGCAGTATATTCAGGTCCCTTGAAAACAGTCTTCCGAATAATGGGGCAGACCCAACCCACAGGCTAAATACTAAATGAACAGCCAGTCAAGTAAAGCCAAGTGGTGCTATCTTAGAGGTCTACATATGCGGAAGCAAGCCAGATCAGCGGTCTATGCCAAATATGAACTTATTATCATAGAGAGCGCTCACCGTCGGGCTGGTGGAAGGCGGAGACCAGCGCCATCTTTAGGGCGCGGCACTTCGCAGCTCTCTACAGTTCCTCCTTTTTTATTTTTTCTAAAGTTGGTAAAAGTCCCTGGAAAGGCTTCGTAATCCCTCTATCTGGGGATCTCACGGTGGGCCTGAGCCTGTAGTAGGGTGGTGCTCAAACTCTTACCCGTCTCTGGGTCAGCCTCCCCACTCGGGACTGCCCTGTCTTAGGTGGCCGAGACTTACCCGTCAACTCCGTCACTGACTTGCCAGACCCTGATATCCGTGGAACGAATACCTCAGTGGGCAGGGACTATGCTTAGTGAAGATTTACTTCACGGCAGCAAGCCATGCCTGAGGGGACTGGCCCACCTCAATGGCGACAAGGGCTTGTATAATCATGGCTACATTACGCTTTTGTGTAGCTCTCATTTTGTAGATGCACCATAGGCAAACCAGCGAGGCTAATATCATTAGTATCGCCAAAGAGCCTATGCCCGCCCACTCCTTAAGATGATCCATAGCCGTCTGTATCCAGGAAGTCAAGCCAGTAGCCAGGCTCAGATCCACCCGAGTGGAGTTGATGTGGACAATTGTTGCTCTCAGCTCTCTCATCAAATTTTCAAACTCAGCCGACCAATCCTGTAAGAGGAACTTTGACAATTGTCTAGACAAATTAGCAGCCTTTGTAAAATTTTGATACTGTACGGAAGTAACACACAAACCTTGCAATTTCCACTCACACCCCAATTGTGATAGTTGCCAAAGAGAATCAATCTGTTCTTGTTTTAAATCTATACGTTGATTAACTATCATAAGACCTCCTTTGAGATGAGAATTCATAGAGGTCTGAGTATCCAATGCCTGTGCCACAGTGGCTGAGATGTTATTCAGGGCATTGGCATTCTGTATAGAACTAGACAAGGCAATAGCTGAGGCAGTAGCTCCCACAGCAGCAACAGTGATAGCAGTAACAATAGCTGCAGTGATGTCAAAATCTCTTTTAAACCTGAATAGCATCATGGTATTTAGGGGCCTCTACAGGAACTGGTACATATCGAGGCATTCTAGTCACCACAGCCACAGGAAAGGCTGTGGCATTTCAGCATAGGGCATAAAAACATGTGCCTGGAGTGCATACTAACTTTTTTTTTCACCCAAGGATGCACTCCCATTACTTACAATCCGCAGAAAAGGAGGCCAGAGACATACTGGCGAAGCTGAAAAGTTCTTGTTGCGATAAGAATGAAACAAAGAATTCCAAGTACCAGAGCCACTACCGCTAGAGAAATCCAATCTGGTAGCAGACCCTAGGGAAAAATTACCTCTTTGATAAATTCCTCCCCCAAGCATAATGACAGGTCCCAAGTCCATGCAACTTCCATTTACTCCACACAAAAGCCACAAATCAAAAGGATTGGTGGCAGTCTGCTGAGGATCCCTAGTAGATATATCAAGCATTCCTGTACAATACTTATTCACTATATTACTAATCATGGGGCTAAAGGAAAAATAATCTTGTTGAACCCAAACTGCTCTGCGCTCCTGACATACTCACTGCTACTATCACCAGGATCCTTAGGAAGGTCTTCATGATGAATCTTCCTCACAAGGCGTTCAGGCACCCACACTGGATCTTGTTGATTCTGAGGAAAAACACAAACAGACCCTCTCGCCCATGTTAGCACGGGGTCAGGCCCCCGCCAAGAACCTGTCAGAATGTCCTTCCACTTCACCATGCTTTTAGGTGAACCATGGGAATCCTGATGTCTGTCCACTGCTGAGCGGCCTTGAGCATCCAAATTGAAAAAATTTAAAGTAAATAAGGCTAAAGACATTCTTTCCTTGGGGGTACGGCCATGGCCTATTCCCCCTTTTTGTTTTTGTAAGCATTCTTTCAAGGTGCGATGAGCACGCTCCACAATTCCTTGTCCTTGAGGATTGTATGGTAATCCATGATTAAGCTGTACCTCCATCTGATTACAGAAGGAGACGAAGGACTGAGCCGTATAGGCTGGTCCATTGTCTGTTTTCAGCTGCTGTGGTTTTTCCCATGCAGCCCAGGCTTCTAAGCAATGTCCTATGACATTGCGAGCCTTTTCTCCACTCATAGGTGTAGCATGTATGATACCTAAGCAGGTATCCACAGATACATGAATATATTTTAAGGTTCCAAATTTTGAAATGTGGGTAACGTCCATTTGCCAGATTTTGAGTGGCATCAACCCTCTAGGGTTCACTCCCACACTGGGAGGATGATGATGAATCACACACTGAGGACAGTCCAAAACTACTTGTCTAGCATCTGCTCTAGACAAATGGAATTTCTGCTGTAGAGTTTTTGCATTTACATGAAATAATTGGTGAAATTGTCTGGCTTGATCCAGGAATGAGCTCCAAAAAATGCATTCCATCCTGGTCCATTGATCAACTTTATCATTACCTTCACTTAATGGTCCAGGTAATCCTGTATGTGCTCTGATATGTTGAATATAAAAACACCTTTTTCTCTGCCAGATTAAAACTTGTAACTCTTGTAATAAGGCACATACAGTACTACTATTCTTAATAGGACCTGCTAATTCTAATACTTTCACTGCGTTGACCACATAAACTGAATCTGAAATCAAATTGAATGCAAATTGACATCTTTTAAACACCTCCATTACTATTTTTAACTCTACTATTTGGGGGGAGCCCGGTTGAAATTGACATAACATGGGCTCTTGTCTTTCTATCAAATAGGCTCCACAGCCTGTCTTTGAGCCATCAGTAAACACATTTGGTGATCCTTGAAGTGGTACTGCTGAAGTAACCTTAGGGAATATCACTGGGTGCTCCCTAAAAAATAATAGCAATGGATGTTTAGGGTAGTGGTTATCAATCACTCCTTCAAAGCTACATTGCAATATTGCCCAGTCATCTACAGTGCCACACAAAATCTTAATTTGATAACTGGAATAAGGCACTATTTTGTTTTAAATAATTTATTTTTTTTTCTTCAAGTTACATCTCAATCACAATCCCCTCCCTACTCCCCCCTCCAGTCCCACCCTTGCACCCTCCTCCCCCTCAACCCCCCC
>CAJQZJ010028683.1:0-11555 GCA_907164525.1 Lophiomys imhausi | reverse complement strand
TCTGCAGTTTTCTCTATAGTTTTGAAAATAAAATTACCCATAATGCCCCACGTTGGGTGCCACCTGTAACCGAACTTTTAAATTATTATTTAACACTTATTTATTTATTACTAAATTCACTTATAACAAACACCAACAATTTCTTAACTATTAATCCTATAAATTCCTACAACCCCTTTAACCTATCCACTAAACCTATTGATAATCATAACAACCACTTTCATAACCTTTTAGAATGATACAGTCTCTGGGGCAGGTCCTCAGTCGTCAGGAACACAGTCTTTGTTGTAGATTCTTTAACACATTTAGCAGTCCTTCTTCTGGATCTCTCAGATGCAGGTTCGTCAGGGTCATTGGTTATTGCAGTCTCACCTTAAATAAGGCTTCATGCTTTCTTCTCTGTGGGAGACCCCAGCCATCTGCAGGCCAACTTACTTCTTTTGAATCAGGAACTCAGCTGCTCTGCCTCAGTCCTTAAAGCCAGGCACTGTTTCCTTTAGGCCACTGTTTGGACAGATCAAACCCCTCTAGGCAAAAGCTGAGCCACATGGTCCAGTCCTTGGCCTTTTGGTGTCTTGCTCAGGCTTTCTTTGCTCACCGGCTTCTTTCTGCTTCAGGGAGAGAGCTGGCCATCAATGGCCAGCCGTTTTTCCAGCAGGACTCTTGGAGCTCTCTAGCATCAGGGGCCTCTTCTCTTCTGGGCTCCACGCACTGTCCTCAGATAGGAGGAACTCTGTTTCAGCTTAATTTGGGCTCCGCCCACTTAGCAGCTGAAAACAATGTCAGGCCAGATATTTTGTTTCTTCAAGTCTTGAGTCTTTCCTGTTTTTCCTGACTTCAAACTTGTTTTTCAGTAAATTGAGTCTTTCCTGTTTTTGCTGACTTCATGCTGATAATGCTCTTCAGGCCCTGAATTAAGAGACAGTATCAGAATCTCCTATATATTTTCTAAATCTAATTTATCTAACTCCTACATATCCCCCTTCTAGTAAAATAAAAAATAAATCTACATAATATCTACATATACAATGTAAATAAATTGTCTATGTACCATACATAAACTAACTTTAAATTTTTATCAATATACATTAAAGCAAATGTTAAAAAACCTTAAACTCTCACAATACATAGTTGTATTTACATCTTTTGACAAATGGCATTAAAGCAAACAAAACATTTTAAATTCTTATCAATAAACTTACTTGCTATTACATACAAAACATTTTTTAAACTTGCATCAATAAACAGAATCTTAAATTTCTACCAATATAACAAAATAATCTTAATCTTTTAATAATAAAAGAGACAAAAAAATAGAATGAGGGAAAAACGAAAATCCTCAAATCCAATTCACAACACATAACATATATCCATTCATTCCAGACGACAACAAACAATCACAACACATAACATAACAAAAAGCTTCCAACCCATCTTTTGGGAATGGAGTGTAAATATTTTCGGGTACCCTTCAAAAATTGAGATATTGGCCAATTCTCGGGAAAGTTACCTATAACTTTTATTGTCCAGTCTCTGTAAGATCGATCAATTTTTTGGACTAGCGCTTTTAAAAATTATTTGCATGCAAAGTTTTTAAGAAAACAGTGATTGAAGCAGTATGTTAGGTTGAATCTTCTGGCCCATTTGTCTTGTTGTTATTGTCATTCAGTCCTTGGCTCTGAAAATAAATTTTTGCTCTAAATTTGAGCAAATGGAAGGCATAGAACAACTTTTAAGTCCATTTTAAGGCATAAACTCTGTCCATCCTGGATAAAAGATTGGAATATCACGAACACCATAAACTTAATAAAATATTCTTACCATGCGAAGACATTCATATTTCAGCTAATGGGAGGTTCTCCCTGGTCAGATCTAATCTTTATAAGTTTTGTTGGTAACCATATTTTTTCATTCCCTGTAGACACATAGGCATAACCACATCCCCATCTTAAAACCATTGCAGGTTTCCACTCTAAAGTTAACATATCCTTATAATATATTGGTTGATTTAATTCCTCCGTTTTTTGTATAACCCAATGTCTCTCAGCTGCAGTGGTACCCTTTTCACCAACATTTAGGAAATTCAAAGTTAGCAATGCATTGTGTAATCTATCCCTGGGATTCTTTAATTCCCCCTTTTGTTTAAAAAGCATCTCTTTTAAGGTACGATTAGCTCTTTCTACAATTGCTTGTCCTGTAGGATTGTGAGGTACACTGTCGCGTCCCCCCTTGTCCAGCAAGGAATGACACAACTCATAAAACTCTTCTCCAGCAGTTTATTCAGGTCCCTTGAAAACAGTCTTCCGAATAATGGGGCAGACCCAACCCACAGGCTAAATACTAATTAAACAGCCAGTCAAGTAAAGCCAAGTGGTGCTATTTTAGAGGTCTACGTATGCGGAAGCAAGCCAGATCAGAGGTCTTTGCCAAATATGAACTTATTATCATAAAGAGCGCTCACCGTCGGGCTGGTGGAAGGCGGAGACCAGCGCCATCTTTAGAGCGCGGCACTTCGCAGCTCTCTACAGTTCCTCCTTTTTTATTTTTTCTAAAGTTGGTAAAAGTCCCTGGAAAGGCTTCGTAATCCCTCTATCTGGGGATCTCACGGTGGGCCTGAGCCTGTAGGAGGGCGGTGCTCAAACTCTTACCCGTCTCTGGGTCAGCCTCCCCACTCGGGACTGCCCTGTCTTAGGTGGCCGAGACTTACCCGTCAACTCCGTCACTGACTTACCAGACCCTAATATCCGTGGAACGAATTCCTCAGTGGGCAGGGACTATGCTTAGTGAAGATTTACTTCACGGCAGCAAGCCATGCCTGAGGGGACTGGCCCGCCTCAATGGCGACAAGGGCTTGTATAATCATGGCTGCATTACGCTTTTGTGTGGCTCTCATTTTGTAGATGCACCATAGGCAAACCAGAGAGGCTAGTATCATTAGTATCGCCAAAGAGCCTACACCCGCCCACTCCTTAAGATGATCCATAGCCGTCTGTATCCAAGAAGTCAAGCCAGTAGCCAGGCTCAGATCCACCCAAGTGGAGTTGATGTGGATGATTGTCGCTCTCAGCTCTCTCATCAAATTTTCAAATTCAGCCGACCAATCCTGTAAGAGGAACTTTGACAATTGTCTAGACAAATTAGCAGCTTTTGTATAATTTTGATATTGCACGGAAGTAACACACAAACCTTGCAATTTCCACTCACACCCCAACTGTGCTAGTTGCCAAAGAGAATCAATCTGTTCTTGTATCAAATCTATACGTTGATTAACTATCATAAGACTTCCTTTGAGATGAGAATTCATAGAGGCCTGAGTATCCAATGCCTGTGCCACAGTGGCTGAGATGTTATTCTGGGCATTGGCAGTCTGTATAGAACTAGACAAGGCAATAGCTGAGGCAGTAGGTCCCACAGCAGCAACAGTGATAGCAGTAACAATAGCTGCAGTGATGCCAAAATCTCTTTTAAATCTGAATAGCATCATGGTATTAGGAGCCTCTACAGGAACTGGTACATATCGAGGCATTCTAGTCACCACAGCCACAGGAAAGGCTGTGGCATTCCAGCATAGGGCATAAAAACATGTGCCTGGAGTGCATACTAACTTTTCTTCACCTAAGGATGCACTCCCATTACTTACAATCCACAGAAAAGGAGGCCAGAGACATACTGGCGAAGCTGAAAAGCTCTTGTTGCGATAAGAATGAAACAAAGAATTCCAAGTACCAGAGCCACTACCGCTAGAGAAATCCAATCTGGTAGCAGACCCTAGGGAAAAATTACCTCTTTGATAAATTCCTCCTCCAAGCATAATGACAGGTCCCAAGTCCATGCAACTTCCATTTACTCCACACAAAAGCCACAAATCAAAAGGATTGGTGGCAGTCTGCTGAGGATCCCTAGTATATATATCAAGCATTCCTGTACAAGACTTATTCACTATATTGCTAATCATGGGGCTAAAGGAAAAATGATCTTGTTGAACCCAAACTGCTCTGCGCTCCTGACATCCTCACTGCTACTATCACCAGGATCCTTAGGAAAGTCTTCATGACGAATCTTCCTCACAAGGCGTTCAGGCACCCACACTGGATCTTGTTGATTCTGAGAAAAAACACAAACAGACCCTCTCGCCCATGTTAGCACAGGGTCAGGCCCCCGCCAAGAGCCTGTCAAAATATCCTTCCACTTCACCATGCTTTTAGGTGAACCATGGGAATCCTGATGTCTGTCCGCTGCTGAGTGGCCTTGAGCATCCAAATTGAAAAAGTTTAAAGTAAATAAGGCTAAAGACATTCTTTCCTTGGGGGTACGGCCTTGGCCTATTCCCCCTTTTTGTTTTTGCAAGCATTCTTTCAAGGTGCGATGAGCACGCTCCACAATTTCTTGTCCTTGAGGATTGTATGGTAATCCGTGATTAAGCTGTACCTCCATCTGGTTGCAGAAGGAGACAAAGGACTGAGCTGTATAGGCTGTTCCATTGTCCATTTTCAGCTGCTGTGGTTTTCCCCATGCAGCCCAGGCTTCTAAGCAATGTCCTATGACATTGCGAGCCTTTTCTCCACTCATAGGTGTAGCATGTATGATACCTGAGCAGGTATCCACAGATACATGAATATATTTTAAGGTTCCAAACTCTGAAATGTGGGTAACGTCCATTTGCCAGATTTTGAGTGGCAACAGCCCTCTAGGGTTCACTCCCACACTGGGAGGATGATGATGAATCACACACTGAGGACAGTCCAAAACTACTTGTCTAGCATCTGCTCTAGACAAATGGAATTTCTGCTGTAGAGTTTTTGCATTTACATGAAATAATTGGTGAAACTGTCTGGCTTGATCCAGGAATGAGCTCCAAAAAATGCATTCCATCCTGGTCCATTGAACAACTTTATTATTACCCTCACTTAATGGTCCAGGTAATCCTGTATGTGCTCTGATATGTTGAATATAAAAACACCTTTTTCTCTGCCAGATTAAAACTTGTAACTCTTGTAATAAGGCACATACAGTACTACTATTCTTAATAGGACCTGCTAATTCTAATACTTTCACTGCGTTGACCACATAAACTGAATCTGAAATCAAATTGAATGCAAATTGACATTTTTTAAACACCTCAATTACTATTTTCAACTCTACTATTTGGGGGGAGCCCGGTTGAAACTGACATAACACGGGCTCTTGTCTTTCTATCAAATAGGCTCCACAGCCTGTCTTTGAGCCATCAGTAAACATATTTGGTGATCCTTGAAGTGGTACTGCTGAAGTAACCTTAGGGAATATCACTGGGTGCTCCTTAGAAAATAATAGCAATGGATGTTTAGGATAATGGTTATCAATCACTCCTTCAAAGCTACATTGCAATATTGCCCAGTCATCTACAGTGCCACACAAAATCTTAATTTGATAACTGGAATAAGGCACTATTATATTGGCAGGAGCAACTCCAAAAGACTGCAAACATTGTTGGATACCATTCAAGGCTAAAGCAGCAAGTGCAGTGGGATAATGTTCTATTCTGTTCTTACTTGTGTCCACATCCCCGGGCAGAAAGATCTCCCTACTTTCAGGGACTGAACGGGCTGCTCTGTCTGAGCGGCTTCTGGATATGGAGGAGGAGTCGAAGGCGCCATGGCAACGGCTTTGTTTACATCAGCTGCCGCCAGCATGGCTGAAGGCGCTGTAGCGACGACTCCGCCCACTCCGACTGCTGCTGACGTGTCAGGCGCCATGGCAACAGCTCCTCCCACACCGACTGCCGCCGATACGTCCTTCTGTTTTACTTTTTTCTTTTCCTTTTTTCTAATAACAGTCCTCTCCAACTGTTCTATTAGAGCGTGTAGCTCTCCTTCAGAATCTGTGCTCTCTGAGTCCTCTAAATCTCTAAAATCTCTAAAATTTCTAAGATCGGGATAGAGAGGAACTTTCCTTTTGTCTTCCTTTTCACTGTCTGCCTGCTCAAATCTTTCGCCTTTGTTACTTCCCTTTTCACTGTCTGCCTGCTCATATCTCTCCCATTGTAGCAGTTCCAAAGCTGATTCTCCCTCTTTGATTGCATTACAACACCTCTGATCTTCTAAACAACTCCTCACCATTTTCCAAATTGGTCTTACTCCATGCTTCAGAGTCCCCTGCTCCCAAGCAAAATCCAAGTCCCTGCCTAATTTGTCCCAGCAGGATACCATAAGATTCCCGGACACCGCAAACCATGGAGCCACAGAATCGCATTCATTTAGAAATCTCTCTAAGGTAGACTTCTTAATCTTCAAATTCCTAGCTAAAAGTAGCTCCTGAAGAGCCAGAAAAATTGGATGTGACTGAGACAATCCCATGTTTAAAAATTTTACTTTAGGTTCGCAACTTCCTGCGAAACTTTACCTTTTGTTCGCAACTGCCTGCGAAACTTAACCCTTTGTTTGCTATTTCTGCAAAACTTAACTGTTTGTTCACTATCTCCGTGAAACTTAATCTTTTGTTCGCTATCTCCGCGAAACTTTACCTTGTGTTCGCTATTTCCGTGAAACTTTATTGTCCTGATTTATCCCAGGAACTTACCAAGCGATTCCCCTGACTGCAGGAGTTCTGAGTCTTTTCTGGTTCTCCGTACGGGCCACCACTTTGTCGCGTCCCCCCTTGTCCAACAAGGAATGACGCAACTCATAAAACTCTTCTCCAGCAGTTTATTCAGGTCCCTTGAAAACAGTCTTCCGAATAATGGGGCAGACCCAACCCACAGGCTAAATACTAATTAAACAGCCAGTCAAGTAAAGCCAAGTGGTGCTATTTTAGAGGTCTACGTATGCGGAAGCAAGCCAGATCAGAGGTCTTTGCCAAATATGAACTTATTATCATAAAGAGCGCTCACCGTCGGGCTGGTGGAAGGCGGAGACCAGCGCCATCTTTAGGGCGCGGCACTTCGCAGCTCTCTACAGTACACCAGTAACATGTTTTATATTATAATATGCAAAAATTGCTTCATCTTATTAGATACATATGCAGGAGCATTATCAGTCTTAATTTGTGCAGGTACACCCATAAATGCCATTATTTCTAACAAATGTGCAATAACACAATCAGCTTTTTCAGAACTTAAAGCAGTTGCCCATTGAAAGCCGGAGTATGTATCAATGGTATGATGTACGTACCTTTGTTTTCCAAATTCTGCAAAGTGAAAAACATCCATTTGCCAAATTTCATTCTTTTTAGTACTTCTAGGGTTACTACCAGCAGGTAATGGAATTTGGTTATACAGAGAACACGTAGGACATTTTTTAATTATTTCCCTGGCTTGTTGCCAGGTAATAGAGAATTTTTTTCTTTAAACCTGAACTGTTAACATGATGTTTCTGATGAAATTTTGAGGCTTCCAACACATTTCCTATAAGTAATTGGTCAATTTCCTCATTTCCTTGTGCCAGTGGACCTGGCAACCCTGTATGGGATCGAATATGGGTTATATATAATGGATTATTTCTACCTCTGACGATCTGTTGCAACTGTATAAATAAAGAAGTTAATTCTGTGTTATCGGGAATAAATTCAGCAGTTTCTATGTGCAACACAACTCTTTCTGCATATAGAGAATCTGTAATTATGTTAAGAGACTCTGGAAAATCTAATAACACCATAAGGATTGCATACAATTCTGCTTTTTGAACTGAGGTATATGGACTTTTGATTACCTTGCTGATTTTGTCTGTCTTATAACCTGCCATTCCCATCTTGTTAGCATCAGTATAGAAGGTTGGTGAATCAGGAATTGGTGTTCCCTTTACAATACGAGGAAGAATCCAAGTAGTTCTTTTTATAAATATTATACGTTTGCTTTTTGGAAATTTGTTATTAATTTCTCCCAAATAATTACTGCAAGCTCTTTGCCAATCTTCATTGATTACCCACAATGACATAATCTCAGCATTAGTAAGAGGCTCTACTATTTCAGCTGGGTCCATTCCTGATAATTGACGTAGTCTTATTCTACCTTTTACAATTAATTCAGATATCTTTTCTATGTATGTCTTTAATTTTTTACTTTGTTTATGTGGTAAGAAAATCCATTCCATAATACTATCTTCCCGTTGCATAATAAGCCCTGTAGGAGAATGAGTTGATGGTAAAATGACCAAAATACAATCAAGTTGGGGATCAATTCGATCTATGTATGCATCTTGCAATCTTTGTTCTACCAACATTAATTCCTTTTCTGCCTTAGCAGTTAAACATCTTGGACTGTTTATATTTGAATCCCCTTGTAATGTTTGAAACAAATTACTTAACTCATGAGTACTTAAACCAAGGGTGGGCCTTAGCCAATTTATATCTCCCATTAATTTTTGAAAATCATTAAGAGTTTTCAATTGGTCTCTATGGATTTGTACCTTTTGCGATCTTATTCTCTGTTGACTTATTTTATAACCAAATAGTTGATTGAATCTCCTCTTTTTATTTTTTCAGGAGCAATTTTTAACCCCCATAGTGGTAGAATTCTTTGCATTTCCTTAAATAAGTTCTCTAAAACAACTACATCAGAATCAGCCAACAAAATATCATCCATATAATGATAGATAATAGATCGAGGAAACTGCTTATGCATTATTTCTAATGGTTTTTGTACAAAATATTGACACAGAGTTGGACTGTTCAACATTCCCTGTGGAAGTACATTCCAACAATACCTCTTGATTGGCCTACTGTTATTAAGAGTAGGTACAGAGAAGGCAAACCTTTCCCTATCATTCTTATGCAATGGAATTGAGAAAAAGCAGTCTTTTAAATCAATTACTATTAAAGGCCATGACTTTGGTAGCAGAGAAGGTAAAGGCATACCAGGCTGCAAAGGACCCATAGGTTGAATTACTCTATTCACAGCTCTTAAATCTGTTACCATTCTCCATTTTCCCGATTTCTTTTTTACCACAAACACAGGAGAATTCCATGGGCTGGTAGACTCTTCTATATGACGAGCCTCCAGCTGTTCTTTTACCAATTGCTCAAGAGCCTCCAATTTTTCCTTTGTTATGGGCCACTGCTCTTGCCACACTGGTTTATTTGATAGCCATTTCAAGGGTAGGGCTGTTGGAATTTCAGCAGTGGCCCCTAGTATAAATTTGGAAACTCGATACCTGGGGTGTCCTGTGTTTGGACACTAGATATAGCTTGCGGTTGTTGAGTACTCACATCAATACCTTCCTCAAAAGTATCTATAATCTCAATGTCTGGGGTGTCCTGTGTTTGGACACTACACATTGCTTGCAATTGTTGTTGAGTATGCATATCAATACCTTCCTCAAAAGCATCCATCATTTCATCATTTGTTATTTCTGGCATTGTAGGAATATTAATTTGAGTACCCCATTGTTGTAAGAGATCCCTTCCCCATAAATTTATGGGTACATCAGCCACATAAGGTCTCAACTTCCCTGTTTGCCCTTCTGGTCCCACACAGTTAAGCCATCGTACACTTTGTTTTCCATGTGATAATTTACCAATTCCTATAAAATGTGTAGGAACCCTTTGAAGTGGCCAGTTTGAATTCCAAGACTCATGTGAAAGGACAGTGACATCTGCTCCTGTGTCAAGCAATCCTTCTATTTCAATACCATTCACTTGTACTTTTAATTTTGGTCTCGTATCACTCACCATTGTTTGCCAATACACACGTTTTCCACTATTTTCGACTGCTCCTGTTCTGTCTATTGGAACAACCTTGCCCTTGGTGTAAGGAAACAGCAGCAGTTGGGCAATTTTGTCCCCTGCATTAATTGTCATCTCTTTCCATATGGATGTCATAATTTTAATTTCTTCCTTGAAGTCTCCATCTATAATACCTGGATGAATAAAGAATCCTTGACAAGTTAATCCAATTTTTCCAAATATTAATCCTATTGTCCCTGATGGTAAAGGACCATAGATACCAGTGGTTAACATATAACATTCATCTGTTTTAGATAATGTTTTAGATTGATCTCTGGTCAAATCTAAAACTGTAGTACCTTCAGTAGCCTGTAAAAGATCAGCAATAGTTAATTTTGTTCTTCCTGCCTGTCTGTTTCCCTCTGGTTGGATGATGGACGACGGTTCACATTGTTTTGGGGGGCCTGAACCGGTAGGCCCCTCCCCTCATTTCCCGGCAAGGGGTTACCTCTGACATCCGATTTAGCTCTACAATCCCGGGACCAGTGTTTACCTTTTCCACAACGAGTACAAAATCCTGGAGACCTTAACCTTCTATTGCCATTAAAAGCCGTTCGTTCCCTTCTATGACCATGTTCACCATTAAAAGCCATTCGTTCCCTTCTATGACCATGTTCTGCAGAGTCCAGGTACCTATCATTTCGAGTTCTGGAGGATTCAGCCTTACGATATCTTTGGAAATGACCAAGTTCACCATTTTTAAAGCACTCATTAAGACCCCTAGCAACTGCTTGTGCTATGACATTAGTCTGATGCTCTTGAAAACCTATATCAGCTGTTTCTCTTATCCATTCATCTACTGGGGCCCCTCGAGCTTTCAATGGCCTAATTGCCCTTTGACATTCAGCATTTGCATTTTCATATGCCAAGGCATTTATCAAGTCCTGTCTGGCATCAGGGTTATCTACATCTCTCTCCACAGCTGAAGTCAATCTCCCTAAAAAGTCTGAGAAGGTTTCCTGAGGACCTTGTATTATCTTGGTAAATGAAGTAAACCTTTTCCCAGCCTCAGCCACCATATCCCAGGCCCTCAGAGCTGCAACACGACACTGTTCGATGACAACATCTTCAAATTGAGTCTTTAACCGTATGTCAGCATAAGGTCCCTCACCAAGCATTTGGTGGGTTGTGACATTTATTCCCCTTGCCATATTTTGCTGCTCTAATTTTGTGGCTTCATGTCTCCACCATGACAACCATTGTAATTGCTGGCTACCTTCTAGCACAGCTGATATCAGTCCCTTCCAATCTTGGGGAATGACTCTATTTTGTAAAGCCCAATTATTTAGCATCTGTTTAACGAATGATGAGTGCATTCCATAAGAAACAATAGACTCCTTAAATCTTTTTAAATCCAAAATGTCTATTGGACGCCATGTTAATTCCTGATTGAGCTGACCATTATTATCAGGCCTAAATTGAAACATAACTGGAAAAGCTGATGGTGATTGTGCAGTACCATGCAGCTCCTCTGGGGGTGCACTTGGTTCCACATTAGCACCATTACCTACCTGGTTTTCTACTGACACACGTGGCGGCTTTTCTACTGGTACATGCGACGACTGTGGAGACCTAGCTAGAAAAGAACTTGCCATTTTCTCAGTTCCAGTCACCTGCCCTGCCAGAATTTTCTTAAGCTCCTCAATTTGCATTTCCATATTTTTTAATTGTGTAACAGACGTCTTCCTTATGACAAACCAATAAAATAAAAAAAAGTAAACAGCATAAAACATTCGGTCTGATTGAAAAACAGTGTAGAGGTCAGCAGTAAACATTGCCATATTGTCAACAACTGGCATCATAGTTTCAAAATCTGCAGTTTTCTCTATAGTTTTGAAAATAAAATTACCCATAATGCC
>CAJQZJ010028679.1:0-18972 GCA_907164525.1 Lophiomys imhausi | reverse complement strand
ACACACACACACACATACACACACACACACACACACATACACACACACACACACACACACACACACACACACACACACACACAGAGAATAAATGAGTGACCAAGCAAGCATGAGAGACAGAGCGAATACATTTTAAAAATGTGTAAGAAAAAGTGGAGAATGTAATGGAGAAATGCAAATGTGACCAAAGAGGGACAGAAAAATCAGTCAGGGCTGTGGCAGCAGTGGCCACAGTAGGAATGGAAATTCAGGCAGGAATCACACTCAAGTGGCCATCAGAGCGGGACTTAAGAATGTTGGATACGGGGGTTGTGAGTTCTCATGCCTGGACCACCTGTCTGACCGGAAGATGGGACACGTTGCTGGGAGAACAAGTACCAGAGAAAGAAAGTTTTAGGGAGAAGAGGAGTTAGGGAGCTCATGTGCCCTGTGTGTTTTTAAGGAACAGGAAATAGGCTGAGTGAGACTAAGAGACTCAGCAGGTCCCGTAGTGGTGATGGTGATGCAGGCCAGCAGCCTGTTTGGAGAGACCTTGGTGTCTGGAAGGACTAGGACAACAGAGCAGAAAGGAGGCTAAGGTGGTCCACCAAGCCTTTTCAAACCTACAGTTCTACCTACTGTCCCACTGTCCATCTGTCTTCTCCATTAGTCTCATCTGAGAAAGTCAAAGGTGAGTATATTGTACGCTAAAGTTTTCTGGAGATGGTTTCTTGGCTTGGAAGAGGAAGTTGTAATCTACTGCGTACTGCTCTGTCTCTGTAGTTCCTATACTAGCCACTAGATGGCAGGCTCAGTTCACAGAAATACACAAACCAAGTCACAAAAAAAATTTTTTTAAAACTTTTCTAGCAGAGGGAGGAAATTTTTTTTCCTTTTTTTTATTTCTTCAAGTTACATCTCAATCGCAGTCCCCTCCCTATTCCCCCTCCAGTCCCACTCTCCCACCCTCAACCCCCCATCCTCTTCCCTTTTTTTTTCTTTTAAGTTTAAGGTATATCTTATTTCCCCCTACAGTTTCCCCTTTCAGTCCAACAAATGGCTCTTTCTCTTATAATAATAAATACAATACAGTACAACAGAGGTAATTAGGCCACAGTTATGAGGGTTATATGGCTTAGCATACATTCCCAATGTCCAGTCCATATGTATTTGGTACCTGACTTTAACATTCTACTATCTAACCATCTCCATGAGTTTAAAGTTCTATATCTGACTCAACATTCATACTAACTTGCAACACAATTTTAAAAGTATCTTCTTAGATCTATAACACTCTCTTTTTTTTCCTTTATTTTTTATTTCTTCAAGTTACATCTCAATCGCAGTCCCCTCCCTATTCCCCCTACAGTCCCACCCTCCCACCCTCAATCCCCCCATCGTCTTCCCTTTTTTTTTCTTTTAAATTTAAGGTAAAAGGGAGGAAATTTTTACAGATGCCAAACAAACAAACAAAAACAAAAAAAAAACCTAAAACAAAACAAAACAAAACAAAAAAACTGTCCAGAAGGGAGAAGATAGAAACTTTAAAGAATTACCCTTTTACTGAATAATTAATAATTGGGCATGAAATATTTGATATATATTGTCGATCATGAGCACATTGCCTTTTTAGTCCTCATTCCTGTAACACTCTTGATTTGAGGCAATAATAAGTAAAGATTAACTTGGACAAGTGCCAAATAACCACAGAGTGGGCCTCTTCTGCACTTCAACATGCAAGTTGTGTTTTCTTTTGAGGGCCCATAAAGCTAACAAAAGTCTTAGTTTTGGAGTGATGGGAGAAGCAGCTGGAAGAGGTCTCCAGGGCAGGCTCTAGACTCAGGGGTCAGACTGCTGTTACCATTAAACTAAAACTAGTGTGTTCCTGGACAACCACTTTCACTACCTAGATTTGGGGTTCTTCATCCTGAAGTGATATTAGTAATTGTTACTTAAACAGCTCTAGTGGTAACGCAGGATGCATGTGTTGAGTGACAAGGGGTGGTGCTGTGGGTAAGGGCTGACCAACAAGGTTAAGGTTTTGTTCACTTTTCAGGGTTACTTCAGTGGTAAGTACAGGAGAGTTGAAGAAGCCTGAAGCTAGAAATATATATATACATATATATATGTGTAAAATTATTATTATTTCTAGTTGCCCTAAGAGTGAAACAAACTGTGTCTATATGTGTCTTAAAAATATCTACTTAAATTGTCATATATCTAGATGCTGAACATCAATATATATGTGTGTGTTATTATATACATATATATGACCATTTATCTATTTATTACCTATCTGCTCATCTATCATTTGCCTACTTGTCTATGATAGGTAAGATAGAGGTACTTATTTTAAGGAAATGGCCTTCTGTGATTTTGAGGATCTGTCCAGTCTCAAAATCTGTAGCCTAGACTGGAAGGTTGGCCCTCAAGAACTGATACTGCATATGTTGGTCAATTTTGATTGATAGGATCTAGGCTTACCCAGAAGGCAAGCCTCCAGTGCACCTGTGAGACCTGTGAGGGGTTATCTAGATTAAGTTCATTGAGGTGGGAAGACCCACCTTTATGGTAGGTGGAACCATCCAGGAGCTGGGGTTCTGGACTGAATAAAAAGTGAAAGGGAGTAGAGAACTTTGATAGAAATAGAATAGCTTGGAGTAGTTTGGAATAGCTCTACCTCAAGACTCAGACATACCCCTCCTGGGTATACAACCAAACGATTTATCACCAATCCACAAGTACACCTCCTCATCTATGTTCATAGCAGCTTTATTTGTAATAGCTAGAAACTGGAAACAATCCAGATGTCTCTCAACTGAAGAATAGATAAAAACTTGTGGTACATCTATACAATGGAATACTACTCAGCCATCAGAAACACCAAAATCATGCAACTTGCAACAAAGTGGATGGAACTAGAAAAGCTCATCCTGAGTGAGCTAACCCAGATTCAGAAAGATGCACATGGCATCATCTATAAGTGAGTACTTACAACTGGATATTAGCCACGTAGTACAGGATAACTATCTTACAACCAACACACTAAAAGGAACAGGAACATAGACCTTGTTACTGTTAGTGGGACACTTTTCCCTAATAGTGGCCATATAGGCCCCCAGTGCAAGAGGAAGTTCTTAACACTCATATGACTGTTGAACTGAGGGGGGCTGATATGTAGGGGCAACCCACTCCTAAGATAGGTGGGAGAGGGTGGGAGGGTGTGACCAGGAGGGGTGGAGAGAGGGGACTGTGATGGAGATGTAACTTAAAGTAATAAATAACAACAAACAAACAAAAACCACCACCACCACCAACAACAAAAAGAAATAGAAAGCCAATTCATTGCTCTTTGTTTCCTGATTATGGACGTAACTTGAGTAGCTGCCTCACACTCCTGTCACCATGACTTCTCCATTCCCACACTGGACTGTACCTTGCAACTATGTACAATAAGCTCTGTCCCCTCAGGTTGCTTTCATCGAGGCATTATCAAGTAAGAGGGACCGTTCACACACAAAGACCTTCTATACTGCACAGCTCCCTCTAGCTCTCTGTGCATTCTCTCCTTTGTTCTCTTGAGGTCCTCAGCTGATTGGATGACAATCAGCAATAGTAAGGAAGGTAATTTGATGTAAAAATGAGTCTAACAACTTAAATATTAATCTTATCTAAAAACACCCACATAATGTTTGATCAAATATCTGGGCTCTGCGGCCAGCCACGTTGACAAAATTAATCATCACATTGATGAAACCCTCTATGTCTTTATATTCAATTTATTTTACTTATAGGGGAAAAAGTGTTTTTATTTATGTTTATTTTCCATGTGTTTCAGTTCTTATCTCTTATTTGGAATATTTAGCCAGGGAAAATTTATTGTAACTACTTAAATATTTATGGCTAAATCTATTATTCTATTTGTTTTATGTTTTACTAATTTATTCTAAGGTCTCTCTCAATTCCCTTCCTGGCTTGTGTGTCTGTTGATGATATCTTAGTTTTGTTTGAACATGGGTTTATTGAATTTTCACCCTTGGAAGGTAATTTTAATTGTGTTTATAGAATTTGGCTTGAGGTCTAAGTCTCATTGTTCAGTTTCAAAATTCTGTTTGATCTGAGCCACTTTTCAGTTACAATATCTCTCTTCTTGTCTTGTTAAGTTGAATATATTAATCATACTATTTTAAACTTTGTTTTTGAAAATTTCAATATTTCAACTCTCCTTGATGTGGACTCCCATTGATGTATTTTTCCCCCAATTTATAGACAATTCTTTTTAGCATCTTGTAGTTTTTAATAGAATGTTAAATGTAATATATATAAAATAAAATGAGAAGTTGAAACTCTGAACAATGCCAAAAAAAAAAAAAAAAATTTGCAACTGTTTTGGCCATTTCCCAAGAGGTAAAAGGAGGGTTTTACTCAGTGTTCATTGAAATTACAATTTGTCAAACTACAGCCCAGACACATTAAATTCCAACAGTCTGAAGTTTATGCAAGCTCTAATACAAATACATAATGCTTATCACTATTGGTGGTAATTGTGTTCTTTGGAATCACATTAGAACCTAATTTGATATTGGTAAGATAGATGATCATGTTCAAGTTACCTAAATTCTTGAAATTCTCATTTTCTTATCTTTCAAAGAGGGAAGGAGATCCCAAAGATTCTTGTAATGGTGGCTCAAGAGAATATATTGACAATCTAAGTGGGAAGGAGGTCCCAAAGAGTCTTGTAATGGTGACTCAAGAGAATATATTGACAATCTAAGTGGAATGGGGATTCCAAAGATTCTTGTAATCGTGGCTCAAGAGAATATACTGACAATATAAGTGGTAGCAAAATTATGTATATTCTCCATCTGTCTCCTAGTCTGATATGGTTAGATGTGCTGTTTACAAAACGACTACATGTAAATTAACATATCTGGGAAAGCCATTGCAGAAGTCCGTGTTTCTATTAGTTGTACATAACTAGAAATGCAGTCGATCTGGTCTTTATTGGATTGAAGCACACTGGAGTCAAAGTTTTGTTCTGCTAACAGTATTTACAAAGCTGACAATGGTCAGGGTAACAAAGCAAGGGTTCATAAGATAAAATCAGCATAAACATTTTACTCATCTCTCACATGATCACTCTGCTGTAATCTGGAATGTGAATGCAAACTGCCAGTTAAAAGTCACTATATGGAAAAAAAAGTCACTATATGGACCATTTAATACACATTCGGAGTATTTTACACATTGTTCATCTCAGGCTGGTAATATTATAAAATACATGATATAATCATTATCATTACCATTTATAATTTACAGATGATAAAATTGCAGCAGAAAGACCTTAAATAACAAGCTTCATATCCAAGATATTTAGGTTCACAGGAACATAATTTTTTTTCAGATTTATTTTATGGGTGTGAATATTTCACATGTAAGTATGCGTGCTGTACATCAGTTGTACACCTGGTGCCCAAGGAGATCAGAAAACTGCGTTGAATTTAGGGCTTCAGATTCCCTGGAAACAGAGTTGTGGATGGATATGAGCCACAATATGAATGTTGAGAAACAAACCTATGTCCTCTATATGAGCAGCAAATGCTTTTAATCTTTGTGTCAGCTTTTCAAGCAGCTAGACATAGATCATAAACCCTATGGCATAATTCACTAAGGGAGACCTATTACAGTAGGAACGGAATATTCTTTGGAATCACACTAGAACCTAATTTGATCTTGGTAAGATAGATGATCATGGTCAAGTTACCTAAATTCTTGAAATTCTCATTTTCTTATCAGTAAAGTAAGGCGATAATATTATAGTACAATTATATTACATTCATGTGCTTAACATAGAAGCTAAGTTTAATAGCCTAAAGCTGCAATGAGCTTTGGGTGTAGCTATAATACTTTGTATAATGATTATGCCAGTAAATTGAATGATGAATATTAAACTCATGGAGATGTGCTATTACGAGTTTTTTTTTATTTATTTAACTGAATAGACCACTAGGAACAGATGATAATTGTCTAGTCCCTCCATATTTTCTTTTGGGGTATTATAGCTATAATTGAAGTAATGTACTCTGAGTTTTGGCTCCTGCCTATAGTGTTTTCTTATGTTAATTTAGTTTTCTTTTGGTTGTTTTGTTGTTTTTTAGTGTTTTCTTTTGTTTAGCTCTTTAGTTAGTTTAGCAAAGGGTTTATCTAGTTTTCATGTGCATATGACTTATCATTTTTGATGCATACACAAAGCCAAATACACTGTTTTTTTTCCAGAAAATATCAAGGATTTTGATTTGACATTTTAACTATTGGAGTCTTCATGTACATTATGAAGGACAAATACCCAGCTATTCAGTATCTCTGTCACAAGGTCAGTGACATTTATGAACACATGAAAGTGCCTGAAACACTGTAAGCATTAAGTTTACCTAATATTTATTTGTGGGTATGAATACAACAAAGAAATACATCAGATAATTGTGATATAATAGTTAAAGACAGTAGGTTCAGGGACAGACATTCTGATTTCATAACTTGCTCATAATTGCTAGCTTTGGAATATACAGAAATTTCTTTCCAAAAGAGTACTACCTTCCTCCTTGAAAAGTGAGTATAATTTTAGCATTTTAAAATTATTGAAAGGATTAATTGACTTTATATGTGAAAATATTTAGATAAGACTAGTATAGAATAAATTCTAATTATTATTGACATCTATTCAAGAAAATAATTACTGCACTAGTTTTTGAATAAAGGTAAATAAAGATTGTAAGAAGAAGAAATAAGATGAGTATTTTCTTATCATGATAGGCAATGATGCCAGACTCAGCAAGGAAGCAGGGGTTAGGGATCACCTAGTGTGTGACAACACTGAGTATTTTTAAACACACAGATATTGATTAACTCAAAGCATTTTCAAGTTCTTCAGCATTAAGTCCACTTGAAGGTGTCAGAATAATTTCTACCTCTGAGCAGATCTATTTCCAGTTGTTTTATAACTATTCAAGATCTTCATTTTCTATTGGTTTGTGATATAAAACTTTTTTCCCTTTAGTTTTTATTTCTTCAAGTTACATCTCAATTGCAGTCCCCTCCCTATTCCCCCCTCCAGTCTCACCCTCCCACCCTCAAACCCCCATCCTCCTCACTTTTTTTTAAGTTTAAGGTATATCTTATTTCCCCCTACAGTTTCCCCTTTCAGTCCAACAAATGGCTCTTTCTCTTATAATAATAAACACAATACAAAAAACAGAGATATTTAGGCCACAGTTATGAGGGTTATATGGCTTAGCATACATTCCCAATGTCCAGTCCATATGTATTTGGCACCTGACTTTAACATTCTACTATGTAACCATCTCCATGAGTTTAAAGTTCTATATCTAACTCAACATTCATACTAACTTGCAAAACAATTTTAAAAGTATCTTCTTAGATCTATAACACTCTCTTGACACCTAAACAACTCAAAATTTAATTATGAGACTCTATCTGTTCTTCAACCACCTCAGAGACCTGAGAGGGATAAATATATCTGATTTTATAGGAAGTACAGGGCCTGCAGCTTCCCAAACTAAGAAATGACATACCAGTGGCTGCCTGGACAGTTCCCATTTTCTCTCCATACATTACAGCATCGATCTTCAGTCCTTTGGCCCCGTTTCTCTGACAGACATTGATTGTAGAGCAGGGGTTATGAAGGACTTGCCTACCCTGTCTTGGCAGAGCTAGGCTGTTGCCTTACCTGCTTCCAGGTTTTATCCTTTTTGGACAGCATTCTGTCTACAGTTGGAGAAAGGGGCTTTTCCTACCAAGAGATAGGCTTGCGACTAATTCAATCATCTCCCACTGGAGATTCTTCGATGCTCATCTTTTACTTGGGGTATAATAGGGGGTGCTGTCAGGAGCTGATATGTCTCGATATAAAAAAGTATCTAAAGTTACGAAAACATCTTTGAATGCCATATTCTGCAGATCTCTTGAGGTTTTTGAAGAGGCACTATCTATCTCTTATATTACGGTAAGCAGATGTTGCTTTTCTCTTATCAGCTTTATTTCTGATTAGCTTAGAAAATAACTATAATAGGCTGTCACAGTACCTAACAAAATGACCGGCTTGCATAACTATTAGTTTGCATTTCTTAATTATCCTAAACAGTTTATGACAATTAGTAGTAAAAGGCCAAAACATCACATTTCATTTTTTTTCTTTACCTCCTAACCCTTCCATCCCATTTCTCTGGGGTCGGGTGTCCTTATATAACAGTCCCTCATCTCAGTTGAGAGGTCATATGAGGGCCAAGAGCCTCCTCATTCATTGGGGGTCTACAAGGCAGTACCACCAGTGAAAAGTGTGACATAAATCTTGTAGTCATATCTGTTATCTCTCTAAGTAGAACATTAAAATCAACATTTCTATCTTTCATGTTAGTTGGACACTGTTTCACAAAATCAGTTATCACACAGTTGCTGAGCCATTTTTCCCTATTTTATTATCTTTGTGTGTGCTGGGAGGGGATGAATGGATGTATTCATGTGCATTTGTGTTTTTGTGTGTGTGTGTGTGTGTGTGTGTGTGTGTGTGTGTGTGTGTGTGTAGAGGTAATATGTCAGAATTGAGGGCATGCCTGTGTTCCCCAGGCTAACGAGGAACTTTATGAATTCCTGTTTTTGCTTTTCTCACTGCCACCTCAGGACTAGGGTTGCAGGTTCCTGCCATGATTCCCAGTCTTCATATGAGTCTAGCTGAATATCTACTCAAATCCTCATAGTTGAAGAGCAAGTACTCTACATGTTTAGCCTCAGCCATCTCTTGAACCCTTAGTCTTTTAATTTAAAGTTTCTTTTATTTTTTATTATTTGTTCATACATGGGAAGAAGAGATGTTCCCAGTTTAGCTTTGAATATAATATGCAATACATCACTTCAATACTGTAAGTTTAAATAAATAAATGTATTTACAAAAGCTATTTCTGCTATTTCAAATATCTTTGTGAAGTTCAAATATGAAATGTACCACTAAGAGTGTTGAAGTTTGGGGTTTCTTCTTCCTGAAGCACACTGTAAACAATGAAAACCCAAAACAAAAAGTGTCTTCACATTTTCCTAAGTATGACAGTCAGACAGTACACAAAATGGCACTATTAGAATCAATAATGTAAGATGTAATGCCAGTGAGCATATCGGGACTGGAATGTCAATTGTATGGACAGCTTTTATATTTAAAAATGATCTGTTTGAGTGAGTTCTAATCTCTGAGAGTTACTCATCTACTTTACAAAAGTACACATGGTTTCACTCAGATTAAAATGCAGAGTAACATACACTCAAATGTCAGACAGGGTGGTGTTAAGACGGTCATCCAAAGCCGTAAATTATTCGCTTTGAACTTCTTATCACCCTTAAAGAGGATTTACTCAAACTAGAGTAATTTATTGAAAAACCATAAATAAATTCAACTTTTATTAAAGTACAAGTGCAGTGGTAAAACTTCAACACAAGTAAAAATCAATACAAAAGAGAATGTTGTTAAATAGAATTAATACTATTAAAGAATACAAAAAAAAGAATGCAGAGTGTCTGTGGATGCATTAGATGTTGTGATGCCATCCTAGGACATAACTTATGTGCCTTGGTAATTAGTAAGAAATATATATATATATATATATATATATATATATATGAAGGGCTTAGCATAATACATGCTTACAGTAGGGGTCCACTTGGAATTAGATCAACATACAGAGTAGGATAGTGCCCTTATTTATTCTTGCTTTACCCACCTGCATGGAGGTTCCTATGACTACCAATATTTGTAATCAGTACTGGAATTTAGACTAAGCAAAGAGCTCAAGTGGACAGCAACAACTCAGAATTTTGTTTGTATTCATTTTCCATTGAGAGAGTTAGAAAAGAAGCTCCTTGGGAATTTATTTATTCTCTAAAAGATGAAGTTTTCTGAAACTGTTTATCAAAGACAATTCAGTCTGTGTCCTTGAGACAGTTAATGAGATATGCTAATTTGGGATAAATAAGTCTCCTATGAATTCTTGATAAGAAAACATCTGCTTGGCTCACTTTCTTTTGCTTTTCTAAGGAAAAAGTCAGGATGCAAAGACAATAAGATATAATAAGGTATAAGGCACTGCCTTGAAGAAACAATTTCAAATAACTAATTATTTCTCATGTCAAGCTCTAGGAGAAATGATGATTAGATCACATGGGACAAAGAAAGAAGATTCCTGGAGTTGCAATGAATGAGAACCAGGAAATGTAGGCAGAAGTTAAAAGCCCATGAATACTGAACAGTTAAATGGATTTCAATGAAGGGAACCTATTTCAAACCATGGCGTGTGACTAAAAGTTAATGTCATCCTTGACAAATATGCTAAAGAATCATCACATGTGGTTTTGGTTTTATCTCTAAAACCTCTATTCTTTCCTGCATCCTTTTTCCTTCTCACTGTTTCTCTATGTCTCTATCATACCTCCTTCCATCCCTCATTCTGTCTTTAACTCTAAGCCATTCTTAAGGTGATACTTGAGAAATGAAACAAGTGGGGAAAATACATCATTTTCAAAGTTGGTCAACTCATTTTAAGATGTTTTCTTAAGATTTTTTTGATATTGAAACGTTGGCTCCTTACAACATCCCCATTCTACTACAAGTACATGATGAGCAATGAAGAATTTGCATTTGAAGATGACTGCACTAATGGCAAGGTAGCCATTGGGCAAGAAAAAACATTTGCTTCAACTGTAGACAGAATGCTGACCAAAAAGGACAAACATGGAAGCAGATAAGTGTCGATAGCCTAGCTCTGCCAAGACAGGGTGGACTAGTCGTTAATAATTTCTGCTTTACAATTAATGCCTGTCAGATATACTGGGCCAAAAGGCTGAAGATAGATGCTCCAAGGTTATATATAGAGAGAAATTGGGAACTGGCCAGGCAACCAGTTGTCTGTCATTTCTTAATTTTGGAAACTGCTTGCTGTACACTTCATGTTTATTCAATTATATTTACCTTTCTCAGGTCTGTGATATGGTTGAAGATTAGATAATTATAGTCTCACAGTTAAGTTTTTAAGTTGTTTAAGAATTAAAAGGATGTTCTAGGTCTAAGAAGATGTTTGTAAGTTGGAAATGCAGGTTAGGATGGAAATTGAGTTAGGTATAGAACCTTAAACTCATCAAGACAGATAGGTAATAGAATATTATTATTAGTTGTCAAAGACATTGGGGATGTGTGTTATACATTATAATTTTCATAATTGTTGCCTAATTGTTCTTATTGTTTTGTATTGTATTTATTGTTATAAGAAAAAGAGCCCTTTATTGGTCTAAAAACGGGAGATTTTGGGAGGGGAAGATATACCTTAAATTAAAAAAAAAAAAGTTGGTCAAGTTCCTAGATGCAGGCTAAAGCTGTTTATCCACAAAAAGAAACAACACTATTGACATTAGATTTTCTTGATTTAGCACAGTTGTACCACAGTGAAAAGTATGTTTGGCCCTTAACTGCTATGCACAGTTCAGCTATGTGTGCCTTATATGTGCCTCACAGCTTATTCCTGTGGAGGGAACACTGTTTACATAATTGGAGAGAGGAAACAGAAAGGAAGTAGGTGTTATAATTGTTTGAGAAACAGAATCAAGTACATGGTTCATGCCACTATTAGGCTGCTCTTAGCAAGTTTAATTTCACAGCTTCTTCTGGGGTCAGCCCAGATCTTTATGATGGTTATTATAAGTATACTCTAACCTTAGAAATGATCACAGATACTAAGCTTATTTGTTCATAGTTCTGGGCACAGTAACACATCTCTCAAATATTCCAGTACAAAGCTTAGTTTAGACTGACAGTGCTATCCAACTCTCTTAGAATCTCTGTATGAACTAGTCTATGGTATATAAAAACACAATGTATCAAGCATAAAAAACCTTAAAGTTTGGCTTTTGAATTGACATATTTGCTAAACACTGATGTACCAAAGCCTTCTCTTTCCTTTTTCTGTGCTAGGTTCAAGCCTGAGGCCTTGCTCGTATTATGTGATTGCTTTACCACTGAAGTTTAACCTTAACCTTACCCAAAGCAATATTGAATATGAAAAAAACTGTCACATAATATGACTAAATTCAAAATATACAACAATACTATAGTAATTTAAATTAGAGTGATAATGACATAAAAGCAGAGTGTGGAATGGAAGTGAAATCCTGAAAGAAACCTACTAATAGGCAAAAGATTTTGAAGAAATGTGTCAAAGGCATTCAATGGTGAAAGGACAGCTTCTTCAATGAACAATAGCAATAAACTGGCTATCAAAATTAATTTCTAAAAGCATAGGCAACAAAATTAACTGAATCAAACTGAAAACTTTCTGCATGAAAAAGTAAACAATCACTAATTTGGAGAAAATGTACAGAAAGTGATAAAATAGAAATAAATAAGGAACTTCAAGAGTTCATTACCAGAAATAATCTTATTTAAAAGCAGGAAAGTGATTTGAATAGGTATTTCCCAAAAAGAGGCATATAATGGTTAAGAGACTTACAGAAAGATGATCAATATCACTAATCAAAACAGAAATGAAAATCACAATCAATAACATCACATCTTATATCTGCCAGGGCAGTTAATGCCAAAAAGAATCAAATGAAGGTCAATGAGAGACTTCAGTGCACAAAAGTGCTTCCTGTGTAAGCCTGTTCTCCTAAGTTCAATCTGTAAAACTTGTAACTGAAGCATAGAATGGATTCCTGCCAGTTGTCTTCAAATTTTCACATGACCCATATTAATACACATACACACACATGTAATTGCACATTCACACACAAAATAAAATTTAAAAAAATAAAATGAAAAATATCATGGACAATGTAGAGAAAAAATTAATTTGGAGGAAAGAGAATCATTGTATACTTTGGGTAGGAATTAATGGTTACAGCCATTATTGTATTTCCACACAAAAGTTAAAACTTGAACTATCACGCGATCAAGTGTTCTCATCTTTGAATGTAAAACCAAACTACATAAAGACAAAATACTTCAGAGTATTAATAATAGAATTATTTACAGTTGTCAGTGTTCTCATATGTAGATGAATAAAAAATATATGACTGTGTGTTTGTGTGTACTAATGTGTGAACCTATCAATTCTTTGACAATGAAGAAACCATTGCAGGGCCAATAACCTATGACTAGAAAGGTCATAGACACTAGGGCCTACTACTATAATTTTTCTAGATAGACATAGCATTAAACCAAATCCAAATACTTCCTATTATTGATCCATGTATCTCTCAACTTCACCTCAGTGTCTTCCATTTGCAGTAGATAGTGATTAACACAGAGACTCTGAACTGGATAGAAGCACAGAGAATAAGGAACTGCAGCATGACCAATGCAGCAGCATCTTTACCACCCCAAAGCCCAGTGATCATTGCAGAAAAGGGAAAGAAAGAGCATAAGTAAGAGCTAGAGGCAGTTGATTACTACATGGAAAATGTGTTCTTTGATCACAGCAGGACAGATGCACTCGCAGTGGTTATAACTGTATATATAATACCTATGCAAGCCCAAACCATAGCAAACCCCAGATAATAACATACAATGCTACCACTAGCTGTGGTGCTATTGTCAATAATTAGCTGGTAGGAGAGAGAGAGAGAGAGAGAGAGAGAGAGAGAGAGAGAGAGACTGTTTGATTCCAGAATATAGCCCTTGGCAAGCCAATAACAACCCAGTGGAAGACCACATAATCAAGAGTATAAGAGGAGTACAAATTAGTTCTGTGACTTATATTTTTCTTGTTTATTTATTACTTCAAGTTGCATCTCCATCACAGTGTCCCCAGTCCCATTCTCCCACCCTCTCCCCCCTCTCCCACCTATCCTAGTTCTCCAGAGAGGGTTGTCCCTACATATTAGCCCTACTCAGTTCCACGGTCATATGAGTGTCAAGAGCTTCCTCTTGCACTGGGGACCTATATGGCAACTCTATTAAGGGAAAGTGTCCCACTAACAGGTAACAAGTTCTATGTTACTGTTCTTTTTGCTGCATTGGTTGTAGGATAGTCATCCTGTACTACATGGCCAAAATCCAATTATAAGTGAATAGATGCCATGTGCATCTTTCTGAGTCTGGGTTAGTTCACTCAGGATGAGCTTTTTCTAGTTCCATCCATTTGGCTGTGAATAGCATGATTTCATTCTTTCTGATAGCTGAGTAGTATTCCATTGTGTAAATGCACCAGAGTATAGTTGAATGACTTTGGAAGGGAGAGTGGATATGCAAATGGTTATGTAATAAAAACTAAACTCTCAAAAAAACCCCAAAAACATACAGCACAAGTATACCACATATGGAAGAATAAATTTTTGAAATATTATATTTTTTAGTTTTTCTTTTATGAGCATGAGTGCACAAGAGCATGTGTGTGTGTGTATATGTGTGTGTCTGAGTGTGTGTATGTGCATCAATGTGTGAGCACATACATTCCACAGCATGTGTGTGGAGGTCAGAGGACAAGTTCCTGGAGTAGGTTTTTCTTTCACCATATGGTCTTCAGGGGTCACAGTCAGGTTTGGTGGAAAATGTTTTACCTGCTTACTTATCAGTTTGACCCAAGAAAAGGAAATGTTGTTATTTGTAACACCACAGATGAAATATGAGGGCATTTGGTCAATGTAGTAAGTAAAAGGACCAATCTAAACACTCCATGAGCTCACATTAAAAAGAATCAGAATAGGGGCTGGAGAGATGGCTCAGCGGTTAAGAGCACTGACTGTTTTTCCAGAGGACATGGGTTCAATTCCCAGCACCCACATGACAGCTCACAACTTCTGTAACTCCCAGATCTGATTCTTTCACACAGACACAAATTCAGGCAAAACATCAATCCAATAAAGTAAATAGATCTTTTTTTTAAATACTTTATTTTTTTTTCTTCAAGTTACATCTCAGTCACAAACCCCTCCCTATTCCCCCTTCCTATCCCGCCCTTCCACCCTCTTCCCCCCAGAAGTTTCCCCTTTCAGTCCAACAGATGGCTCCTTCTCCCACAACAGTAAATATTATACAAAACAACAGATATAAATATGCCACATTTATGAGAGTTAAATGGCCCAGTATACCTTCCCAATGTCCAGTTTATACATATTTTGCCCCTGACTTTAGCATTCTACTATCTAACCATCTCCATGAGTTTAAAGGTCTATATCTGACTCAACTTTCATACTAACTTGCAACACACTTTTAAGAGTATCTTCTTAGATCTATAACAACCTCTTGATTCCTAAACAACTCAAAATTTAACTATGAGACTCTAGCTGTCTATTCTTCAACCACCTCAGAGACCTGAGAGGGATAAATATATCTGCTTATATAGGAAGTGCAGGGCCTGCAGCTTCCAAAACTAAGAAATGACATACCAATGACTGCCTGGACAGTTCCCATTTTCTCTCCATACATTCCTGCATCAGTCTTCAGCCTTTGGGTCCTGTTTCTCTGACAGACTTTTGTTGTAGAGCAGGGATTATGAAGGACTTACCTACCCTGTCTTGGCAGAGTTAGGCTGTCGACTTCCCTGCTACCAAGTTTTGTCCTTTTTGGACAGCAGTCTGTCTGCAGTTGGTGCAAGGGGTTTTTTCATGCCAAGAGATAGGCTTGCCACTAATTCAACCATCTTACAGTGGAGATTCTTCGATGCTTATCTTCTACTTGGAGTAGAATAGGGGGTGCTGTCAGGAGCTGATATGTCTCAATATCAAAAAAAAAAAAGAAAATCTTAATTTAAGATAACATCTTTGAATGCCATATTCTGCAGATCTCTTGGGGTTTTTGAAGATGCCCTATCCATCTCTTGTATTTAGATAAGCAAATGTTGCTTGTCTCTTAGCAACTTGATTACTGGGTAGTTTAGAGAATATCTGTGATAGTCTGTCATAGTAGCTAACAAAGTGACATGTTTGCATGACTAGGAGTTTGTTTTACTTAACTATCCTAGACCGTTTTAGACGGTTGGTATCAAGAGGCCAGAGCTTCACATTTTAATTTTAAGTATCTCTAGGTATGATACCATTAGGAAGCGTTACCTTTAATTTTGTATCAATATACAAAGATCTATTCAATTGTGGTTAAATATACTCTTAATTATGTATCAATATACAAAGATCAATGCCTATGTAGCCCAATACAATCTTAATATTATGTCCATATACAAGGGTCAATACCATTGTGGCCAACTATAATCTTAATTTTGTATCAATATACAAAGATCAATACCGATGTAATCCAATACAATCTTATTTTTGCACAATAAACAATGGTCAAAAAAAAAAAGAGGGTAATTGTCCCAGGGTTGGGATTGGGGCAGGGCTCTGTTCTTATCGTTCCAGGAGAATCGAAGCGTCCATTAGGGGAGCCCGGGGATGGCTGGACATCGGAAACCTCAGCAGAGAGCAGAATCAGGCACCAAGGAGGACGAGTGACCCAGTTGATTCTGCCTGGCAGACTTCCTCAATAGCTGTCTCCATCGGGGGCCTGCAACCACCACAGCAATCCAATGTCACTGGGACCATTCAGCTCTACACAATGCCCAGGCAGGAACCTCAGTGAAGCCTGCAAGATCAGCTTCTGCCTACAAACCCCTTAGGTCATCTAAACAGCTGAGAACAGAAGGACTGAACATAAAAGGAGTGTACTAACATTTTTAACCATTTTTTCCATTTGGGTTCGGGCCCCAAACAGGTCTACTACGACCCAAATCAGCAGGAAGTCACTTTAAGAGAGCGACGTCCCATGCCCAGAGGGTGGGGAAGGTGTTTCTCCGCCCTTCTTTTTGGTTATTTGAAGGATAACTGAAAACTCTGTTATGTAGGGGAAGAGATTACAAGCTGATAAATGGTCCTGTTTAATGGGTCTTGGAGGTTAGCCCCAGGGACTTCCTACTTTTCCTTTTCTGTATCCTTCTTCCTCTCCTATGTAGGAGTGCATGGGCTTGAGAAAAATGAGATATAGACATAGCACAGGAAGGTCCAAGAAGGGGCAGATTATTGAATATGCCCTTATACCTTTGTATATTGATACAAAATTAGTAGTTTATTTGGCTAAAGTGGTATTGACCAATAAATAGATCTTTTAAAAAAAGAATCAGAATAAGTTTTTTAATGTTTATTTATTACTTCAAGTTGCATCTCCATCACAGTGCCCTCTTTCCACCCCTCCCAGTCACACCCTCCCACCCTCTACCCCCTCTCCCTTCTATCCTACTCCTCTGGAGTGGGGTGTCCCTACATATCAGTCTCCCATCCCAGTTCAGCAGTCATATAAGGGCTAAGAGCTTCCTCATATACTGGGAGCCTACATGGCAGCACCACTAAGGCAAAGTGTCTCATTAACAGGTAACAAAGTCCATGTTCCTGTTCCTTTTGGTGCATTGGTTGTAGTATAGTTATCCTGTACTATATGGATAACATACAGTTATAAGTGAATAGATGCCATGTGAATCTTTCTGAGTCTGGGTTAGCTCACTCAGGATGAGCTTTTCTAGTTCCATCCATTTGGCTGCAAATTGTATGATTTCGTTTTTTCTGATGACTGAGTAGTATTCCATTGTGTAGATGTTCCACAGTTTTTTGTATCCATTCCTCGGTTGAGGGACTGAATAAGTTGATGTTATAGAAACAAAAAATAGGACAGTGGCTGTCTGAGTTCACAATTAGGGAAATGAGGAGATGGTGTTCAAAAGGTAGAAAGTTTGTGTAAAGCAGGACAAAAATTCTGGTATTTTAATAAACAACATAGAGATAGTGGATAATGATATATTTGTGTATACTTAAGTTTAGTAAGACAAAAGGCCATCATACATTTTCATTTTCTGTTTTCTTCTTTTTGGCATGTGTGTGTATGTGTGCTGTGAATGTAAGCTTGCTCACATGTGCACATGCATGTATGTGTAGATATTTGAAGGTGGTCCCGGGTGTCTTCTCTCACAGATTTCTACTTTATGTGTTGATCTGGGATGTCTGGCTGAACATAGAAGTCTCCAATTCTTGTTGGTCTGCTCTTCCAAGGGACGTCCTGTTTCTGCCTCAGGGATACTGAAATTACAGACAACCACCAGGACTATCTGGGTTTTATGTGGGTTTTGGGATCCAAAAATCTCATCTCCATGCTTTCATAGCAAGAGTTTTATCAACAGAGCTATCTTCCCAGCCTTCATCATGCATATTCTAAACACATGTTAAAAAGTTATGTATGTTATTTGTCAGGTATTATTTAGCATGACTATGGCAAAAATTTTCACAACATACATATACAGATATATACATGATAACAAAGCAGTATTTATAGCTAAATTACACATAATTTTATCTGTATTCAATAAAACTACAAAATAAATTCACATCTTTCTTAACCTATATCTACTACACATTGAGATATGATCTTTGACCTCCCAGTGAAGTCCTTTCTACTTATTCTGTCCTCTGTAAGCATCAGGTTCACCTTGATTTTCCTTACTGGAACTATGCCTTTCAAAGCTCTCTAATTAAATCTTTGCCTTTTCTGTAAGTCCACATGCTCTCTGAACCTTAGTCTTTCTGCTACTGCTACCTCATGACACTCATTATACAATCGTGGTTATCTATTCTCTTCTGCACTTGAATCATTTCCTCTATCAATAATTATACCCCCAGAGAGCTTCTCTTCTCTATTAAGTCCCTCTCCCCTGGTTTTGGGGAATGAAAATAGGCATATAATTCTCAATTCCTCATTTAGGGTCCACAGAACACTCTTATGTGCAGGAAGCACATGTTGGGTTAGAACCTAGCAGAACATCTTGAACCATTAGACCAAGGACAAAAAAGCTGGGACTTAATTATAAAACAAGAACCATAGGTCTACAATACCACCCTATCTATAACTGACAGAAATTATCTTACACACACACACACACACACACACACACACACACACACACACAC
>CAJQZJ010028678.1:0-12408 GCA_907164525.1 Lophiomys imhausi | reverse complement strand
ATAGCTGATTCAGCCTATTTCACACAGATAAAATAAAATTTCTAGGATCTTAGGTGATCCTTCAAGTAATTAAATACTTGTTTTACATGCGTAAGGAACTAAGTATAGTACCTTGGACTGTAGAGAGCTGCGACGTGCCGCGCCTTAAAGATGGCGCTGGTCTCCGCCTTCCACCAGCCTGACGGTGAGCGCTCTCGGTGGTAAACAAGTCCATATTTGGCAAAGACCACTGATCTGGCTTGCTTCCGCATACGTGGGCCTCTAAGATTGCACTACGTGGCTTTACTTGATTGGCTGTTCATTTAGTATTTAGCCTGTGGGTTGGGTCTGCCCGGGCATTTTCGGAAGACTGTTTTCAAGGGACCTGAATAAACTGCAGGAGAAGAGCTTTTGTGAGTTGCGTCATTCCTTGCTGGACAAGGGGGGAGGCGACAAAGTGGTGGCCCGTACGGGGAACCCAGAAAAGACTCAGAACTCCTGCAGTCAGGGGCAATGCGTTGGTAAGTTCCTGGGATAAATCAGGACAATAAAGTTTCACGGAGATAGCGAACACAAGGTAAAGTTTCGCGGAGATAGCGAACGTACGGTGAAGTTTCGCGGAGATAGTGAACGTACGGTAAAGTTTCGCGGAGATAGCGAACAAAAGATACAGTTTCGTGGGGAAGCTGCAAACCGAAAGTAAAATTTTTAAACATGGGGTTGTCTGAGTCACACCCAATTTTTCTGGCTCTTCAGGAGCTACTTTTAGCTAGGAATTTGAAGATTAAGAAGTCTACCCTAGAAAGATTTTTGAATTAGTGTGATTCCGTGGCTCCGTGGTTTGCGGTGTCTGGGAATCTTACAGTATCCTGCTGGGACAGATTGGGCAGGGACTTGGATTTTGCTTGGGAGCAGGGGACTCTGAAGCATGGAGTAAGACCGATTTGGAAAATGGTGAGGAGTTGTTTAGAAGATCAGAGATGTTGTAATGCAATCAGAGAGGGAGAGTCAGCCTTGGAACTGCTGCAAGGGGAAAGATCTGAGCAAGTAGACAGTGACAAAGGCGAAAGATTTGAGCAGGCAGACAGTGAAAAGGGAGGCAAAAAGAAAGTTCCTCTCTATCCCGATCTCACAGATTTTAGAGATTTTCGAGATTTTGAGGACTCAGAGAGCACAGATTCTGAAGGAGAGCTACATGCTCTACTAGAACAGTTGGAGAGGACTGTTATTAGAAAAAAGAAAAAGAAAAAAGTAAAAGAGAAGGACACGCAGGCGGCAGTCAGTGTGGGAGGAGCCGCTGCTGCAGTCGGTATGGGTGGAGCTGTTGCCATGGCGCCTGACACGTCAGCGGCAGTCGGAGTGGGTGGAGTCATTGATACAGTGCCTTCAGCCACGCTGGCGGCAGCTGGTGTAAACAAAGCCGTTGCCATGGCACCTTTAACTCCTCCTCCATATCCAGAAGCCACTCAGATAGATCAGCCTGTTCAGTCACTGAAAGTAGGGAGATCTTTCTGCCCGGGGATGTGGACACAAGTAAGAACAGAATTACAGTTTGCCTATCCGGTATACCAAGACCCACAAGGGAACAGGTACGAGGAACCGCTTGATTTTAAGGTGGTAAAATCTCTTGCAGAGTCGGTTCGTACTTATGGTACTACCGCTTCTTTTACAATGGCTCAAGTGGAAGCATTAAGCAGACATTGTATGACTCCAAGTGATTGGAGTGGCCTGGTCCGTGCCTGCTTAAGTCCAGGGCAATACTTAGACTGGAAAGCTTTCTTGATTGAGTATGCCACTGAGCAAGCAGCCAATAATCAGAGAGATGGAAATCCAGCCTGGGATAGAGATATGCTGCTTGGGCAGGGGAGATTTGCCAATCAGCAGATAGGATATCCTATTCAGATTTATGAGCAAATAAACAAGATAGCTATCAAGGCTTGGAGATCTCTTCCTAATAAAGGGGAGGTGAGTGGGAACTTAACTAAGATTCTACAGGGCCCCATGGAGCCTTTTTCAGATTTTGTAGCACGAATGGTGGAAGCAGAAGGGAAGATTTTTGGTGACCCGGATGCTGCTTTGCCACTAATAAAACAGTTGGTCTATGAGCAATGTACTAAAGAGTGTAGAGCTGCTATCACCCCTTATAAGAACAAAGGCCTAGAGGCTTGGATGAAGGTGTGTAGAGAGCTTGGAGGGCCGTTAACTAATGCTGGTCTCGCTGCCGCAGTAATACAGTTGGCCAGAAAAGGTGGAGGAAGTTCAGGAGTTTGTTTTAAGTGTGGCAAGATGGGACACTTTAAAAGACAGTGCCCCAGGGGAAGGAGTACAGAAAGTACAGGAAGTGTACAACGCCCCAGGCGGCCGGGGTTATGCCCAAAATGTAAAAAAGGGAACCATTGGGCTAATGAATGCCGTTCAGTGATAGACATCCATGGCCAGCCTTTAACTCAAGGTTATGGTGGCGCTCGTCCAAAAAACGGACAGCGGGGCCCACGACCTCAGGGCCCACAAATATGTGGGGCAGTAGAGAATCAGGACAAAGAACAGAATCAAGAGAGATGGCCAACCCTCCGCCATCCGAGAGACCGCGGAGAGCCACTGCAGGCTCAGCAGGATTGGACCTCTGCTCCACCACCAGACTCGTATTAACGCCCCAAATGGGGGTCCAGTTAATTGAATCAGATTTTAAAGGACCCCTTGAACCTGGTACAGTTGGTTTGTTGTTAGGGAGGTCATCATCAGCCTTGAGAGGACTTATTGTCCATCCTGGAGTTATAGATCCAGATTATACAGGAGTGGTTAAGATCATGGTAGCCTCCCGCCGTGGTATAACGGCTATCTCTCCTGGAGATAGAATTGCTCAATTGATCATATTGCCGAGCTTACATGACCGCTATGCAGCAAAGGATAGAGAGAGAGGAAAAGATGGTTTTGGGTCCACGGGCACATATTTGACTTTTCTCTCCCTGGATTTGGACCAACGCCCCGTCTTGGAGTTAAAAGTTGATGGTAAAAGGATCCTGGGCCTTTTGGATACTGGGGCTGATAGGAGTATCATAGCAAAGAAAGACTGGCCTTCAGGTTGGCCCGTACAAGCCTCTTCTCAAACACTTCAAGGCCTGGGTTATGCTAAGACTCCAGATATGAGTGCAAGGTTATTAAAGTGGCAGGACCAAGAGAACCACTCTGGAGAAATGCAGCCATATGTACTTGAGCTCCCTATCTCCCTTTGGGGAAGAGACCTTTTAAAGGATATGGGATTTAAATTGAGTAATGACTATTCTGATTCAGCCCAACGTATGATGCAAGATATGGGATACGATCCAGGCTTTGGAATAGGAAAATATTTGCAGGGACGAAAGAGTCCCATATCTATGCAGCAAAGACAAAAGAGACAGGGCCTGGGTTTTTCCTAGGGGCCACTGAGGAGGGCATTCCTATAACTTGGAAGACGGAGGATCCAGTATGGGTTCCTCAGTGGCCACTTTCCTCTGTAAAATTGAATGCAGCCAAAGATTTAGTGGATGAACAGATGTCTTTAAAGAATATAAAACCATCTGTATCTCCCTGGAATACACCTATCTTTGTCATTAAAAAGAAATCTGGAAAATGGAGATTATTGCATGATCTGCGTGCCATAAATCAACAAATGCAGATCATGGGCCCAGTGCAGCGCGGCTTGCCGCTTTTATCATCTTTGCCAGCCTCATGGCCCATTATAGTTATAGATATAAGAGATTGTTTTTTCTCCATCCCTTTGTGTGCCAAGGATAGTGAGAGATTTGCATTTACTGTTCCATCCTGTAACCATGAGGAACCTGATCAGCGGTTTGAATGGGTAGTATTACCCCAGGGCATGGCAAACAGCCCCACTATGTGCCAACTATATGTGGGGGAAGCCATTGCTCCCTTGAGAAAGAATTTTCCAGATTTGAGATGTGTTCATTATATGGATGATATCTTACTGGCAGCTAAGAGTGAACAAATGTTAGATCGGGCCTATGAAGAATTAGTTCTATTATTAAAAAAGAAAAGGTTGTTTATTGCTCCTGATAAGGTTCAAAAGGAAAATGTGGTTGATTATTTAGGAGCGAAGGTTGGACCTGAAAAGATAATACCTCAAAAGATTGAGATAAGAAAAGATAATTTAAAGACTTTAAATGATTTTCAAAGGTTGTTAGGAGATATCAATTGGGTAAGAGGCTATTTAAAGCTACCAAATTATGAAATAAGACCCCTATATGATATTTTGAAAGGTGATTCAGCACTTAATTCTCCTAGGCAATTAACAGACGAAGCAAGAAAAGCTTTATGTAAAGTGGAAGAAAGGTTACAGAGTGCCTTTCTAAAGAGATGGCAGGAAGGACAGCCCATTGTATTATACATATTTGCCACCTATAGTCAACCTACAGGATTGTTATGGCAGAACGGACCATTATTATGGACCTATTCAAAGATTTCTCCGAAAAAAATCCATAGAATATTATCCCACTGCACTTGCTGCTTTAGCCTTGAATGGTATCCAACAATGCTTGCAGTCTTTTGGAGTTGCTCCTGCCAGTATAATAGTGCCTTATTCCAGTTACCAAATTAAGATTTTGTGTGGCATTGTAGATGACTGGGCAATATTGCAATGTAGCTTTGAAGGAGTGATTGATAACCATTATCCTAAACATCCATTACTATTATTTTTTAAGGAGCACCCAGTGATATTCCCTAAGGTTACTTCAGCAGTACCACTTCAAGGGTCACCAAATGTGTTTACTGACGGCTCAAAGACAGGCTGTGGAGCCTATTTGATAGAAAGACAAGAGCCCGTGTTATGTCAATTTCAACCGGGCTCCCCCCAAATAGTAGAATTGAAAATAGTAATGGAGGTGTTTAAAAGATGTCAATTTGCATTCAATTTGATTTCAGATTCAGTCTATGTGGTCAACGCAGTGAAGTATTAGAATTAGCAGGTCCTATTAAGAATAGTAGTACTGTATGTGCCTTATTACAAGAGTTACAAGTTTTAATCTGGCAGAGAAAAAGGTGTTTTTATATTCAACATATTAGAGCACATACAGGATTACCTGGACCATTAAGTGAAGGTAATGATAAAGTTGATCAATGGACCAGGATGGAATGCATTTTTTGGAGCTCATTCCTGGACCAAGCCAGACAGTTTCACCAATTATTTCATGTAAATGCAAAAACTCTACAGCAGAAATTCCATTTGTCTAGAGCAGATGCTAGACAAGTAGTTTTGGACTGTCCTCAGTGTGTGATTCATCATCATCCTCCCAGTGTGGGAGTGAACCCTAGAGGGTTGTTGCCACTCAAAATCTGGCAAATGGACGTTACCCACATTTCAGAGTTTGGAACCTTAAAATATATTCATGTATCTGTGGATACCTGCTCAGGTATCATACATGCTACACCTATGAGTGGAGAAAAGGCTTGCAATGTCATAGGACATTGCTTAGAGGCCTGGGCTGCATGGGGAAAACCACAGAAGCTGAAAACGGACAATGGACCAGCCTATACGGCTCAGTCCTTTGTCTCCTTCTGTAATCAGATGGAGGTACAGCTTAATCACGGATTACCGTACAATCCTCAAGGACAAGGAATTGTGGAGCGTGCTCATCGCACCTTGAAAGAATGCTTGCAAAAACATAAAGGGGGAATAGGCCAAGGCCGTACCCCCAAGGAGAGAATATCTTTAGCCTTATTTACTCTAAATTTTTTCAATTTGGATGCTCAAGGCCGCTCAGCAGCGGACAGACATCAGGATTCCCATGGTTCACCTAAAAGCATGGTGAAATGGAAGGACATTCTGACAGGCTCTTGGCGGGGGCCTGACCCCGTGCTAACATGGGCGAGAGGGTCTGTTTGTGTTTTTCCTCAGGATCAACAAGATCCAGTGTGGGTGCCTGAATGCCTTGTGAGGAAGATTCGTCATGAAGACCCTCCTAAGGATTCTGATGATAGTAGCAGTGAGTATGTCAGGAATGACCGAGCCGAGATGGGGGATCCTGTCGATATTCCCAAAGCTGCTGCCGGTCAGACATGATGCAACTGTGTTTCCACGCTTATTTAGCAGTAATAGAAGCTTAGGCTTACCCTACCTTCCCTTTGATGATCAGAGAAGCCCTATAGAGGGTAATAGAAATGTCAGCTTGAAGGGTAGTTTGTGCTTTTTATTGAGCTTCAATAGGTCAGATGATACAAAATGCATTAAATTGTCTCAGCAGTCAGCAGATTTTTTACCACAATTGAGGTTTGGGGGTAGGAGTGGTGGTTTGTTTTCAGGCAATGGTTCTTGCCTTGAAGGATGGTGGCCCACACGAGTCTCTAACTGGGACCCCCCCAGACAGCCATGCTGGGCACCTTTTTGTAGAGGATCCACAGGAGAGGAAGGACCTTTTCCCTGGACTGGATGTCAAGAGCGCAGAGCAGTTTGGGTTCAACAAGATCATTTTTCCTTTAGCCCCATGATTACTAATATAGTGAATAAGTCTTGTACAGGAATGCTTGATATATCTACTAGGGATCCTCAGCAGACTGCCACCAATCCTTTTGATTTGTGGCTTTTGTGTGGAGTAAATGGAAGTTGCATGGACTTGGGACCTGTCATTATGCTTGGGGGAGGTATTTATCAAAGAGGTAATTTTTCCCTAGGGTCTGCTACCAGATTGGATTTCTCTAGCAGTAGTGGCTCTGGTACTTGGAATTCTTTGTTTCATTCTTATCGCAACAAGAGCTTTTCAGTTTCGCCAGTATGTCTCTGGCCTCCTTTTCTGTGGATTGTAAGTAATGGGAGTGCATCCTTAGGTGAAGAAAAGTTAGTATGCACTCCAGGCACATGTTTTTATGCCCTATGCTGGAATGCCACAGCCTTTCCTGTGGCTGTGGTGACTAGAATGCCTCCATATGTACCAGTTCCTGTAGAGGCTCCTAATACCATGATGCTATTCAGATTTAAAAGAGATTTTGGCATCACTGCAGCTATTGTTACTGCTATCACTGTTGCTGCTGTGGGAGCTACTGCCTCAGCTATCGCCTTGTCTAGTTCTATACAGACTGCCAATGCCCTGAATAACATCTCAGCCACTGTGGCACAGGCATTGGATACTCAGGCCTCTATGAATTCTCATCTCAAAGGAGGTCTTATGATAGTTAATCAACGCATAGATTTAATACAAGAACAGATTGATTCTCTTTGGCAAATAGCACAATTGGGGTGTGAGTGGAAAATGCAAGGTTTGTGTGTTACTTCCGTACAATATCAAAATTATACAAAAGCTGCTAATTTGTCCAGACAATTGTCAAAGTTCCTCTTACAGGATTGGTCGGCTGAATTTGAAAATTTGATGAGAGAGCTGAGAGCGACAATCATCCACATCAACTCCACTCGGGTGGATCTGAGCCTGGCTACTGGCTTGACTTCTTGGATACAGACGGCTATGGATCATCTTAAGGAGTGGGCGGGTGTAGGTTCTTTGGCGATACTAATGATGCTAGCCTCTCTGGTTTGCCTATGGTGCATCTATAAAATGAGAGCCACACAAAAGCGTAATGCAGCCATGATTATACAAGCCCTTGTCACCATTGAGGCGGGCAGTCCCCTCAGGCATGGCTTTTGCCGTGAAGTAAATCTTCACTAAGCATAGTCCCTGCCCACTGAGGAATTCGTTCCACGGATATTAGGGTCTGGTAAGTCAGTGACGGAGTTGACGGGTAAGTCTCGGCCACCTAAGACAGGGCAGTCCCGAGTGGGGAGGCTGACCCAGAGACGGGTAAGAGTTTGAGCACCGCCCTCCTACAGGCTCAGGCCCACCGTGAGATCCCCAGATAGGGGATTACGAAACCTTTCCAGGGACTTCTACCAACTTTAGAAAAAAATAAAAAAGGAGGAACTGTAGAGAGCTGCGACGTACCGCGCCTTAAAGATGGCGCTGGTCTCCGCCTTCCACCAGCCCGATGGTGAGCGCTCTCGGTGGTAAACAAGTCCATATTTGGCAAAGACCGCTGATCTCGCTTGCTTCCGCATACGTGGGCCTCTAAGATTGCACTACGTGGCTTTACTTGATTGGCTGTTCATTTAGTATTTAGCCTGTGGGTTGGGTCTGCCCGGGCATTTTCGGAAGACTGTTTTCAAGGTACCTGAATAAACTGCAGGAGAAGAGCTTTTGTGAGTTGCGTCATTCCTTGCTGGACAAGGGGGGACGCGACATTGGACTCAAATGAAATAAAATGTCAGGTGTATTCATTCATGTTTGTAATTCTAGCAAAAGTGAGGGAGAGACTGGTTGATCTCTAGGACTTCTGGCAAGTCATCCTTCTCTAATTCATGAATCTGAGCTCAGTAAAAGACTGTCTCAAAAAAAAAAAAAAATCAAATCACCTGGTTATACACCTGATAGTAGGAATTGAGCCATTTGAAGGTCTGTGTAAAGGACCTATAGGTAGGTTGATTATAATATATTTGGAAATGTAAATATGTTCTGTTTAATTATAAGTATTTTCTAATATGTCTAATAGTCTCTTCTAAGGTTAACAATGATTTTCTGAGGGGTTTAGGGTCTTGTTCTTGTTATATTCCCTGTCAATTTAGCAATTTATCAATAATGCTCAGCCATTATATAAAAGTCAAAGTAAAACAAAATCTGTGTCAGGAAATCAACTGCTCACTTTTTATTGAAATGCCAGACAAGCTGTACAGGAAGAATGGCCCTTAGTGGTGTCTGACCCTCTGTTTCCCAGCCTGTGTTCTTACACACTAGTTAAACACTCTGCTTGAAGCTTGGTGCTGAGTGAATTTCACAGGTGGCCTCTTGGCCTGTCACTCCAGGACAAAACACCTCCACCCTCTTAGCACACTGTTTTTCTCTCTGTGTTTTTCATGAAATTTATACTTTTAGGTGCTTCTTGTTTCTCCCCATAAGGAGGAATTCACTAGACTAACACAGAATTAAAATGAATTCATCCTGTTATACTATTTTAGATTTCTTTAGTTTATGCTTGTAGTAAAAAAGAAAATCTGAGAGCACCAGACATCTTATAAAACACTCTGAGGAGGACTCACTGACATGTGTTTTATCACAAATGCCGACAATATATAGTAAAAGAATCAGGGTATCACAAGAATTGAAGAAAAGAGTGAAGTAATTGCTGATGTAATCTCAACAGTACTAGGAAAGGCTACTTGGAAGAGAGGTTTTGGTTGTGTTAAAGATTATTTGTACTGCGAGTCACAGTCTGAAGGAATTCCAGGAAAGAGGGATACCATGAGCAAGCCATTGTGTTAGAAAACTCAGATATTTGTGGAAATTCATATGAATTTCAACTGGTGATGTTAAAATTTGATACATAGCAGTATAGTATTCATAACGTAACCAGGCTATTGTCAGTTCACACTGTCAATAGCTTTCTTTATATGCATGCAAACACAAAAACAGGCAAAAGCTTTATTTTGCACATAGTTTCTACTATGGAGAATGTATTTAGAAATTTTAATTAAAACATGTATCCTTGTCTATAAAGTTTTGTGGTAGTATTTTGTTTGCAGTCAGTCTTGGCTCCTAATTGCTTTGCTGTGACTGGGTTAGGTCTCTGCCTCTCTGCTACAGTGCACACTGTGCCACCATGTTGGAAACTCCGGAAAAAAAAAATCTCACTTACCTTTGCTCTTGTGGTGCAGCTGTTTTTCCCTCTTGGGTGTAGAGGTCCAAGTGCAGGCTGGATATCAGGCAGACAGGCGGGGTGCTGATCTGTGGCTGGAGCCGTGGGCTGGATCTGCTCCTGGGCTAGATCTCCTCTAGCCGGAGCTCCTCTCCAGACCGGTGACAGATCTGGCTGATCTCAGGGTGGTGTTCTCGGGAACTGGGTGGGCTGTTTTACCTGGTGACTAGTCTCACTGTTCACCTCGGAAATTCAGACACCGTCTGTGTTTCACAGTTGGCTAGGGGACCTCACATTCACTCCACAGTGAGTAATTTCATTCACCTACTACTCAGTTGCACTTCTCTATGGTCGGTGCCATCTTGGATCTCCCCTTGTGGTGGTATTTTGATAGGAATTGCATTGAATCTATATATTGCTTTTGGTAGGATGACCATTTTTATTATGTTGATCCTACCTATCCATGAGCATGGGAGATTGTTCATCTTCTGATGTCCTCTTCAATTTCTTTCTTTAAGGACTAGTTCTTGTCATACATCTTTTACTTGCCTGGTTAGAGTTACCCCCAGGTATTTTATATTGTTTGTGGCTATTGTGAAAGGTGTTGTTTCCCGATTTTCTTTCTCAGCCCATTTATTTGTTGTATAAAGAAGGGCTTCTGTTTTTTTTAATTAATTTTTTTTTTTTTATCCAGCCACCTTGCTGAAGGTGTTTATCAGCTGTAAGAGTTCTCTGGTGGAATTTTTGGGGTCACTTATGTATACTATCATATCGTCATATCGTCTGCAAATAGGGATAATTTGACTTCTTCGTTTCCAATTTGTATCCCCTTGATTTCCTTTAGTTGTCTTATTGCTCTATCACGAACTCAAGTACTAGGTTGAGGAGATATGGCAAGTGTGGGCATTCTTGCCTTGTCCCTGAGTTTAGAGGAAATTCTTTATAAACCTGGAAAAAGCAATTCTCAACTTTATATGGAATAACAACAACAAAAATCCCCAGAATAGCTAAATCAATCTTGTACAAAAAGAAAAAAAATCTGGAGGCATAACCATCCCAGATTTCAAGCTGTACTACAGAGCAATAGTAATAAAAAACAGCATGGTACTGATATAGAAACAGATCAGGGGATCAGTGGAATTGAATTGAAGACCCAGAAATGAACCTACATACCTATGGTCACTTAATTTTGGACAAAGAAGCCACAACCATATAATGGAAAAAGGACAGCATCTTCAACAAATGGTGCTGGTCTAACTGGATGTCAACATGTAAATGAATGGAATTAGACCCATACTTATCAACTTGCACAAAACGTAAGTCAAAGTAGATCAAAGACCTTAACATAAGGCCTGACACACTAAATCTAGCAGAAGAGAAAGTGGGAAAAAAACCTATAACTCAATGGCACAGGTGACAACTTCCTGAACAGAACACCAACAGCTCAGGGTCTAAGACCAACAATCAAAAAATGGGACCTCATGAAACTGAAAAGCTTCTGCAAGCAAAAGACACTGTCATTCGAATAAAACGGCAGCCTACAGACTGAGACAAAATTTCACCAACTCCACATCTGACAGAGGGCTAACATCCAAAATTTAAAAAGAACTCAAGAAATTAAATGCCAAGAAACCAAATAATCCAAACAAAAATGGGAACAGAGCTAAACAGAGAATTCACAAAGGAGGAATCCTTAATGGCTGAGAGACACTTGAAGAAGTGCTCAGCATCGTTAATCATCAAAGAAATGCAACTCAAGACAACTCTCAGATTCTGTCTAACAACTGTCAGAATGGCTAAGATCAAAAACTCAAATGACAGCATATGCTGGCGAGGGTGTGGAGAAAGAAGAACACTCCTCCATTGCTGGTGGGAGTGCAAACTTGTACAACGATTATGGAAATCAGTCTGGTGATATCTTAGAAAACATGAAATAGTTCTATGTCAGGACCCAGCCATACCACTTCTGGGTATACATCCAAATGATTTTTCACCAAACCACAAGGAAGTTTCCTCATCTATGTTCATAGCAGACTTATTTGTAATAGCAAGAAACTGGAAACAACCCAGATGTCCCTCAACTGAGGAATGGATTAAAAAAAAAAAAAACTGTGGTACATCTACACAATGGAATACTACTCAGTCATCAGAAACAACAAAAACATGCAATTTGCAGCGAAATGGGTGGAACTAGAGAAGCTCATCCTGAGTGAGCTAACCCAGACTCAGAAGGATGCACATGGCATCTATTCACTTATAGTCGGATTTTAGCTATATAGTACAGGATAACTATACTACAGCCAATACACCAAAGAGAACAGGAACATAGATTTGTTACCTGTCATTTAGACATTTTGCCCTAGTGATGCTGCCTTGTAGGCCCCCAGTGTTTGAAGAGGCTCTTGGCCCTCATATGACTGCTGAACTGGGGTAGGGACTGATATGTAGGGACACTCCACTCTGGAGGAATGGGATGGAAGGGATAGGAGTAGATGGTGGGAGGGCGGGACTGGGAGTGTTGAAAAGAGGGTACTATGATGGAGATGTAACATGAAGTAATAAATAAGCATAAAAATGAAAAAAAAACATGTATCCTTTAGAAATTAAGTAAGTTTAGATTCAAATATCAACTATTTTGAGAAGTGATCTGTCCATTGGCAATGTCTACAAATTTTGTTAGGGAAAACCAAGATTTTTTTTTAATAATTTATTTTTTATTTCTTCAAGTTACATCTCAATCACAATCCCCTCCCTACTCCCCCC
>CAJQZJ010028677.1:0-19632 GCA_907164525.1 Lophiomys imhausi | reverse complement strand
TGAAATCCACATTAAGTGTACTTAGATTCTCTTCTCTTGTGAAAAAAATCTAAAGGATGCTAAAGTGCAATGCTGCTCATTGGCAGAATTAAACATTTGTAAATTATTAAGGAAGAAATGACAACACTACTGATTCTATGTATCTGTGACTTCTGTAATTTAGAATCTGAGAGTAATTCAACTCTCTGTCCCCACCACCATGTATCTAGTATGAGTTCCCTTTTGGAATAAGGAATTTCATATTTTCATTTTGCACTTTGTCCTATTTGGGGGGAAAATTCTTGCCATAGGAATCACCCAAACTTGGAAAGAAAATGACTAGTGCTGATATTTTATAATCATATGGTTTTAATTACTTCTCTATTGCTGTGGTAAAACACCATGACCAACTTAGATAATGAAAGGTTTATTTGGGGCGTACAGTTCCAGAGAGATAGAAATCTATCACCATCATGACAGGGAGCATGGCAGTAGGCAGTCAGACATTTCACTGAAGAAGCAGATGAGATCCAAATCCACAGAGAAGTAAAGAGTACACCTGCAATAGTGGGGGCAGTCATTTGGAGGTGTGGGGCATCTTTAAAAATCTTAAGCCAACTTCAAGTGACACACAATCTCCAATGAGGCCACATCTCCCAACCCTTCCCAAAAGGGCCCAAATGATGATTAAATGTTTAAATGTCTGATACTTGTGCAGGACATCTTATTCAAATGACAGCAGGTACCTTGTAAATTTATAAAATTTAAAACTGTATAAAAACAACAATAATTCTGTCTTTTCCTTATACTGCTTTAAATAGGCCAGCACCATCATGAATTCTGTAAAATTCCCATAATTTTTAGGAAGCTTTTATCAACCACTTTCCACTATCCTATTATTATATAATATTTACATTAGCCTCCTTTCACTTCGTATAACAAAAATATCTGGGAAAATTAACTTAAAGGAGAAAGAAATTTGCTTTCTTGATGTTCTTAGAGATATCAGCCTATGAATAATAGTCACCATTAAAGAGCTGTGGCCAGACAGAGAATAATGGCATGGGATATGTAGTAAGGTAAAACACTCTCCTAACAGCAGCCAGGAAGCGAAGAGGTAGATTTGTCTTAAGAAAATTATTCTCCCTAAACAAATTAAACTATGGATTTATGAATGCACTAGTCCGTTATTAATATCAAAACACTCATGACTGAATCACAGTGAAAAGTACTTCTTTTGTACATGTTGCATTGAGTAGAAAGATTTCAACACAAACACTTGACAGTCTAGATACAAGCAACACTGCTTCTCACTTTTGCTTTGTCTTGATCTTTTATCTCTTTCTTATACCTGATTTCTAGGAGAGGTCTCTATAACATTATTAACTTCAAATGATTAATTTGAAAAAATTGTAATCACAGATTTTTAGAAAATATATGGAAATGAAGAAAAAGATATCCCTTAATTATTTTCTATAGTCTATTATGATAGCTTGTTTTAGTATGTTATATTCAATTCATAAAACCATATCAATACATTACTGTTAGCTAAGATCCGTAATGTTCATTTTCAAGGTAATACTTTCAGTGGGTTTAACAAATGTATTTGGTCATGGATCAACAATTAAAGTATCATACAGAATCATATCATTACTTTAAAAGTGTCTTGTATTCCTCCCGTTAACTAGTCCACCCCTCTCTTCTAAATGTTCCACACTTGCCTGCATATTTCACTCACTGAGACTTGTTATCTGTATACTCTTAAATTTTCTGAGATGCCACATAGTTCCTTGTATCTTTTCAAACTGCCATCTGGAACTTAGAAACATGCTTTTAGTAATTTTCCATGTCTGTTCCTGGATATCTTATTTCTATTTAGCTATGAATAATATTCTATTGAATGAATGTGTCATGAATGGTTTATTATTCATCTACTGAAGAACATTTTGACTGCTTTAGGAGTATTGACAGTTATAGATATACTATAATAACTATCCATGCACAGTTTTTTGTTGAACCTTCATTTTCATCTTACTAAGAAAATAGTAGCTTGAATTAATAAAGAAACATATTTTATATAAAAGAAAATAGCAAGGAGTGTGTTGTTGGAAAGAGAGAGGGAGGGCAGTGTAGGTTGCAAATCCTGGCCTTATTCTTGTCCCTTTGGATTTCTTGATATTACACCTGGCAATTTTTGGGTTATTTTTCCATTTCAAAGTCTTTCATCTTAACCCCTCTATCTGCATTTTCTTCCATCACCACAGTAAGATAAAAAGCAACACTGTTAATATTAGGTAACTCTCTTGATATTCCTACTTTTATGTTCAAAAGGAAATTTTGTATCTCAGCTTTCTTCCATACAGTTCTCCTTCCTTTATATAGATAATGACATTAAGTATTGTATTATGAAATGCATATCAAAATTATTTAAGATCTACTAGTTTTACAAAATGGGTGTTCTAAGAAATGAGAGTAATGGATAATTTACAGAGATCACTTTGTGGGGCAATTTAAAGTAAAAACCTGCTTAACCAATACCTACACACCTGATTTTGGTCAATAATTTAGCAAACTAATTATTCAAATTTATTCTTCTACTGATGATGATAAAGATATCCAGACTTACTGTTTTGAGTTTATTTCTTGTCTGTGTACATAGCCAAAATCACTCCTGAATATTTTGGTTTTATCAGTCAAGGAATTCCTATCTTCACAATGATATTTCAATTTGGCTTCTTGCTCCTTTAATCCAGGAACTCACACTAATTTATTAGCAACTAACTGAGTACTGATTATCTATATTTCCCATTATATATATATTCCCAAATATAAAGATTTTAGAATTTGGAAAATGTTTACTATTTTTTAAAAATATCTGAGTGATATTGTATCCTTTTTATCACTCAAAATATCTATGTAGGTTTTCCTCACTTTCTCTTCTAATACATTTAGTGTATCAGGCCTTATGTGAAGGTTTTTGATCCACTTGGACTTAAGTTTTGTGCAAGGTGATAAGTATGGGTCTAATTTCATTCTTTTACATGTCGACATCCAGTTACACCAGCACCATTTGTTGGAGATGCTGTCCTTTTTCCATTGTATGGTTTTGGCTTCTTTGTCAAAAGTTAAGTGACAATAGGTGTGTGTGGGTTCATTTCTGGGTCTTTAATTCAATTCCATTATATTACTAAACTGGGGCTGAGGACTGATATGTAGGGACACCCTACTCTGGAAGAGTGGGTTGGAAGGGATGGGGGTAGAGGGTAGGAGAGCAGGACTGGGAAGGGTGGAAAGAGGGCACTGTGATGGAGATGTAACCTGAAGTAATAAACATTAAAAAAAGAAATAAAAATATCTATGGAGGAAACCTATGTAATTTATCCATGTCAATTTTTAATATTCCCCTCACAACATGATTATATTAGATTATTTAGAAAAGATGCATATTCTACCTTTCTATTACTCACAAACCCATATTTCTGAAAATATTCTTGCTACCAATGACTGAAACTCTAATTCCAATGACAATTTCAAAACAAGTATCTGCTTGAGTTCGTGACACTGTAATTTATCTTTTTCTTAGCATCCTTCTACCCTTGTCATCTCTAACTTATTCTCACATTTTCTTCTTACCTTTCTGGTGTCCTTTCACAATTTCCTGCAGACATATTTTCTGAAGATGGGAAAAATTAATCTTCAACTTCCCTTATTCTCAGGTATCTGAGTTGAGAAATGATAGTAATCTTAATAATAAACATCCTAGTATGTAATACTGTTGAGGCATCTAGATGAAAATTGAAACTTGTACTTGAAGATCAGGCACACACACACAATAGCAGAAAGATAATCTAGACGTACAGGTTAAGAATGCAACAATTTTCCTGGCCCTAGAGGCATTATTGATGGGGCTGATATGTCGTCACATGTGCATCAGTACGTGGCAGAGAGGAGAGAGGCTATATCTACATTCAGTTTTCTGACCTATGAACATCTGAGTGAATAGTAGCCTAACATTCCTGGGAAAAAAAGCAAGCTGGATACCAACAGAACATTAGCCACCATGGGGTAGCCCGTGATGACTATGGGACCAGTACCAGGGGTTGGAAGAACTCTACCTAGCCTGGATGTGGGGGTTGTGGAGTCCCAGCCCTGAGGTGAGATCTGGCCCAGATGGGGTCAAAAGAGTGGGAGAGCTGTTTCTGCCCCTAACATGCAGCAGGTCCTTGGGAGAACAGGCCCTGTCTGGATACCACACTACAGCTGGTCCTGGATATGGGGGTTGTGGATGAGCCAGCCCTGAGGGAGTGAGTGTCGGAGAGCCAGCCCTGCCTTCTGTATGCTAAGTGGTGGTATTGACTTGGGAGAGATGCGCTCCCCTCCCTTTTACCCTTACCACCATTGGCCAACAGGAGATCTGGCCCAGGTGGGGGTCACAAGAGCAGGAGAGCTGTCCCTGCTCCTCACATGCTGCAGCACTCGGGAGACCAGGACTTGCACCTTTCCATAATAGAAGTGGCCTTGCAAGTGGTTGCAGGTCCAGAACCATGGCTTTGAGTTGGCCCACCCCAACATCTACCCCATGGATGAACTGCTATAGTGGAAGAAGAGGCCAGTTCCACAACCCAAAACTAGAGGCTCTCTATGACACAGGACACTTATAGCATATCTGAGAGGGTTTCCAGAGAGGTCCCAGTATTGACAAAGTACCAGAAACCAGAGGCCTTGTACCAGAACAAGGAGTCATTTTAATGAACATTTGCAACACAATGTGTGAATAAAAGCAAACATTGTAGAACATACTGAGACTCACTGCAGCTTCCACAATGAGATTTTATTTTTTATGCTGGAAAAGATTGCAAGGGTGGAGGGTGGTTCTGAGGGGAGGTGGGAGATCAAAGGGAACAGAGTGCATGATGCGAAATTCACATAATAATTTTTTTTCAAAAGAAGTTATCTTTGAAAAGAAAAAAAAAAGAATCCAACAGTTTGAGTAATGGTGGTTATAGTGATGACAATGTGGTTGGGTAATATATTGACAAATAATAAAACCACTTTTATTGAATCTTTTCATGACCATAAAACACTTGAAAAGTTTAAAACACCATGTTCATAAAACTCAAGACTCCTTTTATATAAAATATAGCAATAATTATAAATTACAATGTCTCTCAAATTTCTCTAAGGCATTGTTTTGTTAAAACCACGTATTGTTGGGGAAAGTCTAATAACATTGCTTCTGATGGACTGATTTCAATGCTGAGATCTACTTACTGCCCCATCTGAGGCATTTTCTTTTTCTTTTTCTTTTTCTGTGTTGTATGTTTTATTCCTATGGTATAATGGATAAATCAGAACTTGAAGACAACAGTATTTCTGAAGATTTGGATTAAGATGTACTGAAAAATGATGTGAGGATTGTTTAGTGTTTAATTTTATGACCTCTATAATTATGGGTATTTTGGATCTTCATTGTCTTCTCAGTAACTCTTTCATGAGGAACTTTAACCAGATTATCTCCTAGACTTAGTTCTTCATCTGAGAACTATTTTGATTTTTAAAATTTTTTTTTTAGTTTTTTTTTTACTTTATTTTTTATTTCTTCAAGTTACATCTCAATCGCAATCCCCTCCCTACTCCCCCCTCCAGTCCCACCCTCCCACCCTCAACTCCCATCCTCTTCCCTTTTTTTTATTTGTTTAAGTTTAAGGCATATCTTATTTTCCCCAACAGCTCCCCCTTCAGTCCAACAAATGGCTCTTTCTCTGATGATAATAAATACAATACAAAACAACAGAGGTAATTAGGCCACAGTTCTGAAGGTTATATGGCTTAGCGTACATTCCCAATGTCCAGACCATATGTATTTGCACCTGACTTTAACATTCTACTATCTAACCATCTCCATGAGTTTAAAGTTCTATATTTAACTCAACTTTCATACTAACTTGCAACATAATTTTAAAAACATCTTCTTAGATCTATAACACTCTCTTGATTCCTAAACAACTCAAAATTTAATTATGAGACTCTAGCTATCTAGTCTTCAACCACCTCAGAGACCTGAGAGGGATAAATATATCTGTTTATATAGGAAGTGCAGGGCCTGCAGCTGCCAAAACTAAGAAATGAAATACCAGTGGCTGCCAGAACAGTTCCCATTTTTTTCTCCATACATTACAGCATCGATTTTCAGTCGTATGGCCCCGTTTCTCTGACAGACATTTATTGTAAAGCAGTGATTATGAAAGACTTGCCTACCCTGTCTTGGCAGAGCTAGGCTGTCGACTTACCTGCTTCCAAGTTTTGTCCATTTTGGACAGAATTCTGTCTACTGTTGGAGCAAGGGGTTTTTCTTGCCAAGAGATAGGCTTGCGAGTAATTCAATCATCTCCCATTGGATGCTCATCTTCTACTTGGAGTAGAATAGGGGGTGCTGTCAGGAGTTGATATGTCTCAATATAAAAAGAATATAAAGTTAAGAAACCATCTTTGAACGCCATATTCTACAGATCTCTTGAGGTTTTTGAAGAGGCCCTATTTATCTCTTATATTAGGATAAGCAGAAGTTGCTTGTCTCTTAGCAACTTTATTTCTGATTAGCTTAGAAAATAACTATAATAGCCTGCCATAGTACCTAATACAATGACAGGCTTGCATGACTATTAGTTTGCATTTCTTAATTATCTTAAAGAGTTTATGACAATTAGTAGCCAAAGGCTGAAACTTCATATTTCATTTTTTATCTTTACCATCTAACCCTTCCATCCGATTTCTTTGGAGAGGAGTGTCCCTATAAAACAGTCCCTCACCTCAGTTCAGAGGTTGTATGAGGGCCAAGAGCCTCCTAATACATTGGGGGTCCATGAGGCAGTACCACCAGTGAAAAGTGTCTTATTGCCCAGGAGAGAGAACTAAAACACAAACAAACAAATAAGCAGACATACAGATAAAAAAGAGTAAAAAATAGAAAAAAAATAAAAAGTCTATGTCCATGATCCTTTGGTGTGTTGGTTGTAGTATCGATATCCTCTACTATATAGCTAAAATCCTACTACAAGTGAATAGAGGCCATATGCATCTTTCTGAGTCTGGGTTAGCTAACTCATAATGAGCTTTTCTAGTTCCGTCCATTTGGCTGCAAATTGCATAATTCCATTGTTCCTGATAGCTGAATAATATTCCATTGTGTAGATGTATCACAGTTTTTTAACCCATTCTTCAGTTGAGGGACATCTGGGCTGTTTCCAGTTTCTAGCTATTACAAATAAGGCTGATATGATCATAGATGAGGAAACTTCCTTGTGATTCTGTGAGGAGACATTAGGGTGTATACCCAGAAGTGGTATGGCTGGGTCCTGAGGTAAAGCTATTCCAAGTTTTCTAAGATATCGCCATAGTGAGCTCCATAGTGGTTGCACAAGCCTGCATTTACACCAGCAATGGAGTAGGGTTCCCCTTTCTCCATACCCTCGCCAGCATGTGCTGTCATTTCAGCTTTTGATCTTAGCCATTCTGACAGGTGTGAGATGGAATCTCAGAGTTATCTTGAGTTGCATTTCCCTGATGATTAAGGATGTTGAGCATTTCTTCAGCCATTAGGGATTCCTCCTTTGTGAATTCTCAATTTAGCTCTGTCCCCCATTTTTTTGATTGGTTTATTTGGTTTCTTGGTATTTAATTTCTTGAGTTCTTTGTAGATTTTGGATATTAGCCCTCTGTCAGATGTGGGGTTGGTGAAGATTTTCTCCCAGTCTGTAGGCTGCCACATTGTTCGAATGACAGTGTCTTTTACCTTACAGAAGCTTTTCAGTTTCATGAGGCCCCATTTATTGATTGTTGATCTCTGGTCCTGAGCTGTTGGTGTTCTGTTCAGGAAGTGGTCTGCTGTGCCAATGAGTTCAAGGGTTTTTCTACTTTTTCTTCTAGTAGATTTAGTGTGACTGGCCTTATGTTTAGGTCTTTGATCCACTTGGACTTAAGTTTTGTACAAGGTGATAAGTATGGGTCTCATTTCATTCTTTTACAAGTGAGCATCCAGTTGGACCAGCACCATTTGTTGAAGATGCTGTCCTTCTTCCATTGTTCCGTTTTGGCTTCTTTGTCAAAAATTAGGTGGCCATAAGTGTGTGGGTCTATTTCTGGATCTTCAATTCGATTCCATTGATCTACTGGTCTGTTTCTATACCAATAACCATGCTGTTTTTACTACTATTGCTGTGTAGTACAGCTTGAAATCTGCGATGGAGATAACTCCAGATGTTTTTTTAAGGTACAGAATTGATTTAGCTATTCTGTGCTATTTCTTGTTCCATATGAAATTGACACTAGCTGTTTCCAAGTCTATAAAGAATTGTGTTGGTATTTTGATAGGAATTGCATTGAATCTATATATTGCTTTTGGTAGGATAGCCATTTTTATTATGTTGATCCTGCCTATCCAAGGGCATGGGAGATCTTTCCATCTTCTAAGGGCCTCCTCCATTTCTTTCTTCAAGGGCTTGAAGTTCTTGTTTTACAGGTCCTTTACTTGCTTGGTTAGAGTTACCCCCAGGTATTTTATATTGTTTGTGGCTATTGTGAAGGGGATTGTTTCCCTTATTTCTTTTTCAGACCACTTGTTTGTTGTATAAAGAAGGGCTTCTGATTTTTTTGAATTAATTTTTTATCTAGCCACCTTGTTGAAGGTGTTTGTCAGCTGTAAGAGTTCTCTGGTGGAATTTTTGGGGTCACTTATATATACTATCATATCATCTGCAAATAGGAATAATTTGACTTCTTTGTTTCCAATAGTTATCCCCTTGATCTCCTTTAGTTGTCTTATTGCTCTAGCAAGATCTTCAAGTACTATATTGAAGAGATATGGTGAAAGTGGACATCCTTTCTTGTCCCTGAGTTTAGAGGAAATGCTTCAAGTTTCTCTCCATTTAATTTGATGTTGGCCACTGGCTTGTTGTATATTGCCTTTATTATTTCTAGGTACGGTCCTTGTATGCCTGTTCTCTCCAGAACTTTTAGCATGAAGGGGTGTTGGATTTTGTCAAATGCTTTTTCTGCATCTAGCGAGATTATCACATGTTTTTTTTCTTTCATCTTGTTTATATGGTGAATGACATTGACAGACTTTCGCATGTTGAACCATCCCTGCATTCCTGGGATGAAGCCTACTTGATCATAGTGTATGATACTTTTGATGTGTTCTTGAATACGGTTTGCTAATATTTTATTAAGTATCTTTGCATATATGTTCATGAGGGAGATTGGTCTGAAGTTCTGTTTCTTTCTTTGGTATTTGTGTGGTTTAGGAATCAGGGTGACTGTGGCCTCATAGAATGAGTTTGGCAATGTTCTTTCTGATTCTATTTGGTGAAAGAGTTTGAAAAGTATTGGTGTTAGCTCTTCTTTGAATGTCCGGTAGAATTCCATGCTAAAGCCACCTGGCCCTGGGCTTTTTTTTGGTCGGGAGATTTTTAATGACTGTTTCTATTTCCTTATAGGTTATAGGGCTGTTTAATCTGTTTATCTGATCTTGATTCGGTAGGTGGAACTATCAACAAAACTGTCCATTTCACTTAAGTTTTCAAATTTGGTGGAGCATAGATTTTTAAAGTAGGATCCAAATATTCTCTGGATTTCCTCAATGTCTGTTGTTATTTCTCCCATTTCATTTCTGATTTTGTTGATTTGTGTTTTCTCCTTCTGCCTTTTAGTTAATTTGGCTAAGGGTCTGTCTATTTTGTTGATTTTCTCGAAGAACCAACTCTTGGTTTCATTGATTCTTTGTACATTTCTTTTTGTTTCTAAGTTGTTGATTTCAGCCCTAAGTTTGATGATCTCCTGTCTTCTGCTCCTCTTGGGAGTGTTTGCTTCTTTTTTTTTTTTTTTTCCAATTCACCCAGTTTAGCTGTTAATTCGCTAATACGAGCTGTCACAATTTTCTTTTGGAAGGCACTTAGTGCTATGAAATTTCCTCATAACACAGCTTTCATTGTGTCCCATAGGTTTGGGTATGTTGTGTCTTCATTTTCGTTGGATTTTAAGAAGTCTTTGATTTCCTTCTTTATTTCTCCCCTGACCTAGTGGTCCTCTAGTAAAGAGTTTTTCAATTTCCATGTGTGTGTAGACATTTTGTTGATTCTTTTGCTGTTGAAGTCCAGCTTTATTCCATGGTGGTCTGATAAGATACAAGGGGTTATTTCATTTTTTTTTTTTTTTGTATCTGTTGAGGCTATCTTTGTGTCCTACTATATGGTCGATTTTGGAGAATGTTCCGTGAGGTGCTCAGAGAAGGTGTATTCTTTTGTGTTTGAGTGAAACATTCTGTAGATATCTGTTAGATCCATTTGGTTCATGTTCTTTGTTAGACTCACTATTTCTCTGTTTGGCTTCTGTCTTGATGATCTATCCATAGTTGTGAGTGAGGTGTTGAAGTCTCCCACTACTAAGCATTTGGGTAAATGTGCGATTTAAGTTTTAGAAGCGTTTCTTTTATAAATGTAGGTGCCTTTGTATTTGGGGCATAGATGTTCAATATTGAGATGTCCTCTTGATGAATATTTCCTTTAATGAGTAGGTAATGCCCTTCTCTGACTTTTTTATTAACTTCAATTCGAAGTCTATTTTGTTTGATATTAGGGTGGCTACTCCAGCTTGTTTCCTGGGTCCATTTGCTTGGAAAACCTTTTCCCAGCCCTTTACTCTGAGTTATTTTCTATCTTCAATAGTGAGATGTGTTACTTGTATGAAGCAAAAAGATGGGTCTTGTTTATGGATCCAGTCTGTAAGTCTGTGTCTTTTTATTGATGAGTTGAGTTCATTGATGTTGATGGATATTATTAATGACTAGGGGTTGTTATTACCCATTATTTTGGTATAGCTGTTTGCCTTGCATTTCTTTTTGTTTAGTTGCTGTGGAGATTTCTATTTCCTCTGTTTTCTTGGGTGTAGTTATCTTCTCTGGGTTGGAATTTTCCTTCTAGGATCTTCTGTATGGCTGGGTTTGTGGTTAGATATTGTTTAAATTTGATTTTGTCATGGAATATCTTGTTTCTCCATCTATGTTGATAGAGAGTTTTGCTGGGGGTAGTAGTCTGGCTGGGCACCTATGTTCTCTCAGGGCTTGTAGGACATCTTTCCAGGCCCTTCTAGCTTTTAAAGTTTCGGAGGAGAAGTCAGGTTTAATTCTGATGGGTCTGCCATTGTATGTGACTTGGCCTTTTTCTCTTACAGCTTTTAAAATCCTTTCTTTGTTCTCTACATTTGGAGTTTCTATTATTATGTGGAGAGAGGAGTTTCTTTTCTGATCTAATCCATTTGGTGTTCTGTAAGACTCTTGGATTTTTAATGGCATCTCTTTCTTTAGGTTTGGGAAGTTTTCTTCTATGATTTTGTTGAAGATATTTCCTGGACCATGGAGTCGGGAGTCTTCTCTTTCTTCTATGCCTATAATTCTTAGGTTCTGTATTTTCATTGATTCCTTGATTTTTGGATGTTGTGGGTGAGAGATTTTTTTTTTAGCCTTCTCATTTTCTTTGGATGTTGTACTGATTTCTTCCATCGAATCTTCCATGCCTGAGATCCTGTCTTCTATATCTTGAATCCTATTTTTGGTACTCAATCCATAGTTCCTGCTCTATTCCCTTGATTCTCCATTTCCATTTTTAACTCTGACTGTGTTTTCTTTATTGTTTCCATTTCCATTTTCATTTCTTGAGTGGTATTATTTGTTTTGTACATTTCCTTCTCCATTTTGCTTGTTTTTTCCTGGAAGTCTTCCATTATTCCCCCCTTTTTCTTATTCAAGTTGAGCCCCTTTTGGTTGGCGCTCTCTAATGGTGTTAACCATCATTTTTGTCTGTGCAATTGTGGCTTCTTTGAATTCCTTCATAGATTTAAGTTCTTCTTGAAGGGACTCTATCACTTTCCATAATGCAGAATTGTCATGGTTTTCATGTGTTTCAGCTGTGGTGAGGTGGTCCGGGCTGGATGAAATACTGTTGCTTTCTTTTGTTGGAGTCATTACGCTCTGATTTTTTTTTTCTGGGGCCTCTGGCCATTTAGAATTTTTAGCTGTCTTCTGGACTTGGTTCCAAAGGGGGCGCTTTGGTATAGGGGTCAATTTGCCTTACTCCACCCCTGTAAGGTGAGTCATTCAGCTCTGCCTCCTAGGTGGAGACCTAATTTATCCAGGGGGTGGAGCTGTAGACACATAAGCTCTGGTTCCCCACCGAAAGGGCCAGTACTAGCAAAAAAGTCTGATAGTAATTGAAACTACCTCACAGTTTGCCCAGAGTTGGTTTCTGTAGTGGGTAAATCTGCCTTCACCCCTTATAGCCTTGCTGCTCCTGAGCCCATTTCTGGAAGCTGGCAAGTGAAGTCACTGTCGACTAAGTTCTGGCAGTGGGTTGCAATCTGCAGCCTGGCGAGCACTCTGCAGCCGAGCTGTGGGTCCACAACCCTCAGCCAGATAGCCGGATCATGTGTGCGAGACCTAAGGTGGCCAAGTAGGCAGGAGAGTATTCCTGCATGGGGTCTGAGTCTGCCAGCTGGGCACTAGATTGGAACTTACCTGGTGTGTCTCTTCTGGTGGGGGAGGGGGATACAGATTCCCGGACTCAGCGGTACCGTGAGTGTCTGAGAGTAGGAGGGAGCGTCCCACCCAAGGACCTTTAGTGGTCCCTGGGTAGCTGGGCAAGACTGAGTGGGGGTTGATTCTCCCAGATTTTTTCATACAGCATCCTGCAATACCCACCCTTGTGTGTCTGCCTTCCCCAGATCAAAATGTGTCCATGCGGGCCGCCGCCATCTTGGATTTCCTCCTGAGGCATTTTCTTGATTGGCTTATAAGAGTCGCTGATGGCCAATTAGCTGGGTAGAGTATAAAAAGGCGGGACTTCCTGATATGAAAACAGGAAACCTGCATTTTACACAGAGGTTTGGCTTTTTCCACAGAGAGACATGGAAGCAGATAGACGTGTTTGAGAATGCTGGAAGGTAATCACAGGTCCATAGTGGTTTGGGATTTGGTGGCCCGGGGTTAATTTAAATTAGGTAATTGAGAGTCTGCCCAGCTGAGGCTAAGCATTGAAACATTAAAAGGTCTTGGTGTATTTAATTACTGGCGAAAGGACCGTGGTAGTTTATAGGCCTTCAATCCAAGCAATCCAGGGCCATCAGTCTCCCAGCCAGCTCAGGTGAATCTCCTGCCAAGCCTCCGGCAATTCTACTGGCCTAATATAACAACTCATATTAGTTAACAGAGTTTAGGTTATAGGTGGTGTAGGCCACCCTTGGCCCAAGGCTTTTTCCCCAGGACAAATCAAGTTACCGGTTAAGGTGGGCCAGGCCCATGGCCTGGCAGGATATCCTGCCGGGTGACCGGCTGCTCTGTCAGGCTTCTGGCTGCTCCACCAGCCTAATCTTAAAGTTTGTACTTATTAGTAAGTACAATTGGTAGTAAAAAAAAAAAAACACTTATTATTTTAACATAGAGTTATAGATCTCAAGACTTGTCATAGTATAAATCATGTGACTATAAAAATTTATACAATAAGGAAAAGTTACAAAGCATTCAAGAAACCATATTTTGAGAATTTATGTAAAATTTGCAAAATGCCATGTAATGTAAGTGGTAGATTTACTCATTATGAGTTTTGCTGTGGTATTTTTTGGCTACTCATGAGGTTTTTTTTATATATAATTTATTACCAGGATGTATATAGTTCTTATCATTTGAAACCATATATTTTTATGTAGAAGGAGATCCCTCAAGTAAGACAATGAATAAAATAAGCCAAGTTAGTAAAGCTATAATAATGGAAAAACCATTTTACACTTTATGATATTTATGATAAATATATAGCACTGGCATGGTAGGAAACACCCCTTAACCAGAGAATTTGAGAGACCGAGGCAGGTTGATCTCTGTGAATACAAGATTAGCCATGTATACATAGGAAGGAAGCTCTAGTCCAGTTGTAGCTACATACTGAGATCCAATCTCAAATTAAATCAAAACAAAGCAAAGCAAGCAAGCAATGTAAGCCTCAAATTTGACAGCAAAGACAAAGGACAGTTATGTTTTCAATATTGCTTTGAATCCTGGCTACAGTCTGGGGAACGTGATCTTTGACTCATATCTTCAGAGGAATCATAGTAAAAGTTACCTCAAGACTTAAGATAAGACCTATAGAATAAGCATAAAGATTCATACAAGATTGAAAATTCAGTTACACTGAAAGAATCATTAATAACAAGTGAGGTTTCAGTGACTAGAACCTATCCTGGAGTCTTCTAACTAATACAAGATGAAAAATTGCTATGAAATTTTTTGTAGTGTGGTATTTAGTGTTGTCAGTTTGGTGGTAACTATAATTCCTTGGTAGTTGGGTGTCTAGATATGACTGTGAAAGATTATCCTGATTATACTAATTGACATGGGACGACATGTCCCTTGTGGGTGACACCATTCTCTGAAAAGGATCAGGAGCTTTATTTAAAATAGAGAAACCATACACAAAACGTTAAAGAAAACCATACACAAAACGTTACACAAAACGTTAAAGAAAACCATACACAAAACGTTAAAGAAAAGGCATGTATTCAACATTGATCTCTACTCCTGATTATGGATGGAGGTATCCAGCTCCCTTGAGCTCCCTGTCATGATTCCTCACTATGGAGTATAATGGGGGACCATAAAACAAAATTTAAAATTTCTTCCTTAAGCTTTTTTTGTCAGAGTATTTTATCATAGCATCAGAAAAAAATACATTATTCACCATTGTAATAGTGAATACACTTAGTCTAAAAGGGTTCACACAACCAGTTCATTGTAAATCTAGAATTCATATACATATTTTCATTCCTAAGACAGAAAATGGAATATTCAATGAGTGAGCAATAGCTATTGCTTAGAAATTTAGGTGACTAGTGAAAGTTGAGTGTTCTGCTTTGAATAATTTACACACTTAAATGCATTATGCTTGTATGCAGATTATGTATTCATATATGATATATGTATTAGTTATAATTTTTGTTTGTGTAGCACTGAAAATTGGCAGTTCTGTCTTATTCTAAGAGCAATGACAGAGGATTGAGCATGACTCATGAAAAAATTGTCATCACTACTACCTACTGAATAAGGCTATTAATTCAAAGATCTCATGTGTGTTAGACAGCTTTACAAATTAAAACAAATAATAGATCTGCTGAACAGAGCAGTACTGCAGATGAACCTCTACCTGGGGTACTTCTTCTTTGTCTGTGAATGGAATGAAGTGAAAAACACATGCTGGCAAGGATGTGGAGGAAGTAGAGGATTACTCCATTGTTTGTGGGAGTGCAAATTTGTACAACCATTTTGGAAATCAATCTGTCAGTTTCTCAGTAACTTGAGAATAGTTCTTACTCAAGACCTAGTTATACCACTCCTTGGCATATACCAAAAAGATGCTCTACCATACCATAAGAATATTTGCTCAAGTATGTTCATAGAAACTTTATTCATAATGGACACAAACTGTAAAGAACCCATGGAGAAAGAAAGTGTGGTACACAATGGGTACTCACCAATTAAAAACAAGAATATTTTGAAATTTGCAGGCAAATGGATAGAAATAGATAATATCATCCTGAGTAAGATAACACAGACCTAGAAAGACAAAAATGGTATGTACTCACTCATAAGTGGATATTAGCCATTAAGTACAGGACAACCATGCTGCAATTCACAGTCCCAAAGAAGGTGAATAAGAAGGAGGGATCAAGGGAGGATGTCTGAATCTCACTAAGTAGGGGAAATAAAATAGACATTAGAAATGGGTGGAGAGAGGGAACTTGATGAGAAGGTGTTGGAGAGGGGATTGAGAAAGTGTCGCGTCCCCCCTTGTCCAGCAAGGAATGACACAACTCATAAAACTCTTCTCCTGCAGTTTATTCAGGTCCCTTGAAAACAGTCTTCCGAATAAAGGGGCAGACCCAACCCACAGGCTAAATACTAAATGAACAGCCAGTCAAGTAAAGCCAAGTGGTGCTATCTTAGAGGTCCATGTATGTGGAAACAAGCCAGATCAGCAGTCTATGCCAAATATGAACTTATTATCATAGAGAGCGCTCACCGTCGGGCTGGTGGAAGGCGGAGACCAGCGCCATCTTTAGGGCGCGGCACTTCGCAGCTCTCTACAAGAAAGGGGTGGGAATCAGGTGTGGAGAGATCAGGGATTCAGAGTGGGTGAGAGAGTTGCAAGAAAGAAGGGAAATTGATGTTGGAACACCTCTGGGACAAGCTTGAAACCTGTTATGGGGTAGGATTCTAAGAGAATATGGGGGTGACCCTAGATGAGACTCCTAGCAGTGGGGGATACTGAGGCTGAAGTGACCACACCTGGTAGCCAGGCAGGACTTCCAGTGGAGGGAGGGGGACACCAATCCATCCACAAAAGCTTGATCCTAAATTTGTCCTGTCTACCACATATGCAGGTATCCAAGATGGAGCAGAGATTGAGAGAATGTCCAACCAATGACTGGCCCACCTTGAGACCCACGTCATGGGAAAGACTCAAACTCTGACACTATTAATGATACTCTGCTATCCTTGCAGACAGGAACCTGACATAACTACCATCTGAGAGAGGTTTTATCTTGCAGATAACGGAAATAGATGCAGAGACCCACAGTCAAATATTAGGTGAAACTCACAGAATCGTGTGGAGGAGATAGGGGAAAGTTTGAGGGAGCTGGAAGAGTCAATGTCACCACAAGAAAACCTATATATCCAACTAACTTGGGCACAGGAGGGCTCATAGAGACTGAACCACCAACTGAAGAACATGAATGGACTGGTCCTAGGTCCCCTACACATATAAAGCTGATGGTCTGCTTGGTACTCAAGTGGATCCCCTAATAATTAGAGCAGCAACTCTCTCTGACTTGGAGTCTGTTATCTCCCTCTGGATCCCATCTTCCCAGCAGAGCAGCCTTGTCTTACCTCAGTGGAAGAGGAGGCACTTAGTCCTGATGCGATTTGATGTGCCAGAGTGGGTTAGTATCAGGTGTAGTGTGTATGGAGGAAGTGGTTGAGAGGGTGAGACTGGGAGGAGAGGAGGGAGTAGGGTTGGGATTGGAATGCAAAATAAACAAGTTAATTAATTATTGAAGAAAAACAGTAAAAAATAATTTAAAAGCACTTGGGCTTCTGTGGAATTCATTATCCAATATTGGACTGTTTTTCTGGGGCAGTTGAATTACAATTTTTCATCTGTGCTTCAGATCTTACTCTTGCTTTAGGCTTCATTGACCTTGTCATAGAGATAGTCATTCTTTCCTCTTCCACTGGCTTTTTTTTTCTTTCTATTTTTCTTTTTTAAAAATGGACTTTCTTCCATACAATATATTTTGATTATGGTTTCTCCTCCCTCAACTCTTCCCACATCTTCTCTACTTCCCTCCCCCATCCAAATTCCACTGGCTCTAATTCACATGATAAAAATATCTCTTTGAATCTCAGAGAGCTGAAAAAAAATCCATGAATAAATTTTAAATGTTTCAAGGCTGGTTTCTGAAAAGTAGTATAAAAATGTTTGGTATTTCAGGATGTGGTGGCACATGCCTTTCATTTCAGCACTTGGAAGGCAGAGACAGGAACATTTCTGTTACTTGGAGTCCAGCCTTGTTTATTTAGAGAGATGAAGGCCATGCGGTGTTGTAGAATGAAACAAACATTTCACAAAAGAAAATAGTTTTTGCATAGTGGTTCATAGAAGTAGAGGTCTTTTAAATATGCACAGTATTTGTGAATCATTTACGAAAATACTTTTCTTTCTATAATAATTGCTTTGGTATATCTGTCAAAATTCAGTTTTGTATGGGGATATTTCAATGTTTTATACTCTGTTTCATCACTCATTCTCTTGTTTAATGTAGGTTTAAAACTAGACTTAAACTTCAACAGTATTATTCACAATATATAAGATTTTCCTATAAATATACTGAATATATTAAATGCTTTGAATTTTATGTGAAATTTGGAATACTACTTTCACCTTTTAAAAAAATTTAACATTTATTTATTTCTTTAAGTTACATCTCAATCATAGTCCCCTCCCTTCCTCCCTCCTGGTCTCACCCTACTATCCTCTTCACCTTCTCCCTCCAATCCTCTTTTTCTTTTTATTTAAAGTGTATCTTTTTCCCCCAACATCTCCCCTGTTTAGTCCAATAAAAGGCTTTCTCTTATAACAATAAATACAATATAAAACAGTAAGAACAATTAGTCAACAATTATGAAAATTATAAGATACAACATATATTTCCAATGTCCAGTCCATATGCATTTGGCAACTAATAACAATATTCTATTATCTATCTCGATGAGTTTAAATTTCTATAACTAATTCAGTTTCCATCTTAACTTGCATTACCAACTTTAAAAAAAGTCTTCTTAGACCCAGAACATTATTTTAATTCCTTAACAACTTAAAACTTAACTGGGAGACTATAACTATCTAGTCTTCAATCACATCAGAGACCTGAGAAGAATAAATATACATGAGAAACAGGAATTGAAAAGCAAGAAGCTTTCAAAACTAAGAAACGACAGACAACTGGCTGCCTGGACAGTCACCAATTTCTCTCTATAACATTACGGAATCTATCTTTAGCCTTTTGGCCCAGTACCTCTGACAGACTATAATTCTAAAGCAGGAATTATGAAGGAATTGTTCACCCTATCTTGGCAGAGCTAGGCTGTTGACTTACCTGCTTCCAAGTTTTATACTTTTTGAATAATATTCTGTCTACACTTGAAGCAATGTGATTATTTTGGCCATTTGGTGGGTTATAGATGTTTGTTGTCATTTAGGGGGATTGCTTACAAGTTGTTAAATGTTCTTTTTTAAACAAAGTGTAGGAGGTTAGATCCAGGGATTTATTTGTTTTTCTTTTCTATATCCTTTTTTCTCTCCTACGTAGGGGGAAAAGACTTGAAAAGAAAAAAAAAGGGGATATAGACATGATATAGGAATGATAAAGAAAAAAGGGTAGATTATTGAACCTACTCTTTTTTTGTTTTTTTTTTTTTTATTTTATTTCTTTATTTTTTAATTTTTTTAAATAATTTATTTTTTATTTCTTCAAGATACATCTCAATCACAATCCCCTCCCTACTCCCCCCTCCAGTCCCACCCTTCCACCCTCCTCCCCCTCAAGCCCTCCATCCTCTTCCCTTCTTTTTTTTTTTAGTTTAAGGTATTTATTTTCCCCCCAACTTCTCTCCCTTTCAGTCCAAATAATGTTTCTTTTTCTTATAACTATAAATACAATACAAAACAACAGAAATAAATAGGCCACGATTATAAGAGTTATATGGCTTAGCATACATTCCCAATGTCCAGTCCATATTTAATTGGCACCTGACTTTAACATTCTACTATCTAACCATCTCCATGAGTTTAAAGTTCTATATCTAACTCAGCTTTCATACTAACTTGCCTCATAATTTTAAAAATATCTTCTTAGATCCAGAACACCGTCTTGACTCCTAAACAACTCAAAATTTAACTATGAGACTCTAGCTATCTATTCTTCAACCACCTCAGAGACCTGAGAGGGATAAATATATCTGATTATATAGGAAGTGCAGGGCCTGCAGCTTCCAAA
>CAJQZJ010028673.1:0-12836 GCA_907164525.1 Lophiomys imhausi | reverse complement strand
CCAAGGATACACAGAGAAACCCTGTCTCGAAAAAACCAAAAAAAAAATATATAATTACATTATTTTCCCCTTTCCCTTTCTTCTCTTCAGCTCCTCCCATTTACTCCCTCCCCTTTGTTGGCATCTTTTTCTTAATTTGTTCATACTTTTAAAAGATGAAATACAGATAATTAATTATACAGTTCTGGTCAAGATGTTACATTTCTGTCTCAATTCTGGTTCCACATCAAGGCCCCTACTTGTCTGAATGTATAAATTAATTCAGAGAAATGATTACTTTGCTCCAGGGTGTCATTTTCCAGTTAGATAATTACTCTTCACTAAGATGCTAAACTCTTTATTCCAAAGATTCAGAGGGTGACTTATCTGTGTTTTTAGATGTTTTGCATTGATACCTGCATATGAACAGAGATTTTAAAGATTTTTTTTGACCACTATTGCCCCTTAAAAAGAAATGAAAAAAAAAAAAAAAAAAAAACCCAGACTTTTCAATGTCTGTAATTTAGCCAATTGTATGATACAATTCTAAACATTTTTTTTTTTGGTTTTTCAAGACAAGGTTTCTCTGTGTAGCCCTGGCTGTCCTGGACTCACTTTGCAGACCAGGCTGGCCTCAAACGTGCAAAGATCCTCCTGCCTCTGCCTCCCAAGTGCTGGGATTAAAGGCGTGCACCACCACCGCCCGGCCACTTTTCTTTTTTTTTTCTAAACATTTTTGAAAGATTTATTTATTTAACGTATATACAATGTTCTGTATTGAAGTATGTATGCCTGCACCCCAGAAGAAGGCACCAGATCTCATTATAGATGATTATGAACCACCATGTGATTGCTGAGAATTGAACTCACGACCTCTGGAAGAGCAGTCAGTGCTCTTAACCTCTGAGCCATCTCTCCAGCCCTTCTAAACATTTTTCCTTTTCTTTTCTTTTTTTTTTTTTGGTTTTTGAGACAGGGTTTCTCTGTTGTAGTTCTGGCTGTCATGGAACTCTGTAGACCAGGCTGGCCTTGAACTCAGAGATCCACCTGTCTCTGCCTCCTGAGTGCTGGGATTATAGGTGTGAGCCACTACCACCCAGTTAAAATTCTGATTTCTAACAGATCTGATCTTTGTTTCTCATCAGTTATTAATTTTTAATAACTAAAAGAGACAATCTGGTTAAATTTTTTTTTTTGATTTTTTCGAGACAGGGTTTCTCTGTGTAGCCCTGGCTGTCCTGGATTTGCTTTGTAGACCAGGCCTGGCTAAAAGAAATTTTAAAAGAATACTATATTGTTATCTAATTTCTTCCATAATGTGGGTTCAAGTTATTTTTTCAAACCAAATCTGATATAATGCCAATATAATAAAACAGGGAAAGTCAGTATCCAAATATAAGAGCAATAGTAGGGGCTGGAGAGATGGCTCAGCAGTTAAGAGCACTGGCTGTTCTTCCAGAGGACCCGGCTTCAAAGTCCAGGCCCCACCTGGCACTTCACAGCTGTCTGTAACTGTGGGACTTGGTGGCTCACGCCTTTAATCCCAGCACTGGACAGGCAGAGACAGGCGGATCTCTGTGAGTTCAAGGCCAGCCTGCTCTACACAGCAGTGAGTCCAGGACAGCCAGGGCTATACAGAGAAACCCTGTCTCAGATAACCTGAAAAAAAGAAATTTTACCTTCAATTACCTTGCATCTGTTCCAAGGATGATTAACTGATTAGAACTTCAACTACTGTGGTGAGGTTGGAATGTTCTAAGTACAGAGCCTAATTATAATTTATCTCGGGCTATCTTTAGCTCCCTAAAAAGCCTTTTCTTTCTTGTCCACCTTTGTGTCTAACTGAACATCCTGTGACTAACATACAACTTCTGTATTCAATTTCTGAAATAACTAAAAAAAAAAAAAAGGTGTTTTGCCTGCATGCTTGCTTGTGGACCACATACGTGCACGGTGCCTGCAGAAGCCAGAAGAGGAAGAAGAACAGGGTGTAGAATCCTCTGGAACTGGAGTTACAGATAGCTGTGAAGCACCATGTGAGGGGGGTGGGACCTGAACTCTGGTCTTCTACAAGAGCAAGAAGTGCTCTGATCTGAACAGTCTCTCCAACCCTGAAAGGTTGATTAAATGCATAACTCCAGGCCAGGTGTGGTGATACCTGAGAGGCAGAGGCAGGCAGATCTCTGAATTTGTGACCAGTCTAGTCTACAGAGTGAGTTCCAGGACAGCCAGGGCAACACAGAGAAACCCTGTCTCGAGAAATCAAAACGGGGGCTGGAGAGATGTCTCAGCAGTTAAGAGCACTGACTACTTGCTGCTCTTCCAGTGGACTGGGGTTCAATTCCCAGCACCCACATGGCAGCTCACAACCATCTATAACTCCAGTTCCAGGGGATCGGACACCCTCACCCAGACATACATGCAAGTAAAATACCAATGCACATTAAATGAATAAATCTCCACCTGTTTTAGAGTCATCCACACTCCTGTAAGTAAGCCCTTATCCATGCTCCAAAAGTTAAGACCAACAAACTCATTAGTCTCCCCAAGGTGGACTTTTGGGAAATCATAATTTATCATTGGTGCCCATCTGGGGTTATTGGATGTTTATGTTTCCCCAAGAAAAGTTAACACAACAGTCCACAAAGTTGTCCTCTAACCCCCATACACACAACTATACAATTCAAAAAAAAAAAATCACTCTGACTAACTAGAGAGGTAGCTTATAAAAGAGTGCTTACTGTGCATTCACAAGGCTCTGGCTCCAAACACAGCACTGTAAAAACTAAAAACAAAACAAAAATCAATATATGAAAATGAATATGTCACAGAAAAATTCATTGTTCTGTATGTAAGTTAAAAAAATAAAAAGCAAAGGCTGGAGAGATGGCTCAGAGGTTCAGAGCACTGGCTGCTCTTCCAAAGGTCCTGAGTTCAATTCCCAGAAACCTCATGGTGGTTCACAACCATCTCTAATGAGGTCTGGTGCTCTCTTCTGGTCCACAGATGTACATGCAGACAGAACATTGTATACATAATAAATAATGCACACTTTCAATCCCAGCACCTGGGAGGCAGAGGCAGATGATCTCCATGAGTTCAACACCAGCCTGGTCTACAAAGTGAGTTCCAGGACAGTTAGAACTACATAGTGAGATCCCATCTCAAACAAAGAAAGTGAGGGCTAGAGAGATTGCTTAGTTGGTAAAGTGCATTCCCAGTGACCAGAGGACCTGGGTACAACCCCCAGAACCATGTGTAGATGTGGATGTAGTAGCATGCATGTGATCCCAGTGCTGGGGACAAAGACAGGAGGATCCCTGAGGCCTGCTGGTTAGCAAGTTTAACCTCATCTGAGCTCCAAGTCAATGAGACCATGTCTAAAAGGAGGTGGATGGTATTCCTAAGGATAACACCTGTGGGTGTCCTCTGGCTCTTCCATATGTGCACCCATTAAAACATAACAAAAACAAATCTTTTGTTTGTTTTAATTTTTTTGTTTTTCGAGACAGGGTTTCTCTGTGTAACAACCCTGGCTGTCCTGGACTTTGTAGACTAGGCTGGCCTTGAACTCACAGAGATCCGCCTGCCTCTGCCTCCCGAGTGCTGGGATTAAAGGTGCGCACCACCATGCCCCGCTGATTTTTTTTAATATTTTATTTATTATGTATGCAGTGTTCTGCCTGCATGTATGCCTGCAAGCCACAAGAGGGCACCAGATCTCAATATAGACAGTAGTGAGCCACCATGCGGTTGCTGGGAATTGAACTTCGGAAAAGCAGCCAGTGCTCTTAATCGCTGAGCTAACTGGTCCAACTTTAGGTCCACACCATGACAGGGTACACATGCCTGACTGTAACAAAATTTTTACTTATATTTATTAATACTTATCGATCACCTACAAAGTTCCTAAATCCTAAGACCCAAACCCTAATTCTAAAACCTATAATCTAATGCCTAAAATACTCTAATATCTATAACAAACAAAAACTTAACACTAACTTAAGTTTCTTAAAAGGATATTAATTCTCGCCGGGCGTGGTGGTGGCGCACACCTTTAGTCCCAGCACTTGGGAGGCAGAGGCACGTGGATCTGTGAGACTTCAAGGCCAGCCTGGTCTACAAAGTGAGTCCAGAACAGCCAAGGATACACAGAGAAACCGTGTCTCAAAAAACAAAAACAAAACAAAAATTCTCTCACATCATGGGCATGAATCTGTATGGGTAGCTGGTTTCTAACAGGTCTTTCAGTCTTAAAGTCTGTGCATCTTATTTGTCAGATATTAAGGCCAGTTTATAAATTTAATCTGTTTCAGCCATTGATGTGGGGTGGCCTTTTTTGTTTGTTTGCTTTTTCGAGACAGATTTTCTCAGTGTAGCATCCCAGGCTGGCCTGGACTCACTTTGTAGACCAGGCTGGCCTTGAACTCATAGAGATCCACTTGCCTCTGCTTCCCCAGTGCTGGAATTAAAGGTGCTCGCCACCACCGCCCAGCCATTACAGACAGCTATGAACTGCCATGTGGGTGCTGGACTTTGAACCCGGGTGCTTTGGAAGAACAGCCACTGCTCTTAACCACTGAGCCATCTCTCCAGCCCAGGGACGGCTTTTTAATCAGCCAAGAATTGCCTCTGCAGTCCTAGGGCCCAGTTATTTACAAGATTAAAAGTTCCACATCACCCGCTCACCATTCCGATGCTCTGGGGCTCCAAGGGCGCGGTTTTGGTGTTCTGGCTGTTCTGGAGCACCAGGGAGGGTCTGCCTTTACTTTCTCCATTAGCGTGGATTCCCGTCAGTGCAAAACGGTGATGCATTACAGCTCGGTGAGGTCTCTCGGCACGTATTGGCAGAGGAAGATGAGGAGAAGGTTTGGTACAAGGCCACGTGGGCTCTCAATTTAAATCCCTTGTGTCGTAATGTGTCGTAATGATCTTGGCTGTGAATTCCGGCATTTTGTTCCCATAGACCCTGGGGGCCTTTCCAAGGCACGCCTCCACAACAGTGCATCCTGTGGTCCCATGATCAATGACGTCATCTGCTTTGGTGAGTTTTTTTGTTTTTTTCGAGACAGGGTTTCTCTGTGTATCCCTGGCTGTCCTTTACTCACTTTGTAGACTAGGCTGGCCTTGAACGCACAGAGATCCACCTGCCTCTGCTTTCAGTGCTGGGATTAAAAGCGTGTGCCACCACGCCTGGCTCTTGGTGGGTTTTCAAGGCATGCCTTGCAATGGTAAATATGTTTGGACGTAATTGGATCCGCCCATATATTATACCTGAGATGCTAAGCTTCTGCTAATCCAAAATCCCTGTGCTTCTAGGTTCTATATAAACTTCATTAACCCTACCACATCTGACACTGCCTGGATGGCCATGAACTAGAGGCAGGACAGCCCAGAAACCCAGGATAGAACCAAACAACTGGCAAAAAAAGTCAATGAAATGATTGCTAATAATATTCTGCTATACTCATAGAGCAGTGCCTAGCCCAATTGTCATCAGAGAGGCTTTATCCAGGAACTGATGGGAGCAGATGTAGAGACCAAACACTAGGCAGAGCCAGGGGAATCTCTCAGAAAATGGGGCGGATGGGAGGAGTCAAGGACACTAGGAGAACAGGAAATCAACTAAGCAGGGCTCCTAGGGACTCACAGAGACTGAAGCAACAATCACGGGGCCTGTATGGGTCTGTGCTAAGTCCTCTGCATGTATTTTATGGTTGTATAGCTTGGTGTTCTTGTGGGACTCCCAACAATGGGAGTGGGGAATGTCTCTGACTTATTTTTTTCTTTCCTTTTTAATTTTTTTTCGAGACAGGGCTTCTCTGTTTAACAGCGCTGGTTGGCCTGAACTTGATTTGTAGACCAGGCTGGCCTCAAACTCAGAGATCTGTCTGCCTCTGCCTCCCAAGTGCTGAGATTAAAGGCATGTGCTACCATGCCTAGCAACTTTTTTTTTCAACATAATATTTTTACTGATTCTTTGGGAATTTCACTTCATACACCTTGATCACACTCACTTCTCTAATCCTTCCATGTACACTCCCCCTCCCTTGTGACTTGTATGTCTGTGTACAACATATATTCGTGGAGACCAAAAGAGGGTGTTAGAACCCCTGGAGCTGATGTAACAGAGGGATGTGCACCACCATGTGGGTGCTGGGAACTGAACCTATGTTCTCTGCAAGAACAAGTTGAGCCTTTGCTCCTGCCCCAAAGACCTAAAGTTTGAAGATACTTCACAGACTGCCCAAATGTTATACCCTGAACTGACTTTTCACATTAATCCCACCTACGGGTGCAGGAATAGCTTTGTTTTCTCTGCCAATTACAGAATTAAAAGGCAGAAAAAGAGTGTTACCAGAAATCTTGGAGAGTCCCAGCAGAGCCATCTTAGGATGCCATCATATGATACAAGAGAAAACAGGGTCCTCTCATGAGCTCAATTTCATTAATAAAATAATTAAGAAAAGAGTTAGCGTTGGAGAGATGGCTCAGCAGTTAAGAGAACTGGCTGCTCTTCCAGAGGAACCAGGTTCAATTCCCAGCATCCACATGGTTGCTAAGAACCATCTGTAACTCCAATGCCCTGCCCTCTTCTGGCCTCTTTGAGCACAGAATGTACACATGGGGCATACTTACATATACACCCCAGGCTGGGAAAGGCACTTTAGAAAAAGGGCAAGGAAGCCCAAGACATAAGTTAAGTGAGTTTAAAAACAAATTTGGGCTGTGGCTAATATCCAAAAGAAAAAGAAATACGTAATGCCAAAGGCAGGCAGACTCAGCTGAATCTCGTGATCGATTATAGAGACTGAGCTAAGGGATGGGAAGGAAAAGTACATAATCCTAAAGTGAACCCTCCTCCTGAGGGTGGTACCTTACCAAGATCCCTGATCTGTACCACTAGATTAATTAACCCTTAAGAGAGGAGACAAACTGGGTGTGGTGGTGCACGCCTTTACTCCCAGCACTTGAGAGGCAGAGGCAGGTGGATCTCTGCAAGTTGAAGGCCAGCCTGGTCTACAGAGTGAGGTCCAGGACAGTCAAGGATACACAGAGAAACCTTGTCTTGAAATATATATATAATTTAAAAGTACAGTCTTAACCACAGATGGCTTTGTGGTTAAGAGCACTGATTGTTCTTCCAGAGGACCTGGGTTCAATTCTCAGCACCCACATGGTAGCTTACAACTGTCTGTAACTCCAGCCCCAGGGGATCTAATGCCCTCTTGTGGCCTCTGAGGGCATCAGGTATGCTACAGACAAACTATGTGCACATATAAAATGAATAAATAGTTATAAAGTGTAGTCTTGGGCAAGTGAGGTAAGCCAGGTAAAGATGCTTGTCATACAAGCTAGACAAGCTGAGTTTAATCCCCAGAATTCTCAGTGAAAGGAAAAAAAAACAGACTCTCGAAAGTTGTTCTCTGATCTCCACAAAAGCATACACACGCACACACACAAATAAAAAAATGATACTCTTAAATAGCACATCTGTAATTCCAGAATTTGGTAAATAAGGCAGGAGAGTATGAATCATTATGAATTATTTTCTTACCCCACCTTCATTGTTTTTGAGATAGGGTTGAGACCAGGCTAGCCTCAAACTCAGAGATCCCCTGCCTATCTCCCATATTAAAAATATGAGGCATCAAAAAAAATATGACGCATCATGCCCTTCCGACAGCTTGCTCAACCTTTCTTTTCTTTTTTTCCGTTTTGTTTTTAGAGACAGGCTTTCTCTATGTACACTTGGCTACACAGAATGGTGTGTCTGAAATACAATACTCATTATTTAAAATGAAAGGGCAGGCTGGAGAGATGGCTCAGTGTTTAAGAGCACTGACTGTTCTTCCATAGGACCAGGGTTCAAATCCTAGCACCCACATGTCACTTCACAGCAGTCTAATTGCTGTGTGTGGTGGCGCACACCTTAAATCCCAGCACTTGGGAGGCAGAGGCAGGCATATCTCTGTGAGTTCAAGGCCAGACTGGTCTACAGAGGGAGTTCCAAGACAGCCAGGGATGTTACAGAGAGGAACCCTGTCTCAAAAAAACAAAAGAAAAAAGAAAGGGCACAGATAGAAGACAAAGAAAAAGATCATCTGATGATGCACTGTGTACCAAACCGGGGGTACAAGAGGGTAATGTCAGCTCTTTGAACAGGGCTGCAAACTGGATTTGCTAGAGGAGATTCAAACCTACGTTTGCCAATAGCAACAACAGCACTCCCTCTGATAGACTGTCAACCTTAGAGCCAGGGCGCAGGCCAATAAGATGATGGCCCAGAAGGCCTCTCAACAGTTTTAGAGTGCCGGAAAATCCTGGTACTGGGAAGAGTTTTGGGGAGGTAATCTCATGATGGCCACGAGAACTCATAGACCTGTTTGCTCCCACACTGCCCCAAACCCTGTCCAAGCAGTGGTCCCTGGTGAGCATCTTGGATAAGGTAGGTCATGGTGAGGGTGGCTCCTGGGCTGCTTGAGGCTCCAGGCAGATGGACAGTGGGGTCAGCCCTGGGTCCTGGAATCCTTGCAATGCCACTTCTTCAACACATCAATGGCTCTCAGCTCCACTTTGGCATCTTTCACAATATGTGACCTGTCACAGGTAGCACCTTCCTCATCCACGTCCCACAGTAGTATGTCCCTGTCTTTTCACCGATGTCAATCCTACCCAGATGATTTCCTGGTGCATGTTTGCTACTAGCATAGTCCATCACTGAAGGAAGTCAGGACAGGAAGTCAAACAGGACAGGAACCTGGAGACAGGAGCTGATGCAGAGACAATGGAGGGTGCTGCTTGCTGGCTTGCTTCCCATGGCTTGTTCAGCATGCTTTCTTATAGAACCCAGGACCAACAGCCCAGGGCTGGCACCACTTGCAATGTGTTGGACCTTCCCCCATTGATCACTAATTGAGAAAATGCCTTACAGCTGGATCTCATGGAGGCATTTCCTCAACTGAGGCTCCTTCCTCTCAGATGCCTCCAGCTTATGTCAAGTTGACGCAAAACCAGCCAGGACAATATCCAACATCAACCAGAAAACCTGTCTCAAAAAAAAACCTAAACAAATAAACAAACAAAACACCTCGCATGATGACACATGCCTTTAATCCAAGCACTTGGAACACAGAGGTGTGTCAACCTGGTCTACATAGTGAATTTCAGGTTAGGGCTGGAGAGATGGCTCAGCGGTAAATTCCAGGCTAGCCAGAACTGCATAGCAAGACCCTGTTCATCTCAAAGAAAAAAATATTTAATACTGGCCAATCATTAAGCATATTCTCAAACCAGGTTGGGGTGGCACATGACTATAATGACAACACTTGGGAGGTGGGCACAGGAGCGCCAAGAGTTCAAGGTCATTCTCTCTAACAGACTAATTTAAAGCTAGCCTGAGCTACATGAAACCTTGTCTCAAAAAAAAAAAAAGTCTAAGAGCCAGGCGTGGTGGCACACGCCTTTAATCCCAGCACTCTGGAGATAGAGGCAGACAGATCTGTGAGTTCAAGGCCAACCTGGTCTACAAAGTGAGTCCAGGACAGCCAAGGATACACAGAGAAAACCTGTCTTGAAAAACCTTAAAAAAAATTCTAAGAAAGGCTGGAAAGATGGCTCAGTAGCTAAGAGCACTGGCTCTGTGGGCACCAGGCACAATAGATACACACACAGGAAAAACACCCAGACACATAAAAAAAGACCCTAAGTGTAAAAAAAGGCTTTACACTTCCTGGTATGCTCTAGGCCCTAGGTTCAGTCTCTAGTACCATAAAAAAAGAAAAAGATAGTAAAAGATTCTCTGTTAGCCAGATGTGGTGGTGCACGCCTTTAATCCCAGCACTCAGGAGGCAGAGGCAGGTGAGTTTGAGGCCATTCGGTTCTATCTATGGAGCTAGTTCCAGGACAGCCAAGGCTACACAGAGAAACCCTGTCTCAATACCCTCCCCCCAATCAAATAAATAAAACTCCAACTTTCTCATATGAAAAAGAGGATGTGAGCTGGGCGTGGTGGCTCACGCCTTTAATCCCAGCACTCAGGAGGCAGAGGCAGGCAGATCACTGTGAGTTCCATCCAGGCCAGCCTGGTCTACAAAGCGAGTCCAGGACAGCCAGGGCTGTTACACAGAGAAACCCTGTCTCAAAAAACCAAAAAAAAAAAGAAAGAAAGAAAGAAAGAAAAAGAGGATGTGTGTACTTATCTTTTTTTACTTAGCATAATGGCCTCCAGTTCCATTCATTTTGCTGCAAATGGCATGCTTTCATTCTCCTTTATAGCTGAATAGTGTTTCATTTCATTCTTCTTTATAGCTGAATATCATGTATCACATCAAGAATGCAATAATAAACATGTACAAACCATATGTTAATGAAAAATGAATTTTTGGACCATCTCCTGGGAGCCATAGAATGGTCCTGGCCAGAGTCCATCTTCCTGACCAGTTTGTTTTCTTTTTAAAGATTTATTTATTTATTATGTATACAATGTTCTGTCCACATGTATGCCTGCAGGCCAGAAGAGGGCACCAGATTCCATTATAGATGGTTGTGAGCCTCCATGTGGTTGCTGGGAATTGAACTCATGACCTCTGGAAGAGCAGCCAGTGCTCTTAACCTCTGAGCCATCTCTCCAGCCTCTTTTTTGTTTTTTTTTTTGGGGGGGGGTTTGTTTTATTTTTTGAGACAGGGTTTCTCTGTATAACAAAACCCTGGCTGTCCTGGACTTGCTTTGTAGACCAGGCTGGCCTTGAACTCACAGAGATCCACCTGTCTCTGCCTCCTGAGTGCTGGGATTAAAGGCATGTACCACCATGCCTGGCATGTTTTATAATTTTTAAAATTTATTTTTATTTTATGTGTGTAAGTGTTTTCTGCATGTATGTATATGTACCACATATTATGGTACATGCATGTCTAGTGCCCACAGAAGTCAAAAGAAGGCATTGGATCTCCTAGAACTGGAGTTATAGACAGGTGTGAGCAGCCATGTGGGTCCCAGGAACTGAACTCAAAGCTTCTTCAAGAGCAGCAAATTCTCTTAACCACTAAGTCATTTCTACATACCCCCTACAGTGTTCTTTTTTTGAGAGAGGGTTTTTCTGTGTATCTCTGGCTGTCCTGGACTCACTTTGTAGATCAGGCTGGACTCAAACTGACAGTGATCCTCCTGCCTCTGCCTCCCCAGTGCTGGGATTAAAGGCGTGCTCCACCACGCCTGGCTTTCTTTTCTTTTCTCCACCCCCCCCCCAAGTCAGGGTTTCTCTGTGTAACAGCTCCTGGACTCACTTTGTAGACCAGGCTGGCCTTGAACTGGAACTCACAAAGATCTACCTCCCAAGTGCTGGGATTAAAGGCGTGGGCCACCAAGGCTGGCCCCCTACAATATTGTTATAAGAGGAAGGTAGGAGGTGGAAAGATGGCTCAGTGGTTCAGAACACTGGCTGCTCTTTCCAAAGGATCTGGGTTCAAATCACAGAAACTGGGAGAAGTAGGGAGTGAAGAGTCCAGCTACCACCCAGCGTTTTGCTTCTGGCCCCTCCCACCCTCCCCATCTCCTAACTGGGAGAACAGCTTTCTGATGTTTTTCTAGTACCATCTGGCACCAGTCTGCACTCACGATAGATAGACTGTAAATAAGTACTGTTTAAACAGGGAGAAGCCAGGCATGGTGGTGGACACTTGTAGTCCCAGCTATTTGGGAGGCTGAGTCACAAAGATCACTTATGGAGATGTAACTTGAAGTAATAAATAAACGTTTAAAAAAAAAAAAAAGGAAAGATCACTTGTGTCCAGGAAGACTCCGAGATTGTTTTGGGCAGGTGAATGTGCTTTGGGGTTTCCTAGCAAAACGGACTGAAGATAGTGGTTGATACTGGGCTCGGCCTGCAGGTGGCAGCAAAAGCATACACAAAAAGCATACACCTGTCTGGAGGTTCCAGACTGGCAGGGTGGGATTTCTAAGCAGCCACACTTAAATGTCACCATGAAAGGCAGCCCCTGCCCCTTGGAAAAGGGAGGCCGTGCTTCCTTTCTCTGCCACCTCCTCTCATCCCTCACACCGAGCCTCTGAAGCTTCCAGGAGCACAGACTTTTCCACTGGGCCCCAGCAGTTTGTGAGCTAAATTCCAGCAAAGATCCTGCCTGATCCCTTCATTGACCAACAGAAGAAACAGAGACACCAAAGAGGCCTAGGAACCCGTACAAGATCACCCAGAGTGACATGAAGTTGAGGCTAGACAGTGGTAGTAATGATAAGGCCCAGAAATGGACCCCTGCTCTTGTCCCACATCTCTCTTGTACATAGTCATAGTGACTTTTTTTCTTTTTGGTTTTTTGAGACATGGTTTCTCTGTGTACCGCTCTGGCTGACCTGGAATCGCTGCTGTGTAGACCAGACTGGCCTCGAATGCACAGAGATCTGCCTGTCTCTGCCTCCCAAGAAGTTGGATTAAAGACACGTGCCACAACGCCCGGCTGAGGATCACCACTTTAAGACATGTGTATGCCATCCTTTAGCATAACAGTATTGGACTGTTAACTGGAGACATCACATGGTCAGTATATGCTTTCTAAATTTGAAAACAAAAGCATAATAAAGAGGGAGAGCTGTTTTAAAATATTTTTAACTTAAAAAGTTATTATTATTTTTTAGCCGGGCGGTGGTGGCGCACGCCTTTAATCCCAGCACTTGGGAGGCAGAGGCAGGCGGATCTTTGTGAGTTCGAGGCCAGCCTGGTCTACAAAGCGAGTCCAGGACAGCCAGAGATATTCAGAGAAACCCTGTCTCGAAAAACCAAAAAAAAAAAAAAGTTATTATTTTTTAATAATAAAAAGAACGCTGAGTTCATACCTAGTTC
>CAJQZJ010028671.1:0-14015 GCA_907164525.1 Lophiomys imhausi | reverse complement strand
GATATCCTGAGTGTCGGGTGAGGTACTTCCCTCCCCCGGGTCTTTCATTTGGTGCGTTGGCCGGGAATTTGCGGCCATCCCATTCTCCACAAGAACCCACTTGGAGGTGAGATTTCTATGTCTTGGGCCTATTTCTGTTGTCTGGTTTGTGAGATTTCTATCTCTTGTGTCCTGGGTTTGTCTCTGTTGTCTGGTCCTGTTACATGGTTTGCGCAAAAGTTAAAAGTTGTCTGGTTTGTGAGATTTCTATCTCTGTGTCCTGGGTTTGTCTCTGTTGTCTGGTTCTGTTATATGGTTTGCGTTAAAAGTTGGCTTCGCGAAGGTTGTTTTCGGTTTGGCAGCCATTTCTGTCTCGTGAGGAGACGGATGGGTGATCGGGCAGACGTGCTAGAGGATCAGTGGCTGTAGCCCTGGGAGACGTCCCAGGAGGACAGGGACCCCAGGGACGCCTGGGAGGGTCCCATCTGGGTGCCGGGGAGGATACAGCGGTCCTCTTGAGAGAGGGGACACGAGAGACCTCCCGGCCGTCTGTTTGTCTGGGTGCCGGGGAGGATACAGCGGTCCTCTTGAGAGAGGGGACGCGAGAGACCTCCCGGCCGTCTGTTTGTCTGGGTGCCGGGGAGGATACAGTGGTCCTCTTGAGAGAGGGGACGCGAGAGACCTCCCGGCCGTCTGTTTTTCTGGTGTGGTGCCGGCATTTGAGAGTGAAAAGGATTTTTCGTAGTGTTTTTCTGAGTATCTTGTGTTTGTGTTTTATGTTACTTGTGACAATGGGACAGACTGTAACGACTCCTCTAAGTTTGACACTGGATCATTGGACTGAAGTTAGAACTAGGGCTCATAATTTGTCAGTTGAGGTTAAAAAGAGACCGTGGCAGACTTTTTGTGCTTCGGAGTGGCCTACTTTTGACGTCGGGTGGCCACCCGAGGGGACTTTTGACTGGACCATTATTTTTGAGGTAAAAGCTATTGTCTTTAAGGAAGGACCAGGGTCTCATCCCGATCAACAGCCATACATTACTGTTTGGCAAGACCTGGTCCAGAACCCACCCCCATGGGTAAAACCTTGGGTGAGAGGAAGGAAGCCAGGCTCCCGAGCCCTGGCTCTCCGTGGCACAGAGCCTAAATCAAAACAGAAGCCAACTTCGGAAACAAAACCTTCGGCTCCGCCTAAGATCTATCCTGAGATCGAGGAACCACCATCACCACCCCCCTACCCCCTGCCGCCGCAGGAACCCCCAGCCCCAGCTCCGGCCCCAAGCCCAGAAACACAAGGAGCAGAGAAGGGAGGGCCAGCAACTGGCACTCGGAGTCGGAGGGGGTTGAGCCCAGAGGGACCCGATTCCACTGTGGCTCTACCCCTCCGAATGGTCGGGCCCCCTGTGGGCCCACCAGCTTTACAACCCCTACAATACTGGCCTTTTTCATCAGCTGATCTATATAATTGGAAAGCTAACCACCCATCTTTTTCTGAGAACCCTACTAGTCTTACAGGTCTGGTGGAATCCTTGATGTTCTCTCACCAGCCCACCTGGGATGATTGCCAGCAGCTCTTGCAGGTTCTCTTCACTACAGAGGAGAGGGAGCGAATTCTCTTGGAAGCACGAAAGAATGTCCCAGGGACCAATGGGACTCCCACTGCCCTCCCGAATGAGATTGATGCTGGATTTCCCCTTGGTCGACCAGATTGGGACTTCAACACGGCTGAAGGTAGGGAGCGGCTGACAGTCTACCGCCGGACCCTAGTGGCAGGTCTCAAAGGGGCCGCCCGACGCCCTACCAATTTGGCCAAGGTAAGAGAAGTACTTCAGGGTCCTGTTGAGCCACCGTCCGTATTCCTTGAAAGGTTGATGGAAGCCTACAGGCGATACACTCCCTTTGACCCAACTTATGAGGGACAGCGAGCGGCTATAGCCATGTCCTTTATAGGACAATCAGCTCCTGACATTAAGAAAAGGTTGCAACGTATAGAAGGATTACAGGACTATACTTTGCAGGATCTTGTGAGGGAGGCAGAGAAAGTGTATCACAAGAGAGAGACTGAGGAAGAGAAACAGGAAAGAGAGAAGAGAGAGAGAGAAGAAAGAGAGGATAGGCGGGATCGCAAACAAGAAAGAAACTTGACTAGGATACTGGCCGCAGTTGTAGATAGAGAAAGGGAAAGAGCAGGGCCTAGACAGAAAGGGAACCTGGGCAACAGAAGACCTAGACTGGGTGAAAGTGGAGAACAGAGACGCCGGCTGGAAAAAGATCAGTGTGCTTACTGTAAAGAAAAAGGACACTGGGCTCGAGATTGCCCAAAGAAGAAGGGCAGGACCCCTAAGGCCCTGACTCTTGAAGAGGATGATTAGGGGCGACAGGGCTCGGACCCCCTCCCTGAGCCTAGGGTAACCCTGAACGTGGAGGGGACCCCTGTAAACTTTCTTGTGGATACTGGAGCAGAATATTCAGTTCTGAAACAACCATTAGGAAAACTAAAAAACAGAAAGACTATAGTTGTAGGGGCAACCGGGCAAAAGCAATATCCTTGGACCACAACGCGACTGGTTGACCTAGGAAAAGGACAGGTGTCCCATTCTTTCCTGGTCATTCCTGAGTGCCCTATGCCTTTGTTGGGAAGAGACTTGTTAACCAAGCTGAAGGCACAGATTCAGTTTGCTAAGGAAGGACCAGAGGTGACGTGGGGAACCCCTACTTGTATGATACTGGCCTTAAAACTGGAAGAAGAATATCGGCTCCACGAGCCTCTCGGGCAACAAGAGGCCCTGGATATCAGTGACTGGTTGACAGAATTCCCAAAGGCCTGGGCTGAGACCGGAGGAATGGGGATGGCAGAAAGAGTTCCTCCCATAGTAGTGGGGCTGAAGGCCAGTGCCTCCCCTATTGGGGTAAGGCAGTACCCAATGAGTCATGAAGCCAGGGAGGGGATCAGACCTCACATTCACAGACTGTTACAACAGGGCATCCTGATTCCCTGCCAGTCACCATGGAACACCCCCCTGTTACCGGTAAAGAAGCCAGGCACTAATGATTACAGGCCAGTCCAAGATTTAAGAGAGGTCAATAAGAGAGTTCAAGATATTCATCCAACTGTGCCCAACCCTTACAACCTTCTTAGTTCGCTTCCACCTGAAAGGAATTGGTACACTGTCCTAGATTTAAAAGATGCTTTTTTCTGCTTGAAGTTACATCCTGACAGCCAACCCATCTTTGCCTTCGAATGGAGAGACCCTGACACTGGACTGGTGGGACAGTTAACTTGGACTAGATTGCCACAAGGATTCAAAAACTCCCCTACCCTCTTTGATGAGGCTCTTCATCGGGATCTGGCCTCCTTTAGAGCTGAAAATCCTCAGCTAACATTGTTACAGTACGTTGATGATTTACTCTTGGCAGCATCAACTAAACCTGAATGTCTCCAAGGAACTAAGAGGTTGCTGACGGAACTTGGTGAGTTGGGGTATCGGGCTTCTGCTAAGAAGGCTCAGTTGTGCAAAACTGAGGTCACCTATCTGGGATACACCCTGAGAGATGGAAAGCGATGGCTGACGGAAGCCAGGAAAAAGACTGTCACCCAGATTCCTGTCCCGACCACCCCGCGCCAGGTAAGAGAATTCCTGGGCACTGCTGGTTTTTGTAGACTATGGATTCCGGGTTTCACTACGCTAGCAGCCCCCTTATATCCCCTCACCAAGGAGGGAGGAGGGTTCACCTGGACCTCTGAACATCAGAAGGCCTTTGAAGATATCAAAAAGGCCTTGTTAACAGCACCAGCTTTAGCCCTGCCGGACTTAACCAAGCCTTTCACTCTATATGTAGATGAAAGGGCAGGGGTTGCCAGAGGCGTCCTTACTCAGACCTTAGGACCTTGGAAAAGGCCGGTAGCCTACTTGTCTAAAAAACTGGATCCTGTTGCAAGTGGATGGCCCACATGCCTGAAAGCTATTGCAGCTGTGGCCTTACTTGTCAAGGATGCTGATAAACTGACTTTGGGACAGCAGATTACAGTGGTGGCACCCCATGCCCTTGAGAGCATTATTCGGCAGCCCCCTGACCGGTGGATGACTAATGCTAGAATGACTCACTACCAAAGCCTATTATTGACTGAGAGAGTGATATTCGCCCCCCCGGCCACCCTGAATCCTGCTACCCTACTGCCTGAGGCTGATGACTCCGCTCCTGCCCACCACTGCCTTGATATCCTGGCAGAAGAAACGGGTCCCCGGAGTGACCTAAAGGACCGACCCTGGCCAGGAAGTCTGAACTGGTACACTGATGGAAGCAGCTTTGTGGTTGAAGGTAAGCGGATGGCGGGAGCTGCAGTGGTAGATGGGAGGCAAGTGATCTGGGCTAGCAGCCTGCCAGAAGGAACTTCTGCCCAGAAAGCTGAACTTACTGCGCTAACACAAGCCCTGAAGATGGCAGAGGGAAAGTCCGTCAATATTTATACTGATAGCAGGTATGCTTTTGCCACCGCCCATGTGCATGGGGCAATATATAGGCAAAGGGGGCTGTTGACATCAGCAGGAAAAGACATTAAAAATAAAGAAGAGATTCTGAGCCTCCTTGAGGCCATACATCTGCCAAAAAAGGTGGCTATTATCCACTGCCTTGGACATCAGAAGGCGCAGGATGCAGTGGCTAAGGGAAATCAGATGGCAGATCTAGAAGCCAAACGAGCAGCCCAAGGGACAATGATCTTAACCACCCTTGGCTCTAGAGATATCAGGAAAACCAGTGTCAGGTATACTCCTGAAGACTTGCAGGCCATAAAGAAACTAGGGGTGGCTGGAGAATCACCTTGTGGTATGGTTAAAACAGAGGACGGTAAACGAGTCCTGCCTCAAAAAGAAGGACGCGAATATGTCACCAACTTACACCGTCTGACTCACCTAGGAGAAAAGAAACTAAAAGATGTGGTAAGATCCTCTGACTATTATGTAATTGGACTTTCTGCCTTAACAACAGAAATAGTCAGGAACTGCAAAGCCTGTGCTCTGACTAATGCCAGACCTTCCATGCATAACACGGGAAAAAGACTCAGGGGAGATCGACCGGGGGCCTATTGGGAAGTGGATTTTACAGAAATTAAACCAGCTAAGTATGGAAACAAATATCTTTTAGTTTTTGTAGATACATTTTCAGGGTGGGTAGAGGCCTTCCCTACAAGGACTGAGACTGCCAATACAGTGGCCAAGAAGATTCTTGAAGAAATTTTTCCGAGGTTTGGAGTACCCAAGGTAATTGGGTCTGATAATGGACCCGCTTTCGTTGCCCAGGTAAGTCAGGGACTGGCCACTCAACTGGGGATTAAATGGAAATTACATTGTGCCTACCATCCCCAAAGTTCAGGACAGGTAGAAAGGATGAATAGAACTCTAAAAGAGACCTTGACTAAATTAGCCTTAGAGACCGGCATGGGAGACTGGACAGCCCTCCTTCCTTTTGCCTTATTCCGGGTCAGAAATACCCCGGGTCGTTTTAAGCTGACACCTTATGAGATTCTCTGTGGGAGTCCTCCTCCCCTTACTGAGGCGGGCGGAGTATTTGATCCTGATGTTGTCCTTTCTAAACCCTTGTTCACCCGCATGAAAGCCCTTGAAGTGGTCCGGCGCGAGGCCTGGGAGCAGCTCAGAGAAGCTTATGAAGCTGGAGACCTGAATGTGCCTCATCAGTTCCGGGTTGGAGACACTGTACTCGTCCGGCGTCATCGGGCTGGGAACCTTGAACCTCGCTGGAAGGGACCATACCTGGTGCTTTTGACCACCCCAACTGCAGTGAAGGTAGAGGGCATCTCAGCCTGGATCCACGCTTCACACGTAAAGAGAGCTCCTGAACCTTCCAAGGATGAGTGGAAATTGGAAAAGACTGTGGACCCTTTTAAGCTGCGCCTGCGTCGCAGGTGCTCTCCAGATGAAAAATGACAACCCTCATACTCCCCAGAAACTAACCTGGCAGGTGATCTCTCAGACTGAAGAAGTTGTCTGGTCAGTATCTAAGATAACCCCTCCATGGACATGGTGGCCACAACTGTCACCTGACTTCTGTCAGCTGGCTGCTGGACTAGAAACATGGGACATACCTGAGGGAGACCCCCGTCACCTCCTAGAAAATGACCCCAAACGAAAACACCCTAGGTGGATGGGAACTAAGTATGGATGTGGAGCGGGAAAGGACCGTTGTGGGTTAGCTGAAGAGGACTTTTATGTCTGCCCCAGAGAGGGTAGAAGTAGAGCGGTCGCTAAAAGATGTGGGGGGTTGGAGAGTTATTATTGTGCAGAGTGGGGCTGTGAAACAACAGGACAGGCCTACTGGAATCCCTCCTCATCTTGGGACCTAATAACGGTCCGCCGAAATTATTCCAAACCTACTGGGTATTGCCTCCCATCCACCCGACAATGGCTGCCTCTTAACATAACCATAACTGAACGAGGCAAGAGCCCGACCTCCCGTGAACGATGGTTGCATGGAAGTACATGGGGATTCCGATGGTATATGCACGGCACTGATCATGGTGTAACTTTCAAAATTCAGTTAAAAATAAAAAGTGCCGAGGGGTCACCAGTGGGACCCAATCAGGTACTCCCTGACCAGGGACCCCCACAGCCGAAGTCTCGGCCCCAGGGAGCCCTGGATCCCACTCCATTTCCCGGAACTCCTGTTCCCCCAAACATGACTCTAAAGGCTCTACCACCCACGGGTCAGCGTTTGCTGAATCTAGTCCAGGGAGCCTTTCAAGTTCTAAACGAATCTCAGCCTGCGCTGACTAAGGAATGTTGGCTCTGTTTGGCCTCCGGACCCCCCTACTATGAGGGCATTGCTGTACCAGGTACCTTTAATAACACCACTAGCCATGAAGCCTGCTCATGGCATGATAAGAATAGACTGACTCTAACTGAGGTATCAGGGCAAGGGACTTGTCTAGGAAACCCACCCGCCACTTATAAACATCTATGCAATAAGACCCTGAGGTCTCCAAAAACTTCAGATACTAGGTACCTGTATCCGGGCATAGATAAATGGTGGGCTTGTAGCACAGGATTGACTCCCTGTGTTGCCACTAATGTTTTTGATGACACCAAAGATTACTGTGTGTTAATACAACTCCTGCCTAGGGTGTTCTATCACCCAGCTGATGCTTTTATAGACGAGTTCGACCATCGACTCACTAGATATCGGCGAGAGCCAGTTTCTCTTACATTAGCAGTACTAGTGGGACTGGGTATAGCGGCTGGGATAGGAACTGGTACAGCTGCCTTAGTAACAAACCAAGATAATTTTAAAGAACTAAGAGCAGCTATGGATGAGGATTTGAGATCTCTCCAACAGTCTATTGCCAGGCTAGAAGAATCTCTAACTTCCCTATCAGAAGTGGTTTTACAGAATCGAAGAGGTCTGGATCTGTTATTCTTACAGAACGGGGGGTTATGCGCAGCACTAAAGGAGGAGTGCTGTTTTTACATTGATCACTCCGGGGTGATTAGAGATTCCATGAATAAGCTAAAAGAAAGACTAGACAAAAGAAAAAGAGAGAGAGAGGCCCAACAGGGATGGTTCGAAGGATGGTACAGTAAGTCACCGTGGATGACCACCCTCATTTCAACTTTAATAGGACCCCTCCTGATTCTCTTATTAATCCTTACCTTGGGACCCTGTATCTTGAATAGGCTTGTTACCTTTGTTAGGGAAAGAATAAGTGCTGTACATATTTTAATGCTTAAACAGCAATATCAAGGTTTGCGGGAGTGTGATAATGATGATTTTGATGAAACAGATGTATAGGTTCTAAGATTAGAACAACGGACTAAAAGGAGTGGGGAATGAAGGGAATGAAAATTATTAAAAGACCCCCTAAGTCGGCAGTAGAGCCAGCCAGCTGCCAGGTGACTCCCGGAACTTAGCTGACCATAAACAGGTTAAAACCAAGAATGAAGATCAATTGGGCCACGGGCCCCCAGGGCTTCAGGAACTGGCTGACCACAAGATTAGATTCATTCCTGAGACAAACAGATGTAGGATGTTTCCCGCTGACTAACTAATGGGCTGGTACATTCCAGCTGTATTTCCCCTCCCCCTTGGGTTGTGGTAAACGATGGGCTGGGCTGGTACTTCCCACCTGTAATTTCCCCCCGCCCCTTAATCTGTGGTGCTCCCCTATTAATATTCTACTCTAGCCCTGCGTGGGGGTCGCGACTCCTAGCCCTGCGTGGGATACGAGTGGCGTCCCTCAGTGCACTGAGCCCCCCCCCCTTTCCCTCTTTTTCCCCCCCGAAATAAACCTCTTGTGATTGCATCAAGATGGTCTCTTGCGAGTTTTGGGGCGGCCGTGATATCCTGAGTGTCGGGTGAGGTACTTCCCTCCCCCGGGTCTTTCAGGTACAGGGGCAGGGTCTGGTACAATGATAAGATGTATTAGACAGGAACCTAAGAACCTGAAGGGTCCCCGAGTCCTTCTCTGCTGGAGCCTTAGAAAAACATGAGTCTGGTAAGATTTTGTACCTGTTCCTTAGCTTGATCCCCCTGATCTCTGAGCCTGGGGATCCTCAGGAGGACAGTAATGAAGAGAGATCTGAGTAAGGGGTGAGTATGTGAAAATCTGAAAATTGTGGAGGTGACAAGAATTTGACTGGGAAGCAGGTGATGGCAGAGAACAGCCTGGGTATCACTAGTGTATTAAGGTTCTCCAAAGAAAGAAAACCAGTAAGATATGTATGTATGTATGTATGTATGTATGTATGTATGTTACAATTGGTTGTGAGTTCCTATCATTATATATATATATCTTATATATACATATATATGCATGCATATATGTATCTTATATATCTAAGATAAATATATATACATGCACACACATATATACTATATATTCCTAGTATATGCAATATATATAATAATGTAGTACACACAAATATGAGATTGTAGAGGCCAAGGAGTTCTTCAATCTGCTATCTGCAAGCCAGAGATGCAGAAAAGACAGCAGTGCAAGTTAGACTGAACCTGAAGGCTTAAGAAGGTCAGAGGGCAGCCAGGCAGTGGTGGCACATGTCTTTAATCCAAGCACTTGGGAGGCAGAGGCAGGCGGATCTTTGCGAGTTCGAGGCCAGCCTGGTATACAAAGTGAGTTCAGAACAGCCAGGGCTACACAGAGAAACTCTGTCTCGAAAAAAAACAAGAAAAAAAAAAGAAAAAAGAAGGTCAGAGGGCAGTCATAGCGCCAAGTGGGTCTGCACCTGAAGATTCAGGAGTGCTGAATGAAATCCAAAGACAGAAGATGAATGTCTCAGCTCAGAAAGAAGCAAATTCAGTCAGGTGGTGGTGCACACACTTTTAATCCCAGCACTCCAGAGATAGAGGCAGGCGGATCTCTGGGTTCAAGGCCAGCCTGGTCTGCATAGTGAGTTCCAGGATACCCAGGGCTGTTACACAGACAAACCCTGTCTTGGAAAGAAAAAAACAAAAAAGAAAAACAGAAAGAAGCAAATTCACCTTTCTTCTTCCTATTCATTCTGTTCAAGCCTTCAACAGATTAAGTACTTAAATGCCAGTCTCTCATGGCTACATCCAGAGATAAGCTAGCTGTCTGGGCATCCTTAGCCAGAGAAGGTGCTTCTGTGTGGAAGAGAGCAACCCTGTCTCCTGGTGTCAACATCCAGGAAGTTTGGTCACCTGACCAGGGTCTCTGCTGAGCTCAAGGGGGGGAAGGGAGGCAGGGTGCATCTTCCAGAGAGAGCCAGATCTACTTGAGTAGAACAGGGACAGCGTGAACAGGAAAGGACACAGTGGAGGGCAGTTGTGCAAATCTCCATTGCTGCCCCCACTGTTTCATTGTCAACCCTCTTCACAGGTGGATACCTTCATTTATTAAGTTACCATGAAGTTCCAGAAGGCAAATCCCAGGGTCCCCTAGCTTAGGCACTAGTGCACACAGGTAAGGAGCACTGCATGCTGGCAAGAACCCCTCAGCCCAGAACAGATGAGGACAAGTAGCAACGTCTCCAAGAGCCCAGTGGCTGTCCTGTTCCCTAGGGATAAACTAGAGAGACCCTGTGCCCGTTTAAAAGGAACTCACAGTTCCAAGGCAGTCATGGCCTTGAAGGATGTATTCAACTTGCACATGGCAGCAAAATCATCGAGCACAGCCTCTAATCAGAGGAACAAATGGAACATCACCAAGAAGACAGAACAGGGCCTGCTGGAAACCAGAACAAAACACCAGCAAAAAACAATGTGGAAATGAGGAGGCTTTTTCAAGGACACAAAGCCCAGAAGCTAAGGAAAGCACTGATATATCTAACTACATTATTTAGCTCCATTCTTGTGGGGGTTGGTTTTGGTTTTCTGAGGCAGGGTCTCACTCTACAGCCCCACCTGGCCTTGAACTCACTATGCAGTCCAGGCTGGCCTTGGATTTATGGCAAACCTCCTTCCTGCCTCACCCTTCCAAGTATTGTAATTGCAGGCATATACCACCACCTCGAAATTTAACTGCATAGCTGCTATGCCCTTGCCTCTAATCCCAGGAGAGGTAGAAACAGAAGGATCACAAGTTCAAGTCCAGCCTGAGCCACATAAAAAGACTAAGTCTCGAAAAAAAAATCTTCATAGTAACACACACACACCATAAAAGTCAGGCATCATAGTGCATGCCTTTAAATTTCAGTACTCTGGAGGAAGAGGTAGGCATATCTCTGTGATTTTAAGGCCATCCTGGTATATACAGTGAATTCAAGTCCTGCCAGAGCTACACAGTGGGACCCTGTTTAAAAAACAAAACAAAAACAATATCATCCAGGATACCCAGGGCTGTTACACAGACAAACCCTGTCTTGGAAAGAAAAAAAAAACAAACAAAAAAAAAACAAACAGGTGGTACACACCCTTAATCCCAGTACTTGGGAGGTAGAGGCAAATGGATCTCTGGTCTACAGGCCAGTATGGTCTACAGAGCAAGTTCCAGGCCAGCCAGAGGTTCACATTGAGACCGTGTATCAAAAAAAATATCATAAACAAAGCCAAAGCCAAAAGGTAACCAATATGGGGCTGGAGAAATGGCTCAGTGGTTGAGAGCACTCACTGTTCTTGCAGAAAACCAGGATCCGGTTCCTAAAACCCACCTCAGGCCACTCACGACTGTCTGTAATTCCATTTTTAGGGGATGCAATACCCTCTGGCTTCCAAAGGCACCTGCACACATGTGCAGGCACACACATATACACATAAGTAAAAGTAACAAACATTTTAAAAGATAGCCAATATACTAGAAAGTATCTATAACTTATAGAAACTATGAAAGCAATGGCTAGGTATGAATAAGTATAGAGTTACTAGATCACTAGCCCAATGTAAAAATAGGTAAACCGGTCATGGTGGTGCATGCCTTTAATCCCAGCACTCTGGAGGCAGAGGCAGGCAGATCTCTGTGAGTTCAAGGCCAGCCTGGTCTACAACATGAGTCCAGGACAGTCAAGGATACACAGAGAAACCCTGTCTCAAAAAACCTAAAAAAAATAGATAAGTAATATCAACAGACAGGTCACAGAAAATGAAATTTGGGTTTTGGTTTTGTTTATTTTGTGGGGGAAGGTAAATTTTTTTAGTGCTAAGGATCAAACCCAGGGCCTCATACATGCTACATGTGGTCCATGTACTGTCTCTGAGCCATACCCTCAACCCTTAAAATACTTAATAATTAATTAATTTTTAAATTTTCATACACATTTTATTACATTTTTCCTCTGTACCAGATCTCCCCATGCAACTTCATGTTTTTTCTCTATCTTAAAAAACAAACACACACACACACACACACACACACAAGCAATATAGAATCCATTTTGTGTTGTCTAACTACACCTGAGCATAAGGCCTGCCCTGGTGTGTGGCTGGATGTAGCCAGTGTCACCCCATTGGTAAAACAAACAAACAAAAAAACCCAAACCAAACCTGGGTGTCCCTCTCCTAACAGCAATTGATTGCAAATAGTTTCTTTGTTAGGGGTGAGACTTTGTGCCCACTTCTCTTTCTCCATGCTTGGATTTTGTCTGGCTTAAAGCTGTACAAGTCTTGTGAATGCTCTCACAGTCCCTGTGATTTCAAATGTCTATCACCCCTGCTATATCTGGAATATGCTGTTTCCTCGGAGTCATCCATCTCCTCTTGGTTTTAAAGTCTTTCTACCTCCTCTTCCACATAGGTACCTGAGTCTTGAGGGGAGGGTTTTCATAAAATAACCAATATAGAACTGAATACTCCAAAGTCTGTCATTCTCTGTGCATTGTCTAGTTCTGGGTCTGTGTTAATTACCATCTACTACAAGAAGAAACTTCTTTGATGAGGACAGAGCAATGCACTGGTCTGGGTTTCCAGAAAATGTGGTGGTTGTGGGGTCACTAGAAGGAAGTGGGTCTGCAGTTGGTGGGAAGTCACAAAGGAATCTATTTTTGAAACACGGTCTCACAATGTAGCGAGCCCTGGCTGTCCTGGAACTTGTTATGTAGACCAGGCTGGCCTTGAACTCAAGAGATCCACCTCATTCTGCCTCCCAAGTGCTAGAATTAAAAGCATGCACCACCACACCTAGCTACAAAACACTTTTGGTTTGCTTAGTTGGTTGAGACAGGATCTCACTCTGTAGCCCTGGCTGGCCTGGAACTCACTATATAGATCAGGCAAGTCTTGAACTCAATAATCCTCCTGCATCTGCCTCCCAACTGCTGAGATTAAAGGCACACCTAACTAAACAGTTTTGGGTTTTTTTTCAGGATTTTTATTATACATAAATATAGGTGTTTTGCTTGCTTGTCTGTCCATGCACCACGCACTTAGATGGTATTCCTAGGGACCAGAAAAGGGTGTTGGATCCCTTTGAATTGTAGTTGGTCTTGAAAATTAAACCTAGGTCTTTTGCAAGCGCAGCTAGTGCTCTTAGCTAATAAGCCATCTCTCCAGTCCCCTAAAAGTATTAATACTTAACAAGAGTTGCAATTCTTTTTTGTTGTTGTTGTTTTTTGAGACAGGGTTTCTCTATGTAATAGTCCTGGTTGTCCTGGACTTGCTTTGTAGACCAGGCTGGCCTCGCACTCACGGAGATCCGCCTGCCTTTGCCTCCCAAGCTCTGGGATTAAAGGTGTGCGCCACCACACCCGGCTTTGAATGCAATTTTAAATGACACTGGAACTTCTGACTCTAGAACAAGATGATATAGACTCACTTTTCCCTGCTTCACTCCATGAAGTGCAGTTATATGCCCTTGGCAGTAAACAAAGAAAAACTAGACTATTTAGGAACCCCAAGACTTGAGGAGCAACAACGCTTATCTCCCACAGACCAGTAGATACCCCTAGACTGAGTGACAAGGAGGACAGAAAAACTGAGAGGGTGTAATGTTTTCTATAAGCAAGAGACTGGGAAACAAGCAGCCCAACAGGTGTTTGGCAGAAGACCTGAGCCTTGCTTCACAGCTGAAGTTTCAGCTGGTGGTCTTGGACTTTGCAGCATCAAAGTTCTGAACTGCCTCCATCCCTGTCCAGAGCTGCTCCATTAGGGAGCCACATTTTCCTGTAGAAGGGACAGCAAAATCTTGTGTTTCCCAGCCTTGCACTCAGCACCACAGGAAGATCTTAACACAGCTGCTCAGCCCAGAATGTCACCCAGCAAATCAGGCAGCTCGGAGCTTGGAAGGCCTTCCGTTCCTGGAAATAGGACCATCAAGTCTAGAACAGGAGCCCCAGGAAAACAGTAGAATGAAGCAGAGTGAAATAACATTGCAAGGCTCAAAAAATAAAACTGTTGTTGGGACCACAGCCCACAAAAGCAGACCAGAGCCTACATGCTGAACCTAAAAAAATATAGTGACTACATGTTGAAATAAAAGATTTATTTTAAAAATATATTTAGTGCTATGTGAACAAACTTTTTACTTACATGCCTGGTACAGGTGAATGTCAGGAGAGGGCCATGGATCCCCTGGAACTGGAGTTAGGATAGTTGTGGATCACCATATGGATGCTGGA
>CAJQZJ010028670.1:0-10889 GCA_907164525.1 Lophiomys imhausi | reverse complement strand
TCATGGAGTTGGGTAGATAGTAGAATGTTAAAGTCAGGGGCCAAATAGGTATAAACTGAACATTGGGAAGGTATACTGGGCCAATTTACTCTCATAAATGTGGCATATTTATATCTATTGTTTTGTATAATACTTACTTTTATAAGAGAAGGAACCAGCTGTTGGACTGAAAAGGGAAACTTCTGGAGGGAAGAGGGTGGAAGGGCGGGATAGGAAGGGGGAATAGGGAGGGGTTTGTTACTGAGATGTAACTTGAAGAAAAAAAAATAAAATATTTAATTAAAAAAAAAGAAGCTAGACAATGATGCACTCCAGCAAAGCTCCTAGCCTAACAATCATAAGTTGAAAATTAGTGAGGCTCTCAGTATATGACAACTTTTGCAAGATAAAAGGATAACTGATACAAATTTATCATTTCTTAGCTAGAGCTAATATAGATATTTACATTGCTGCAAGATTCCATTCATTCATGGATTGCTACAAGCCACTGAAATCCTACCTCTTCCCTTTGTTTGTTGTGATATTAGTTACCTCATCCATGAGATAAGAATGGGGAGGTGGGGTGGAGCCACAGGAGGGGGGACTGATCATGATCAAAACACTTTGTATGAAAATTTCAAGCAAATAATATATTTTAAAAAGAATTATTACCATATTGGTCTCATAAGGCCATTGTAAAGATTGTATTAGACAAATATATATATATATGATTGAAACAGTGCTTCACAGTGAGTTCACAAAATTTGTTCATAATAATGATGATTTGATTATACTTCAAAACAATTATTTTGGCAGATCCAAAGATTTACCTGGTTTTGCCAAGAAATGCAATTGTATTCGTTTGGCAATTATTTAGGCTTTCATTGCTCTACTACATCTATAGATATGAATAACTGTTTTATTTACATAAGATAACTATGTCCCTTCTTATCAATGTACTTTTTTCCTTTTTGGTGCTTTTATTGGAAGCCAGAGTATTGAGTGTGCCAGAAAGCACTGAACTACAACCCTCAACCCTCACATATATGTTAAAAATAGCATGTGGTGGTGGTGTACACTTTTAATCCTAGCACTCAGGAGGAAAAGACAGTTGGATCTCTGAATTCAATGACAGTCGTCTATAGAGTAAGTTCCAGGACAGCCAGGACTACATAGAATAACCCTGTCTCAAAAACTAAAACCAACAGGAAACAACCCAGATGTCCCTCAACCAAAGAATGGATTGCTTAGCTCTGCCAAGACAGGGTAGGCAAGTCCTTCATAATTACTGCTCTACAATCAATGTCTGTCAGAGAAACGGGGCCAAATGGCTGAGGATTGATGCTGTAATGTATGGAGAGAAAATGAGCACTGTCCAGGCAGCCTCTGGTATGTCATTTTTTAGTTTTGGAACTGAGGGGCCTGCACTTCCTATATAATCAGATATATTTATCCCTCTCTGGTCTCTGAGGTGGTTGAAGAATAGATAACTAGAGTCTCATAGGTAAATTTTGAGTTGTTTAGGAATCAAGAGTGTGATCTGGATCTAAGAAGATATATTTAAAATTGTGATGCAAGTTAGTATGAAAGCTGAGTTAGATATAGAACTTTAAACTCATGGAGATTGTTAGATAGTAGAATGTTAAAGTCAGGTGCCAAATGCATATGGACTGGACATTGGGAATGTATGCTAAGCCATATAACTCTCATAATTGTAGCCTTTTTACTTCTGTTGTTTTGTATTGTATTTATTATTATAAGAGAAAGAACAAACCATTTGTTGGACTGAAAGGAGGAGCTGTTTTGGGGGGAGAGATATACCTTAAACTTAAAAAAAGGCAAGAGGATGGGGGCTTGAGGGGGAAGAAGGTGGGAGGGTGGGACAGGAGTGGGGAGTATGGAGGGGATTGCAATTGAGATGTAACTTGAAGAAATAAAAAATAAATTATAAAAAAAAAATCTAAAAGGAAAAAAACTGTGTTACTTTTACACAATGGAATACTATTCAGCTATCAGAAACAGGGAAATCATGCAATTTACAACCACATGGATGGAACTGGAAAGTTCATCCCAAGTGAGCTAACAGTTCATCCCAAGTGAGCTAACCCAGACTCAGAAAGATGCACATGGCAGCTATTCAATTATAACTGGATTTTAGCCATATAGTACAGGATAACTATCCTACAACCAGCAGACTGAAAAGTACAGGAATATAAACTTTGTTACTTATTAGTGGGATACTTTGCCCTAGTGGAGGCTGCCATGTAGGCCCTCAGTGCAAGAGTAAGTTCTTACCCTCATATGGCAATTGAACTGAAGGGGGCTGATATGTAGGGCTCCTTACACTGGAGGAGTAGGATAGGTGGGAGAAGGGGGAGAGGGTGGGGAGAAAGAGGATGAGCCTGGGAGGGGTGGAGAGACGGGACTGCAATGGAGATGTAAATTGAAGTAATAAATAAACAGTAAAAAAAAACAAAAAACAAAAAAAGAAAAGCTCATCCTAAGTGAGCTAACCCAGACCCAGAAAGATGCATATGGCATGTATTCACTTATAACTGGATTTTACTCATATAGTACAGGATAACTATCCTACAACTAATAAATAGACTTAAAGGAACAGGAACATGGACTTTGTTATCTGTTAGTGGGACACTTTGCCCTAATGGAGCTACTATGTAAATCCCCAGTGCAAGAGTAAGCTCTTAGCCCTCATATGACTGCTGAATGGAAGGGGGATGATATGTAGGGCACCCCACACCAGAGGAGTAGGATAGGTGGGAGAATGGGTAGAGGGTGGGAGGGTGAGATGGAGAAGAGTGGAGGGAGGAGGCTGTGATGGAGATGTAACTTGAAGTAATAAATGAACATAATATTAAACAGACAAAAAACCCCAAAAGTGTGGTTTTTTAAAACATATTGTGACTTGCACTATACATTTCTCATAAATTACTGCTTACATCTATGTTATATACTTATATTTTCCCTGATACCAAATGTAGAACTTTGCATGCAGTAAATGCTTGAACAACTTTTAAAAATAAATTTCTGCTTTTGTTGATGAATTAAATGCTGAAATTTCTTTTATTGGTATCCCTGGCTGTGTATGCACTCTCCGTGATACTTTTGTCCCCAGACTCAGGTGAAAAAGAAATTCTTTAGTTCTGATCTGAGTGTGCCTTATCCATTGCATCAGTCTGTAGGTTTCTTCTCACAGGAAGTCCAGTGCAATCCTGTGCAGAGCAATCATCAAGATTGAGGTGGAGTATGTGGACAAATTCCATCTCTTGCACAGGAAGTGGCCATAACTTTGCAATTGTCTTTGGGCTCAAAGGTTTTCCAAAATAGGTGGAGATGAATGACCAAGGAAATGAACTCAAACTAAAAAGATTCTTTCCTGGTTCTCACATAGAGGCAAACAAGCTAAGGATCTTGGAGAGTTAAGGCCGGGAAGTCTTATTCACTTAATCATTCATTTAATCACTTGATAGTTCCGGGTAAACTTTTTAACCCCTTGCTTTGAGAAGAAAGCTAAGATTAGAAGTAGTCCTTACTTTGGGTTCCTAATAAAATGGATCCATAAGGGCAGTGAAGACAACTACTGATTTTGCTGGAGGTAATTGAAAAAGATTTTCTAATGATTAACAGCATCATTTTAATCTTTCTATCTTTTAAAACACAGATAAAACCTTACTCATCTGAGAATTTTTCTACTTTGTCTCTCACCCTGGAAGAGTTATACATTTTAATATATAGCTCTGATGTCACTTTATATCTTTATTCAATTATTTTACACATTCTCTACACTATCACAGTTTCTTTCAAGCATTTCTATTTTCCTCTTTCCTGTAGTCAGAGAATCCTTGAATTTGACATGATGATTGAGGCTCGGCTAGTACATACTTGTTTAATCTCACATAGTTAATGAATCACAGAGCTGAGTTGAAGGACTGTCTCAATGTTCTTTCTGACCTAGCACTGAGTAAATCCATGAATGTATATACAGAATGGGTCCCCATCCCTGCCTGTAAATTTTCCTTATTTCTCTCTTTTCTTTTTCTTCATCTCCCTTTCTTCCCAAACACAGCCATGGAAGACAATATCTCAAATAGGAACCTGTTTGACTTTTCATTTCTCTGAAAAAAATGTGGACAACAGGCACAATAAAAGAGGCTCCCTCACTCGATATGGTGACACAAACAAGTAATCCTAGCACTTATGTGATGGGGGCAGAGAGATTGCTTCATCTTGATTTTGAGGTTAGTCTGAGAAAGGTCCTGAAAGTCTGGGTTTTAAAGGGACACTTTGTCTCAAAAAATAAAAATAAAATAAACAGTCGTTTTGTGCTGTTGTTGCAAGTTTAGGCCTTACCAACATGTTTTGTGCTTGTGGGATAAAGAGGAACTCCCCGACCTTCAGTACCCTTTGTTCTACTTTATATTCTCTTCACAGATGGCTTTTATTTTTTAACCTATCTGGCCCATAATAGTCTCCTTTGTAGACCGTCTATGGTACTGAAAGTGGACACCATTAATTATTTCTTTAATGGAACCATTGTCTCCAGAAGATTCCTGTTTAAAAGCCAGTGGAGATGGCTGGAAATGTAGCACAAATGGTGTTAATACTTTTCTAGCATGTGAGAAGCCACGACGTTAATCCCCAACACCACAAAAAAGACAAAATACCTACTAGAATACCTTAACTGAGGGCATATAAAAGGAATGAGTTGCTGAATTTAATTTTTCCAGAGATAGTTGAGAGAACACAGTCCCTTGTTAGAAAAATGCTTACTGTCTTGTTTCTTCTCCAAGCTTTAGTCAGAAACCAAAAAGAAACACTAGTGAAATTTTTCTAGAATCCAAATCTGGAAATATTGGTCTCAGGGCCTAAGCTAACAAATTATTTTGGTGGAAGGAAGTCATTTGCAAAATAATGTTAATGCAAATAGATCTTTATTCTAGGCTATCCTTAGAATCTTAGGCCCTATAATCACAGGAGTGTTCATAATAAATAAAGGGGACCAGGAATACAGTTATTAATAAAGGAATCATGGAATGTTTCAGTTGGAGAGGGTGAAAACAATGATTTCCAACTATGCTGTTGCTCCCAACTCTCAAGATGGATTCTTTTTGCTTGAGTCTGAACTTACAAAACTTGATATGGCATGAATAGATATTTATAAAAGCGTGAATACAGCTGCATACCCTTATTTCCACCAGTTTAGGCTGAAGCGTATAACCTGAGCACTGGCACTATTTAAATTTAGTTCAAGTAGATCTTGAAAACATCATAGGCCTTGCTGCCATCCTTTATCCTCTGGGTTGTTAGAACACAAGGTGAAGGTCCCAAATGAAAATTCATCATCTTTCTGGTTGTAAATGAAGACTCCTCAGGGGTTGCAAACACCAGGCTTGAGAATACAACTAATTCATTATCTTGCCAAACTCTTTAGATCCCTTCCTCACCCTCAAGATCAGATTGACTTAAGGATGTAGAATTATCTTTTATTTTGTTTTAGCTACCTTTTTCCATTTTGGGGTTAATAAAATAAATGCAAAAACATCCTAACAACTGGATCAATAACTGAATGCAAATGATGCCTTCATCATTATTTCCTAGTGTTGTTTGCTTTGACAAGCTGTTTTATTTAGTGTATGGCAGAGACTTACCAGCCATTTTCACTGCAGCAACTTGGGACTTGGTCAGAATGTGGCTTGTCCCCCTTGCAGTGTCTCTGGTGAGAATGCAGACTCTAATGACCCTCACAGGGAGAGAACAATACACTATAGACATTCCTGAATACCTCAAGCCATGCCTGAATTTCAGATCAAACTGCACACTGGGAAGACATTCCAGGTTGTGCTGAGTTTCAGCCCTGATGCTGAGCTCACTTACTTCCAGAGTGGAGACATCCTAAACTATATATGATCTGCAAGATGGCCCAGTAGGTGCTGGCTTCTCAAGAGAACTGCCCTTTGTGATGAACTCAAGTTTACATTGGACCCCAGCCTGCTGAAGCCTGCTCTCTACTTCCACAAAGGTGCTGCTGTGAAGATGGATGCTGCCATTTCTGGAGACAAAGAGCCAAACATTTCTACATTCTTTACTTGTTATTCTTTCTAAACTTTTCTATAGTTGGAGATCTAGAATGATGGGAAAAAGTTATACTCCAAAGAGCTTGTCCTTAAAGAGGGATGAGGTGAACCTCTCACATTTATTTTGTGCTAGACCTTGCATATATAGCTGGTGATGTATGTCAGGGGCAAAGTAAAAGTGTTATGCCAAGACTAGAAGGCATTCTTACAGAATAAGATTAAGATAGGTTTGGTGGCAATGGAGTGGTATCAAGTTTCAGATTTGTCACAAATCTACTTCAATTTTTACATTTTGATAACAGATCTTCATTAGATAATATTTGAGGATTCCTTCCATTGTTCTAGGGAAATCTCCTTGCCTCATGGGCATAACCCAAAGGCAATTTGTAACTTCCTGCTTTCCCACTCTGTAGCATGAGAAGTCCGTGTCTTTGGAGGTTGGTTGAGAATGGGTGGAGACAGAACAGTAGGGGTTATTGCTGCATTAGCAATTGCTCCTTTCACAATAGTTCTGTTTTGTCATTTTGTACCCAGATTTCCGTTGGTTAGCCTAACTTTATCTTCCTCATTTCTGTTTCCTCTTCATGACAGCAAGAGTCTTTCAGAACATGTGACCTTCTTGCTCAGAACATAAAACTCAGCTTTCCCTGGTCTCTGTAGTTCGGCTTGGAACCTGTATCCTATCCAAGACAAAGGCATCACTTCAACAACAGGTATAGTATTCACTTGTTTTCTTAGATTCTCATATGCTGAGACAGTGCCCACAAGAGCTAACAGTGGTCTGGATATGCCTAACTTACTCTTAGATCAAAGATAAGACAGGTTAAGTTTTCTATTGGCTTTCTGTTCTAGAGCTTGTGATAGCAGAGAGAAGATACATGATAATTTCTAACAAATCATGGTTTTTAGAAGATAGTCATGGAGAAGTTAATTGCTCTTCAGAGCCAGGAGTTAGAATTGTCAATAAAAATTTTTATGTTGTCATTTATCTGCCACTTTTCTTTGGATGAGTTGTTTCTGCAGCCTAGCACTCAGGGTTTGAGTCTCTTTTGCAAAGGAGAAGATGCCAAAGATAAACTGCTGTTTAATGTCTTAGTGTCTATATCTCTTAATCGGAAGATTATCAGCCCTCAGTTGAGAAAGGATATGAGACTGATGTTAAATGCTTGATGCCTCCAGGCAATGCTGAACACACCCTGGAAAACTGCTGGTGATCTGGAAGGTATGACTGAAAGATGACACTTTCTAGTCTTCTACATCTCTATTCCAATTTCAGACTTTAAAAATCACATGAAAGTAAGTTTGGAAGTAGAAAGAGAACAAATATGTATGTGAGGAACAGAGGTCCAGAGAGAAGAAAAGATAATTGCTTGAGACCACCCAGAAAACTTATAGCACAGCTCAGTCTAATCCAAGGCGAGAGCTCTTTTGCTTAGCTTTAGGGGGACTGAGGCACTAACAAGCAAGAGGTGCCCTGCAACTGAGGCAGGTGACTCTCCTCATATTAGAAGAAATCTGGATATTTGGGCATGGTCCTGAGTCCTTTTTTTTTTTTCACCACTATGTTTCCTGACCCGTGGCTTGTTCTGGACATTTGTAGATTTTTGGCTAAAAACTCATTCAAAAACCCTCTTTTACCAAGCTGACGTCTTTCAATTTCCTCCATGAAGACTGATCTCTTCTTGGTCTCATTGAGAACAGCTTTGTGAAGCTATCCAATGGAATATTTTGTACTCTCATGGGAATAAATGATGCTATTTCAAGTCAGATAAATGACAAATAGAAGAGTTTAAGAATCCTTCAATTGTTACCCTGTGTAGTCATGTACCTTTCATTCTCTGGGTCTGACTAAACTTTCTCAACTAAACTTGCTTTTCTTCTGTGTTTTCCTTTGAACAGGTGTGAACTGGAGCATCAACAGTGCAAATGAAATTGGCCTAAAACCAGCCTAATGACTGACACCTTCCATTAATCCTGGAAAACAGTATTTATAATCATCTTTTAATTCAGTACATTAAGACCCTTTAGCCCCTTTCATAGCTCTTTTCCAGGCTTCCTGGGATGTATGAGGTCAAATAGAGCATTCAGGAGGCTATTAAAAAACTAACAATTCATTACTCCTTTCTTTTTTAATCCATTTCTTTGGCTTTTACTAGCTTCAGAGTCTGAAAGTAAGATCTCTTTAAACACCTTTATAAAAAGCTCAAGAAATATAATCAAATAATTTCTAACCACCTTGACATGTAAGACTTCTGTCTGAATTTCTAGAGAAGACAATTGAAGCTTAAGAAAGACTTATGCCAGCTGCTGTTGGCAAGGTAGATATCAGTATCCAATTTTGTCTAATTCTTTACATTGTGGTGGTCATGACAGCTGCTTTGGCAGAGAGGCACATTTCTGGGGTCTGTAGGCTGGATTGGGAGACAAGGAGAAAATTCAGGGAGTAGAAAAGACAATTTTAATCTTTAGCTTTTAATTTACCCTAAATATCAATTTGGAATGATGTGTTAAGCATTTGCAATCAACTAAGAGTTTAGAAAAAGCAGCAAATTCTTACTGATATACTACACAGGGAAGTTTTCCTAGTAATCTTGGGATGTTTGCCAACTTTTTGTGCCAGTGATTAATACAGAACATCTGCTTTTTTTTCAAACTTACATTTAGACATGGGCAGGACAAAAACTGATACTGGCAAGCTGGCATTTTGAGTAATAGGATTTTGATGCTAAAAAAAGTAGTCTTAAAGAAGTTGAGATGGCTTGGCTCTTCTGGCAGCTGTGGTGGCTTAACTACCCTGGTGGCTCTGAGTTCAAACATCCTAATGCTGCCCAGGAAAATGCAGTGTCTGTTTTGCTCTTTGTTGATGCCCTCTCCCTTTTTGCATGGGGATATAAAAAGCAGACAGGAAAAGTGATGGTGCAGAAAGTCAAGGTACACAATGAGATGATGTATGGTATAACTCCCAAACTGAAAACAACTTCTTGTATGACCTTTAGCAAGTCTTGCTCCAAATATTAGACTTCATTTTCTCATTTATAATCTTGAATTGGTAAAACCAGATTATTTACAAGATCATTTTAATAGCATTCATTTTTTACTATTTATGAGAAAGGGTAACCAATTTAGACAAAGCTGGCTAAAGCCACAAGAAATTACTGCTTCAATTCTGTTAAATAATCAAAATTTTCCATTTTAATATCTACTTTACTTATTTATTTTAACATTAAAACACATTTTAGTCACTATTCTTTCTATACAGAGGATCAAATACAGAGTGTTGTACATGTTAGGGAAGTGCTCTGACACTGAGTTTTATTCTTAGACCTTGATTTTTTTCTTTTTTGTTTGAGAAAGGATCATACATATAGCCCAGGTTGGCTTTAAACCTGAGATTCTTCTACCTCTGTCTATGAAAGCTTGCATTCAGACATGTACTATCATAACTGACTGTTACTACAATTTTTGAGCATTTGTCAATAAGAAATATAATAAATTAATGGTTTATATGCATTATCACATATTCTCACAATGACTTTATGCACACTTTTGTGGCTACAAAAAAACTAGGTGTCAGACACATAAAATCATTTATTCAAGATGTCCACCTAGTTAATGGCAGAGCTAGAATTCAAGTCCAGTTTTTAAACTCAAAATCCAGGTACATAACTGGGAAGCTGAGAAGCTGAGAACACAGTGTGAAAGAAGGGTGATAGGAGGAAGAGACATGGATATTGTCTCTAAGGCCTTTCAGATGAAGAAAGCAGGATGATGACCAAACTGTCCTTTCTCAGTTGAATAAAAGAGTTAATTGAGGTTTGGGCCACTCAAGACTCTAGACAAGTACTCAGGATCCCTGTTTTGGTTTGGAGCCTTAGGCCTATTTTGCTCACTTCCCATTTTTGGTGTTTTAGCCAGTCATGTCAGCTCCTGCCATTTGTCCGAAGCTCAGGGTAATACTTGATCATGTCATTTTTTTTCTCTTTCCAGAGGCACATCTTTCAAAATGTTCTTGCTGCCCAGTGGAAGCTCCTGATCTGGCCTTCTGCAGTGTCACGCTCCGTGTATTTGACAAGCTGAGTTGGACACTCTGTGTGGTAGAGTGTCAGTTTGTCAAATACCCCAAGTGTGGCTCATGCCTATCAGCTCCAGGACCAGGACAGAGAAAATGGCCTACTGGTTATATATGAAGGCTTATGAAATACCAAGCTCTCCCAAGTTACTCTATGGCTTTGAGGGAATTGTAACATTTCACCAGAGGTCATCAGAGTAAGAATGATGTGTATCTGGGGCCTACAAGTCTGGGATGTATTCTAGGTACATTGTGAGAATGCCATGGAATGTACAATGGGATACTGGGAGGCGAGTGCTATTTGATTTATTATTCATGTCTTCTTACATATTCCTCTTCTTGCAGTAAGGACACCAGAATTTTCACACAAGCACCATGAATTTTTATGAGAAATAGGACACAAAAATCCACTTTCTTGGCTTCGAAGCATATCTTGACTTACTTACATTTTCTCTTTTCCTCTTTGCTTTTTCCCTCCTTAAAACATCCTTCTTATTTCTCTTTTCTCACCCCGTTCTTCCCTGAAATTTCAGACCCCACCAAATTCCAGTGTCTCTGGGCACTTTTGAAAGTCAGCCTATACTTTTTCTTTACTCCTTGGCTAGACACACACTGGTGTGTGCTCTTCCATGTCCTACCACCCAACAAATTCTCTTAAGTTGTCAGTGAATTTTTCCAGGGTATATTCTTGAATTCTCCATTATATTGTAAGAGTCAAGAACATATTATATTTACTTGATTGCTTTCTC
>CAJQZJ010028668.1:282-15033 GCA_907164525.1 Lophiomys imhausi | reverse complement strand
TTGATTCCTAAAAGTTGTCTCTGACCTCCACAGGCATGCCTTCATTTGCATACACACATAGCATACACATGCATAATAATAAACAAAAACTAAATAAAATAATGTTTAGCCAAAATGTATATATAAACATAGTAACAATACTCAGAGTAGCCACACAATGGAAACAACCAAACATTCATTAACTGATCAAAATATATAAACAAAATTTTTACATATACTAGAAGGTTATCCAGTCATAAGAACAAAGTACTAACGTATATACATATATACATACATGTATATATAGTTAGGTAGATAGAAGATGGATAGATAGATGATAGATAGGTAGATAGATAGATAGATAGATAGATAGATATACATATACATATGTTAGATCAATGACAGTTCAAACATGCCAAATGTGGGCCAGATATGATGGCACATTCCTTTAATACCTGTATTCAGGAGAAAGAGGAAGGCAGATATATAAGTTCAAGACCATCCTAGTCTTCTATACCTACTGGGATCCTGCCTCAAAAATTAAGATAGTTAATTCTATTGGACTGGAGAAATGGTTCAGGGGACTCAAAGGACACAGTTTCATTCCAGTACCCACATGTCTGCTCACAACCATCTGTAACTCCAGTCCCCAGGGATCTGACCTCCTCTTCTGACCTCTAAAGACAATATATGCATGTGGTATACAGATATACATCCAATCAAAACTCCCATACATATAAAAGAAAAATAATTTAAGGTAAATAAAAACATCTTTTAAAACATAAAAAACAGATACTTTTTTTATGCTAAATAAAAGAAGTGAGCCACCCAAAAAGCACAGACTGTAAGAACCCATTCATTTGAAGTGTCCAGAACATACAAATCCATGAGGATAGAAAGAGAACTAAAAGTTACTTAAGACAATAGGGTGCAGAGGGTTGTGAAGAGGACAGGGCATATCAAACAGTTCAACTAATGAAACAGTAAAAGGAGCATTTTATAAGCTGTAGTGATGCACATGTCTAATACCAGTGCTCCAGAGGTAAAGAGATAAGAAGTTCAAGGTCATTCTCTGCCACATAGGAATCCAAAAGCCAGCCTGGGCTACATGAAAGAACCTGCCCCATCCCATTTTTTTTAAGAAAAAAGAGAGTAATGAGGTCCATTGAGAAGGTTTCATTGGGTAAATGTGGTTGGAACTAAGCTTGACAACCTGAGGCTTGTTGAGTTCTAAATACACACAGTGAAAGGAAAAAAAATCAACTCCTCAAAGTTATCTACACAAATGAACTGTGGCGGGCACATCTCCCACACCCCCCAAAAAAATCAATCAATGAACAGGAGGGAAGGGCAGAATAGAATAAATAGGAGACATATACTGAGAGGTTTATTGCAAGGACTTGGATTTTTTGCAGTCTAGGCAAACCTGAATCCATAAGAGAGATAGTTTGAAAGGACAGGTGAGAGTTCCCAAGCTGAAATTGAAATCTATTGGTAGAATTCCTATGGAAAACCTTTCACCTGATTGAATCAGGCCTTCTTAGATGCACTCAATTAATAACTTTAATCACATCTGTAAGTTACCCTTCACAACAGTATGACATTACAGTTTTGGTTTTTTCTGTTTGTCTTTTGGACAGAAAATAACTGTATATCCCAGGATGGCCTCAAATACATAATCCTAATTCCCTAGACTTCTGAAATCTGGGCATCACTACAGCTGATTAGATTAGTGTTTGATTGAACACCTGGAAACTGTGGTCAAGGTGACACATAAACTGATCATGAGGAAGGGGAAATGAGCATTGGCCTTTGTTTGTTGTTTGTTTGTTTTTTTGTTTGTTTTTTGGGTCAGGGTTTCTCTATGTTGCCATGGCTATCCTGGAACTAGCTCTGTAGATCAGGCTGGCCTTGAACTCACAGGGATCCATCTGTCTCTGCCTACCAAGTGTTGGGATTAAAGACCTGTGCCAAAGAAGTTTACTCATCTATGTTCATAGCCGCCTTATTTGTAATAGCTAGAAACTGGAAAAAACCCAGATGTCCCTCAACTGAGGAATGGATTAAAAAACTGTGGTACATCTACACAATGGAACACTACTCAGCCATCAGAAACAACAAAATCATGCAATCTGCTACCAAATGGATGGAACTAGAGAAGCTCATCCTGAGGGAGCTAACCCAGACTCAGAAGGATGCACATGACATCTATCCACTTATAATCGGATTTTAGCCATATAGTACAGGATAACTATATTACAACCAATGCACCAAAGGGAATATAAACATAGACTTTGTTTCCTCTCAATTAGACACTTTGCACTAGTGGGGCTGCCAGTGTATGGGAAGGCTCTTGGCCCTCATATGACTGCTGATCTGGGGTGGGGGACTGTTATGTAGGGACACTCCACTCCAGAGGAGTGGGATGGAAGGGATAGGAGGTAGAGGGTAGGAGGGTGGGACTGGGAGGGGTGAGAAGAGGACACTGTGTTGGAAATGTAACCTTAAGTAATAAATAAATATTTAAAATAAATAAATAAATGCATGTGCCTCCACTGCCTGGAAAGAGAGTTGTGTCTTAAGTGTTTTTTTTTGGGGGGGAAGGGGTAATGATTGTCTTCCTCTAAATATGTTGAAAAATGAATTGTATACTTTAAGTGAGAAAATTGCGTGGTAAAAGAATCAATAAAATGGCAGCTCAGTCATTGGTCTGGAGAGGAGCGCCGGCTAGAGCAGATCTAGCCCAGGAGCAGATCCAGCACATTGCTCCAGCAACAGATCAGTGGTCATGCCTGTCTGCCTGATTTCGAGCCTGCAATCCGACTGTACACCCAAGAGGGAAAAACAGCCACACCACAAGAGCAAAGGTAAGTGAGATTTTTTTTCCGGAGTTTCCAACATGGTGGCTCAGTGTGCACTGTAGCTGAGAGGCAGAGACCTAACCCAGTCACAGCAAAGCAATTAGGAGCCAAGACTGACTGCAAACAGAGCCGGTAATGTGTGTTCTCCACAAATAGTGGGTTGGGTTACTCACCCTAGCACCCAAGCATCTGAGTCAGTCAGCAACAGGCACACTGAGGCTGGCACCTGTCTTGGGTGGAGCTCCCTGCCTGCACGGTCAGCCTAGCTGCTAAACCAGAACAACTTTGTCAGTGAGGGGAGAACACAGGCCCAATCACAGCTATACCTGCCTTTCTGAGGAGTCCTGCCAGCTCCCAGGTCCTCAGAGGATAGCCCCCTCCCGACTCCAATCCTCTGTATATTGGTCCAATTGGGTCACAACCAGTTGAGGAGAGCAGCAGCCACTCTCCTCTCTGAGAGCCAGTCAGTCTATTACAGGAACCGGCCCACAATCTGGAGGTGGACACCAGGATCTCAGGATCAGCCAACCCCCGGGGGCAGGGAGTTTTCCTGAGCACCAAGGTCAACTGACAAGAGAAACAAACAGAAAACACTAGGATCAATCAGATGACAAAGGTCATCACAAGAACATGGTAAAAAAAAAATAGGATGCCTCCAGATCCTAGCAGTAATGCTACAGACAACTCTAGACATCCTACCACAATTGAAACAAAGGAAAATGACCTTAATCCTATGCTTATATTAATAATAGAAGGCCTAAGGGAGGAAATCAAATACCTCAGAGAGCAACAACAAAGTACTGCAAAGGAGGTGATGGAAATGAATAAAGCACTTAAAGAAATGGAAGACCTGAAAAGGAAAGTTGAAGCAATGAAGAAAATCCAGTCTGAGACACCCATAGAACTGGAAAACCTTAAGAAAAGAACAGGAACTACAGACACTAGCATCACCAACAGAATACAAGAGATGGAAGAAAGAATTTCAGGCTCAGAGGATAAAATTGAAGAAATAGATACATCTGTCAAAGAAAATGTCAAATCTAAAAAAGTCTTACACAAAACCTTCAGGAAATCAAGGGCACAATGAAAAGATGAAATCTCAGAATAATAGGAATTGAAGAAAGAGAAGAGCCCCAGCTCCATGGACCAGAAAATATCTTCAACAATCAATGAAGAGAATTTCCCAAATCTAAAAAAAGAGATGCCTATAACTGTACAAGAAGCTTACAAAACTCAAAATAGATTAGACCAGAAAAGAAAATCCTCCTGCCACATAATAATCAAAACACTAAATGTACAGAACAAAGAAAGAATATTAAAAGCTGCTAGGGAAAAGGGTCAAGTAACATATAATGGCAAACCTGAATTTTCCTCAGAGACACAAAAACCAGAAGGGCCTGGACAGATGTCTTGCAGACCCTAAAAAAACCACAAATACCAGGCCAGACTACTATTCCCTGCAAAACTGTCAATCAACAAAGATGGAGAAAACAAGATATTCCATGACAAAGCTAAATTCAAAAAATATCTATACACAAATCCAGCTCTACAGAAGATGTTGGAAGGAAAACTCCAACCCAAAGAGGTTAAGCACAGGAAGCAAATAGCATGCTGTCCAGGCAGCCACTGGTATGTTATTTCTATTAACATTTTTAACCATTTTTCCATTCTTTTTTGGGCCTCAAACAGGTTTACTATGTCCCAAATCAGCAGGAAGTCATTTTAAGAGAGCAACGCCCCATCCCCAGAAGGTGGGGAGGATGTTTTTCCTCCCTTTGGTCGTTTGATGGATAATAGAAAATCTTGTTATTTAGGAGAAGAGATTACAAGCTGTTAAATGGTCTTCTTAAATAGGTTTTTCAGGTTAGACCCAGGGACTTCTCTCTTTTTCTTTTCTGTATCCTTCTTTCTCCCCTATGTAGGAGTGAACAGACTTGAGAAAAAATGGGACATAGACATAATATAGGAAAGATCAAGAAAAAAGGACAGATTATTGAACATGCCCTTATACCCTTTTATATTGATTCAAAATTAATATTATATTTGGCTAAATTGGTATTGATCTTTGTATATTAATGCAAAATTAAGATTGAATTGGGCTACATTGGTATTTATCTTTGTATATTGATACAAAATTAAGTTTATATTTGGCCACAATGGTATTGACCCTTGTATACTGATGCAAAATTAAGATTGTATTGGGATACATAGGTATTGATCTTTGTATAGTGATACAAAATTAAGAGTATATTTGGCCACATTGATATTGATCATTGTATATTGATACAAAATTAAGATTATATTTGGCCACATTGGGATTGATCTTTGTATATTGATACAAAATTAGGATTATATTTAGCAACATTGGTATTGATCTTTGTATATTGATACAAAATTAAGGGTAACGCTTTTTAAATGTATTGTACCTAGTAGTGCTTAAAAATGAAATGTAAAGTTTCAGCCTTTTGCTACCAACTGTCATAAACTGTTCAGGATAATTAAGAAATGCAAACTAATAGTCATTCAAGCTTATCATTTTGTTAGGTACTATGACAGTCTATCACAGTTATTTTCTAGGGTAATCAGAAATAAAGTTGGTAAGAGACAAGCAACATTTGCTTATCTAAATATAAGAGATAGATAGGGCATCTTCAAAATCCTCAAGAGATCTGCAGAATATGGCATTCAAAGATGTTTTCTTAAGATTTTTTGATATCGAGACATGTCATCTCCTGACAGCACCCCCTATTCTACTCCAAGTAGAAGATGAGCATCGAAGAATCTCCAGTGGGAGATGATTGAATTAGTGGCAAGCCTATCTCTTGGCAAGAAAAGCCCCTTACTTCAACTGTAGACAGAATGCTGTCCAAAAAGGACAAAACTTGGAAGCAGGTAATTCAACAGCCTAGCTCTGCCAAGACAGGGTAGGCAAGTCCTTCATAATTCTTGCTCTACAATCAATGTATGTCAGAGAAATGGGGCCAAACAGCTGATGCTGTAATTTATGGAGAGAAAATGGGAACTGTCCAGGCAGCCACTGGTATGTCATTTCTTAGTTTTGGAAGCTGCAGGCCCTGCACTTCCTGTATAATCAGATATATTTATCCCTCTCAGGTCTCTGATGTGGTTGAAGAATAGATAGCTAGAGTCTCATTAAATTTTGAGTTGTTTAGGAATCAAGAGGGTGTTCTGGACCTAAGAAGATGTTTTTAAAATTATGAGGCAAGTTAGTATGAAAGCTGAGTTAGATATAGAACTTTAAACTCATGGAGATGGTTAGATAGTAGAATGTTAAAGTCAGGGGCCAAATACATATGGCCTGGATATTGGGAATGTATGCTAAGCCATATACCTCTCATAATTGTGGACTATTTATTTGTTTTTTTTGTATTGTATTTATTGTCATAAGAGAAAGAACCATTTGTTGGACTGAAAGGGGGAGCTGATGGGGGGGGGGAAACGATATACCCTAAACTTTAAAAAAAGGGTAGAGGATGGGGGAGTTGAGGGGGAAGAGGGTGGGAGAGTGGGACTGGAGGGGGGAGTAGGGAGGGGATTGTGATTGAGATGTAACTTGAAGAAATAAAAATAAATGTAAAAATCTTTAAAAAAAGAATCAATAAAATGTTTCCTATTTTCAGATTTGTGTTTATGGCACAGTAGTCACGTCATGAAAAGAAGCCATATGTCCATCAGAAAATGAATAGATAGGGCCAGCAAAATAGCTCATCAGGTAAAGGCGCCTCTGAGCAAGTCTAATGACAGGGGCTGAACCCAGAAGAAGGGAAGTCATTCCCACAAATAGTCTTTTGGCCTATCTGTGTGCTATGGCATGTTCATACACCTCTACACCACATGCACCCAAAACACATAAACATGTAATAAAATTTTTAATGAGTGGATATGTTAGTACATATTCACAATGAAATAGTAATCTTAAAACAGAAGGAATTCCTGCTCTATATTACAAAATAAATGAGCCATGAGGACATTATGCCAAGTCAAAAAAGGAGTACATTTGCCTTGACTGCACTTATGTAGTCTATCTAAAGCTGTCAAATTTACAAAAAGTGAAAGTGGATGATATAGTGGTAGGTACTATAGCGTGGGACACAGAATACAAATTGTTCAGAGAGTACAGAGTTTTAATTTTACAAAATAAAAAGTTTGGGAAATCTGTTGCATGACATTGTGACTATTCACTCTAAAATGTTATTTATTTTTATTTTGTATGTATGGGTATTTTGCATATATATATATATATATATATGTATGTATGTGTGTGTATGCATGTGTGTGTATGTGTGTGTGTACACTAGCATGCAGTGCCCACAGAGGGCATAATAGAATATAAGATCCCCTAAAACTGGAGTTACAGACAACACATGGCTATGAGCTGCTGTGTGGGTGCTAGTAATCAAACCAAGGTTTTCTACAAGAGCAATCAATGTTCTTATCCACTGAGTCATCTCTCCTGCCCATGAATATTCTTGACAATACTAAACCAAACCTTAAAATGCTTAAGAATGCATGCTTAGTAGGCAGAAAGCCCTAGGTTTGATGGTCACCCCTCAAAAAAAGTTTACATTCATATAGTTTATGCTGTCTGGTTTTTCCCAACATTTATTTATTGCTTCTCAATCATAGCCCTGTCCCCCTCCCCTCCTGGTCCAACCCTCCCATCTTCTACCCCCTCTCCCTCCTCTCCTTCTCCTTAGATGAGGGGGCTCCTACATATTCAGCCCTAACCTGCTTTTTTTTAATCACAGAAAAAGACCGTGTCCTGCATTACCTACACTCTGCCTCACTTTACCCCCACTTTTGATCTATATGTTATTCTGGGTAGTCTCTAGAACAATAAAAAAGTATTTCCTTCATATATAATAAAACTATTATTTTTAAAGATTTTGTGATATTTTCTCAATTGCTTATCTCAATGTAGCCTATTTAATTTCATTAACCTCTTTCTAGAAGTTGATGGAGACACTTGAATTTAATATAACAAAAACTTGGAGTTTGAATTCATTTATTTGTCAATTTTCTAAAACTTGACTGTGTGCCCAGACAAATTCTTGAACTGTATGGTCCTGTTCAGAGTATGAAGAGGGGCAGAAGAGCACCCAACAGCTGACCTTTCTTTGAATGTGGAAGTACACAGCCCTCTTGTCCATCCCACTCCCTCTTTTATTGGCTGTCTACCACATTGTCCTAATAGACAAACTCACTATGAGGGAAAGCAGGGCAGCTGGAGTTGTGGAAGCTGCACAGAGCTGCTCCTTCTTTGGGTAATGCCTTTCTCTGGGCCTATTGCTTCTAAGTTAGGTAACTCCTACTCACTGAACTCAATTTTGGATTGTCTCAATTTGTGAGAGGCTGCTACTGGCCTCCTGTAGGCAGAGCCCAGGGATGTTGTCAAACATCTTGCAATGAGCAGGACATCACATAGCAAAGAAAGACCCAGTTGCAAGGGTCAGTTGTGTTAAGCTGAGGTCAGGGGCTTTTGAAGGCTAGCTCCTTGTCTTCTAGGTCTTGACTTGAATTCACCCTTGGTTGAATGGATTCTCACCAGTCATCATGAGAAAACTTTATTATCCTTATTGGATCTTCATTATATATGTAATTTGTCTATCTTTACTGTATACTATCTCACCCTACTTCCTCCATGTACAATATGCTAATAAGTGATGCTAATTCCTAAAATTTAAAGATTAGAAACCTTGCTGACGAATCCCCTGCCCTTGAACAGTGCTGGGGATCTAGTGAAATATAATAAATGTTCCTTTCCTCAAATGCATGGGATAATTTCACATCAGTAGAAACTTGACCTCAGAGCATGCCAGCTCCTCATTTTCCTCTCATTCTTTACACATCAGATCCTCTCTAAATGCCTCCTTCAGCTCTTATGTGCCTTCACCAGGCAGGAGGAGGAATGAAATACTTGGTGAGGCTTCTTAAGGGAAGCCTATGTGTGAATATATGCATGTGCATTGTGTTCATACAGTTCCTACCGCATTGAATTCCCATGGAACTGAAGCTATAGGTTATTGTGACCTGCCTGATATGGGTACTAAGAATTGAACATTGGTCTCCAAATGCTTTTAACTGCTGAGCCATTACCCAGATCTCCCATCCAATGTGTTTAAATGGGAAAGCCCAGAAGTAAGGCAAGCATTAGGAACAGGAGTTCAAGGTCGTTATCCACTATGGAATGCATTTGAAGTCAGAAGTCAGAAAATTAAGTCAGTCTTAGAAAAACAAAAACCACATTTTCTCTTATTTATGGATCCTAGATATTATACTGATACAAGAAATCACATATATACATATATATGGTATGAAAACAGAAGTGAATATGTTTACAGGAATATAGGGGACTAAAAGGAGGGAAAGGATAGGAAAAGATAGGGGATATGGGGAGGATTATGCTCAAGGATATTATATAATTGTATGAACATGTCCTTATGAAACCCAGTACCATGTTCAATGAACATGTGCCAATGATAGTAATAATAATAACAATAAAATATATCAAGAATTGTATAAATTTAAGACAAAATAAGTTCTTTTGGTACTATTAATAATTTGGAAATGATAACAATAAATCATCACAATTAAGTGTTGTATCTAAGGCCATGAAACTAGAAATTGAGACAAAATAAAGTTTTTACAATTATGAACTATAACATTTTTTCCCAGAGAGTCATTTCGTTGTTTGCTTTTTTTTCATAATTAATCCTTTGAGAAATGAGGTAAGCTGGACAAATCTTACAAAGTTTCTAACCTGGTGGTGGCTTACAAAATAGCATGCACTAAAATTGTAGTAGACGTGACCCTTCACCAGCTTGGAGGTAGAAGTGTCACTTTACTGTAACTGAACTAATTGTTCAAACACACACAGACTCAAATTAGCAGGCAGTTTAACCCCATTATTGGTCTCCTTGGTTTCTACCAAATTGTATTTAGGAATCCTGCAGATGACTTGGTCTAAATGAATCAGTTCTGAATGGGATGTGACTATTTCTATCAGTTCTACGTTGGGTGTGGCTATTTCTATCTGGCCACTACTAAAAATTAGTCATTGCAGGAGCAGGTGGCTGAGGTTACTGTTGCTAGTGTAATCATGGACTCACTCATTTTCCCTAAGAGAATCCCATGCCATACTTAGATGCTTCCTGCCTGAGAGACATACTGCTCCACTAAAAATGATCACAGCAATTATTCTGGTTAGATATGTTTTTGAAAGACCTTTACAGCCCTCTCCTCCTTTGCTAATCAGATTGGCCTTAATAGCTTCCTCCTAAAGCAGTGGTTCTCAATCTGTGGCTCTTGACCCTTCACTGGTTAAATGACATTTTCATAGGAGTTCCATATAAAATATCCTACATATCAGATATTTACATTATGATTCATAATAGTAGCAAAAATTACAGTAATAATGTAGCAATGAAATAGTATTGTGATTGGGAGGACACCGTGACATGAGGAACAATATAAAGGGGTCGAAGCATTAGCAAGGTTGAGAACTACTGTCCTAATGGATTAGACCCAAAAGAAACACTACATGATTTCTGAAAAGAGGCCATAACCATTAAACTATGCTCAAATTTTAACCATCATACTGTGAGAAAGGCCAGGCCAAAGAAAAGACACTGGTAGGTGTGCCATCAATATGGCAAACATATCAGATATGTACTTGAGTGAATCTTGTAGCTATTCCTTTAGGTAGTACAGGGCCTTCTGATCATCCAATAGAACTCTACAAGCTGTGAAAACTGCCCCTGCCAAACTATAAGAGAATATGGCAGCATCAGAACAATTTTTTTGAGGCAGGGTCTCTTAAAGCCTAGCCTTGCCTTGAACTCATGACATAGCTCAGGGTGATCTTAAACTCCTGTTCCTCATGATTTCACTTTCCAAGTTGTGAGATTACAAGAATGTACCACAGTGTCCAGTTTGTGTGGTGCTGGAGAATGAACCTACAGCTTCATTCAGGCACTCTACCAACTGAGTAAAATCCACAGAACACAAAAGGTGAGCATTTTTCTTTGGTATGACAAACATAAGTGACAGTTCAGAGATGACTAGATATATGCTTCCAAATCTAGGGAAATTTTGTTATGAAGCTGCAGTAATTGGCCCACTCCCTTTCTGCCTTTGGGAGTTTGCACCCTGCCACTGAGGTCACCAGTCTAGACACTCCTGATTATTTTTGTTAAAAAGCCTAGTCAAAGATTAACCTTAAAGCAATCTTTCCGATGCCTTGTAATGAGATTTTTATCTGCACCTCTGCCCTAAAGTAGCTTTGCTATCTTATATGAAAGCCATGAACTCTTTTGCAGGCCCTCGCACATTATATTACCTCTTTTCCCTACCACTTGGTATGTGACAAGACTATAAACTGCCTAAGCATGAGCTATAGAGTTAAAAATTAACAGCTATTACCATATTTTATATTTCTGGAGCTTTACAAACACATGCACACACACACAGAGATATGTCTGCTTACTTTTTTTCTCTAGAAAGAATTTGTATGTGAACATACAATGCCATACTATTCATCCTTTAAAAAGGATGAAGGAAAGTATTTACACTAAGTGAAATAAGTAGAAAGGTGAAAATATTGTGATCTGACATATAAGAGAAACCTAGAGTAGTAAAACTGATGGAGAGAGAAAGAGGAATGGTACAGGCTCAAGATGGAGATCAGTTGGTATAGTGTTTCCCTAGTATGCTAGAAGCTATGACCTCCAGCACCACATAAACCTGGCAGAGTTGTGATCTCAGCACTTATATGTGGAGCAAGAGAGAGCAGAATCTCAAGACTACATAATGAGTTCAAAGCCAGTCATAGATACAGAAGACACAATATTAAAAAAGAGACAGAGATAATGGTGTGAGATAGATAGTGCTGGTAGGAATACACTTAGTTCATGCTTCCAGAGTGCACATTTAAAAGTTCTTACTATGGGAAAGTTGGAGAGATAGCTGAGTGGTAAAAGAGCATTTGTTCCTGCAGCATATCCAGGTTCAGTTCCAACCACCCATGTGGTGGCTATAAATTCCCTGTAATTCCACTTCTAAAGGATCTTACACCATTTACATGGTATACAGACATATAGGCTAGCAAAAAATACCTACACATAAAATAAAAATAAATAAATCTTTTTTTTCTTTTTCATTAATTTATTTATTTGTTTATTTTATAATCCAATTGCATCCCCCTCCCTCCTCCACTCCCAGTCCCACACTCCCACCCACTTCCCCCATAATCCCTCAGCTGATACCAACCCACTCTGTCACATCAAATCGCATCAGGACTAAGTGCTTTCTCTTCCACTGAGGCAAGACAAAGCAGCTCTGCTAGGAAAATGGGGTCCAGAGGGAGGCAACAGAGACAAAGTCAGAGATATTCCCATTCTAATTGTTAGGGGATCCACTTGAGAACCAAGCAGCCAATCAGCTTCATATGAAACCCAAACACCTACAGAAACTTGGTTTTTGACAAAAATGCCAAAACCATACAATGGAAAAAAGATAGCATCTTCAACAAATGGTGTTCGTCTAACTGGATTTCTGCATGTAGAACAATGTAAATAGACCCAAATGTATCACTGTACATAAAACTCAAGTCCAAGTAGATCAAAGACCTCAACATAAAAATGGATACACTAAATCGAATAGAAGAGAAAGTGGGGGAAAGCCTTGAGCATATTGGCATGAGAGACAACATCCTGAACAGAACACCAATAGTTCAGGCCCTAAGATCAACAATTATTAGTTGGGTCCTCACGAAACTGAAAAGCTTCTGTAAGGCAAAGGACATGGTCAATAGAACAAAACGGCAGCCTACAGATTGGGAAAAAATACTCACTAACCCCACATCTGACACAGGGCTAATATCCAAAATATATAAAGAACTCAAGAAATCAAACACCAACAAACCAAATAATCCAATGAAAAAAATGGGGTATAAAGCTAAACTGAGAATTCACTACAGAGGTATCTCTAATGGCAGAGAACCAGTTAAAGAAATGCTCAACATCCCTAGTCACAAGGGAAATGCAAATCAAAATGACTATGACATTCCATCTTACAATCATCAGAATGGCTAAAATAAAAAACTCAAGTGACTGAACATGCTTGCAAGTATGTGGAGAAAGGGGATCACTCCTCCATTGCTAATGGGAGTGCCAACTTGAACAACCACTTTGGAAATCAATTTGGTGCTTTCTCAGAAAATTGGGAATAGGTCTACCTCAAGACTCAGCTATACCACTCCTGGAAATATACCCAAAATATGTTTCACCAAACCACACGTATATTTGCTCAACAATGTTCATAGTAGTTTTATGCATAATAGCCAGAAACTGTTAACAACTCAGATATCCTTCAACCAAGGAATTAATAAAGGAACTGTGGTATATTTACACAAAGTAATACTACTCAGCTATTAAAAACAAGGACATCATGAAATTTGCAGGCAAATTCTTGGAACCAGAAAAGTTCATCCTAAAAGAGGTAACACAGACCCAGAAAGAAACACATGGTATGCACTCACTCATAAATGGATATTAGCCATTAAGTACAGGATAATCATGCTACAATCCACAGAACCAAATAAATACTTTTAAAATAGAGGTTGCTATAGTTCTGATGATTTAGCTTAGTGGAATAATTTCCTAGCATGTATAAAGCCCTGAGTTCAATCCTCAGTACTGGTTTTATGTTTAAAAGTTGTTTCAGGGGGTTGGGGATTTAGCTCAGTGGTAGAGCGCTTGCCTAGCAAGCGCAAGGCCCTGGGTTCGGTCCTCAGCTCTGGAAAAAAAAAATTTGTTGCAATGGCCAAATATGGTGATGATACCAGAACTCAGGAGGCTGAAGCAAAAGGATTATAAATTTGAAGTTGGGCTGGAGAAATGGCTCAGAGGTTAAGAACACTGGCTGTTCTTCCAAAGGTCCTGAGTTCAATTCCCAGCAACCACATGGTGGCTCACAACCATCTACGATGACATCTGGTGCTCTCTTCTGGAATGAATGTGCACATGCAGGCAGGACACTATACACAATAAATAATCTTTAAAAATAAATAAATAAACAAACAAACAAATAAATAAATAAATAAATTTGAAGTTTTCCTGGGCTGTACAGTAAGACTTTGTCGAAAAACAAACAAAAATGTGGCTAAAATGTTAAGTGTTAGGTTATGTGAATTTTAACACATAAATCTCAATTATTTTTTAAAATATTACTTTTTGCAGCACTAGAATGGAAGCCAGGATTGTATTTGCTAGACAAGTGCTCTGTCACTAAGCTAGACACACAGACCCCACCCACCTAGTTGTCACACAATCTTTTAGTTCTAAATATCACCAAGAAGTTATGAAACCCATGCGAAAAGCTCATCTCTGTAAGAAGCTACGATGATCCCTTCTAGATGGTTTTGTTTCTTCTTAAGGAGACTTCTGTGGAAGGGAGAGACAAAATGTGCTCAGTGTGCTACTTCTCTTTCCAATCACATGCAGCTCAGAGACTTTGAGATGAAAGTTCAGTCCTGATATTTGAATTCCACTTTCTATATATTAAAGTAGAAAGAATCCTTTTTGCTTTCCAAAATAATGTAACTTGTGGGTTTTTTTTTTCTGAGACAGCAATTGTGAAATTTTTTGTTTTCTTTGTTACCCCATTGACCATTATTCCGATATGAATTCAACATGAAGAATCACTAAAGACATTTGTCCTATTGATTCACTTAGAAAGGTGATTTGGTGGCTGGAGAGATAGCTAAGTGATTAAGAGCCCTTACTACTCTTGCAGAGGACCTGATTTTGGTTCCTAGCACCCACATAAGGCAGCTTATAATCACTTTTTAAAGTCCAGCTATAGGGGATTCAACACTTTATTCTGGCCTTGG
>CAJQZJ010028664.1:0-13553 GCA_907164525.1 Lophiomys imhausi | reverse complement strand
TCTGAGCCTGAAATTCTTTCTTCCATCTCTTGTATTCTGTTGGTGATGCTAGTGTCTATAGTTCCGATTCTTTTCTTAAGGTTTTCCAGTTCTATGGATGTCTCAGATTGGATTTTCTTCATTGCTTCAACTTCCCTTTTCAGGTCTTCCTTTCCTTTAAGCGCTTTATTCATTTTCATCACCTCCTTTGCAGTACTTTGTTGTTGCTCTCTGAGGTGTTTGATTTCCTCCCTTAGGCCTTCTATTATTAGTATAAGCATAGGATTAAGGTCATTTTCCTTTGTTTCAAATGGGTTCAGCTGTCCCTAGTTGTCTGTAGCATTATTGCTAGGATCTGGAGACATCCATTTTTTTTTTTTTTTTTTACCATGTTCTTGGGCTGACCTTTTGTCATCAGATGGACCCAGGTGTTATCTGTTTGTTTCTTTTGTTACCTGCCCTTGGTGCTCAGGAAAACTCCCTGCCCTGGGGGTTGGCTGACCCTGAGATCCTGGTGTTTACCTCCAGATGGCGGGCAGGTTCCTGTAATAGACTTACTGGCTCTTGGAGAGGAGGGTGGCTGCCACTCTCCTCAACAGCTTGTGACCCAATTGGACCAATATAGAGAGTATTTGTGTGGGGAGAGGGCTAGCCTCTGAGGACCTGGGAGCTGACAGGTCTCTTCAGAAAGGCAGGTAGAGCTGTGGTTGGGTCTGTGTTCTCCTCTCACTGACCCAGTCGTTCTGGCTCCCCAGCTAGGCTGACTATGCAGGCAGAGAGCTTCACCCACAACAGATGCCGGCCTCAGTGCGCCTGTTGCTGACTGCCTCAGTTGCTTGGGTGCTAGGGTTAGTGTCCCACCCGCCCCAGTATTTGTGGAGAACACACTGTCGCGGGCTCTGTTTACAGGCAGTCTTGGCTCCTAATTGCTTTTCTGTGACTGGGTTAGGTCTCTGCCTCTCCGCTACAGTGCACACTGTGCCACCATGTTGGAAAATAATCTCAATTACCTTTGCTCTTGTGGTATGTCTCCTGTGCAGGCTGGATATCAGGCAGACAGGCGGGGCGGGGCCGCTGTTCTGTGGCTGGAGCCATGGGCTGGATCCGCTCCTGGGCTAGACCTCTAGCCAGAGCTCCTCTCCAGACCGGTGATGGAGCTGGCTGATCTCAGGGTTGTGTTCCCGGGAACTGCATGGGCTGTTTTACCTGGTGACTGGTCTCAATGTTCGCTGTGGAAATTCAGACACCATCTGTGTTTCACTGTAGGCTAGGGGACCTCACATTCACTCACAGTGACTAATCTCATTCACCTACTACTCAGATACACTGCTCTATGGTCGGCGCCATCTTGGATCTCCTATTTTCTTTTTTTAATGTAAGAGAAATTCATGTTTCTTTACCCATTAAAGACTGTCATTAAAGGAGACATGTTCTCTATTCCTTTTTTAGGAATATGGGAAAGATTGCACTGAACCATCTTGTCACTGGCAAGCAACACACATTGAGAACTGGCTGGCTGGGAGGGGTTAGACTTTGAAGTCCTGAAAATAGGCTTTTCCTCAATCCAAAACAAAATGTGTTCTGAAGACACTAAATCCACCAACCCTAGTCTATAATCAACTGAGCTACACAGCTTAGATCAAAGAGATTTAATGCATGCCTTTTAGTTATAATTTAAATGAAGATATTCTCTGTAAACTCTTTTGGAGGGGGAGTAAGGGAGGGAGGCAGGGAGGGGAGACTGGGAAACAGACAGATATATAGAAGAAGAAATATTAGTTTAAGATGAAGTTAAATTTTATGCCCACCAGAAGGTGTGGGATTTAGTTTTAAAGCTTAAAATATGGGATGGGTGAGAAATAGAAAGAATGCACAGAGAAGAAAACATAACATGGATGGGCTTTGCTCCCCTCTTTTCCACTCCCATATCTAATCTGTTTGCCTCTCTTGATTCATAGAGGCTATCAAGTAGTGGGTGACTTAGAATAGCTTTGGTCTTGATATGGACGCATGATATTGGAAAATCCTGAACTGGAACACTGTACAGAAGGGGTGATGGTGGTCGTAGATATAAGTTTGATGTTCCAATTGGATGATGACCCTACTTGAGCATTGTGGGTGTTTGTGATCTTGTGCATACTGCATAAGAGTTATAAACACTAAGCATTGCCACCCAATACACTTTAGGAATATGAGTGGAGGTATTCATGTATATTTTCTTCCTTGTTTGGGTAAGGACATACATATTTATATTTATAATATTCCTTCTCCTTACTTTTGCCCATTATGCATTATAAGGGGTGAGCTAACCCAATATTTTAAGTTAAATTGAAGGATAGCAAAGAGTTATTGTGAAATACTAGAAGACAAGTGAACACCAACAAATTGTAGGAAAAATAGTAGGATTGTGTGGTTCTATTTCTAGTGGGGAGCGAATTCTATATATATGAGAAATTGTTGCATCAAGTAGGAGATAATTATGATACTAATCACTTTATAACCAAGTTTAAAATAAAGTGCTAAACATGGATGCAGTCTGGACAAAGAGCGAATTGTTATTATGTTATCTGTCAATACGGTATCACTACCATCCACTTTTGAGAGCTCTTATGTATTAGAGAGGAGAATTAGGATGCTGTATGTCTTCTTTCCACTTCCCTGCATGACCTTGAGTTTTCCAATGAGGACAATACAAGCTATTCCTTTCAAATGAGAAATGAAATTTTATGTTCAGATTTAACCACAGCTACAGATGGGTTATGAGGCTTTTCACGGAGGTCATGAGAAAGCTCCTCCCCACTAAAACACTTAATGAAAGGTTTATCAGAGATGTTAGCAGATTGGAGTAGTTTTCTGTACTGCTTTTGATACTCAACCCCTATTGTTGTGCCACACAGATATTCAGCATCTACTTCTCTAATTATTGGTAAACCTATTTCTTAAATCTATGCCATCTGATATTTCAGTTTGTATGGAAGCCAAAATTATTCTATTGGGCCAACCCCCTTTTTTGTTTTCTTATTCCTTTCTTTTATAATGGGATTTTTTTTTTCTGTGCCAGTGGAGTATTTAACTTGTTTTAGATTTCAACAGAGCCTTACAGCTAGAAGTTTGCCTTGAGGCTCAGAGGGGACTGGACTTCAGATTTTGAATACTGTTGGAAACTGGTAAGACTATGGGGACTCTTAGAGATAGAATAAATGCATTTTGCAGAGATGGCCATGAGCATTTTAAAACCTTGGACAGAATGTTATGGTGTGAATATAAATGTGTTACACAGGATTTTGCATTGAATACTTGGTTATATACTTGTGTCATTTGCTTAGAAAGTGGTGGGAAGTTTAGGTGGTGAGTCCTAGCTAGAAAAAGTCAGTCACTGGGGATATGCCTTCAAAGTTATGTTATTCTTAGTCCTTTCTCTCTCTCTGTGCATCCTGTACATAGGAGAATTAATTATGTATTAAGTCCACTGTAACTGTGAGCTGAAATAGGCCTCTGGCTCTTTAAGGGATTTGGTCACAGTGATGATAACTATGAGTACAGCATATACTCAGGATAATAATATTGATTAATAATATCTATCTCTGTGAAAATCTCATTCATTGATTTCAGCCCATATTCAGTAATTTTTTTCTGTATATACAGGCATCTGCTATGTCTATCATCTATTTGTAAGGGCGTGGTTTAGGTCCTGAGCTTATGAGAACAAGATGCAAATAACTAGAAATATAACAATTTTAGAAATCTTTCATCAGCTATGAAGAAGTAAATCAGATGTACAAACACTTTATTTTTACCGCTCAAGTGAATAGCTTTAGTGTGGCCCAGACATATGTCCTCTTCTACCTTTACCTTGGGCTAGTAGCCTCTTCATCTATTGTTCCCCTCACACAGTAACTAGAAAAACATACATGAGGATCATTTAAAATGGATTTGTGGGTGTGTGAAGAGTCAACTCTGAAGTTTGTATTGGACCAAAGTTAATATGGAGCAGCAGGAAGCCACTTGTACTTCTCTTTCCAAGTCCATAGTCTGATATTTATTATTCTTGACAGGAAGATAGACTGCCAACTTTGTTTTTAATTATTTGAATTGAATCACATGCATCATTCTCCCTTTTCTCGTGCCTTCCTCTGAAATCCCATCTTCTGTGTAACTGATGCTGATGAAATTGCCGGTTTTGGCATTAGTGCTTCTGTCAGCCATGTGAGATGGACTGAGTTAATATCCATACCCTGAAATGAAGCCAGGAATACAGATTCCTGCTTCTCCCTCTTTTCCCTAGCTCTCTCAACTCTCTACCTGCCACCCTCCAGACAAGTGTCTGTCGCGTCTAACTTGGCACCTGAGTAAACATTTTCAAGTATTTTGTAGCTCCCTACCTTCCCACCCCATTTTTCTTTTTCATTTCTTTTACAAAATACTTAAATCCTCTTTTTTATATTCTAGTGTAAACATGGAACAAATGCGTAACTCATCATAATGGACATCTGTTACATGAATAGTGATATCTCTCAGATTAATCACTGTTTCTATTCATTTGGAATTAGCAACCTATGACTTCAAGTAACTCCCTGATGAGATGGAACACACATTCTTCTGACAGATGTATAGAAATAGGAATAAATCTACAATTTGGCAAATGTGCCAGACGCAGAACACCATGCATGCTTATAAGAAGAAAATGTAATAACTGTCTTGGACTAATATGTGGTAACTGACAAAGAGGAATTCATATAGTCAAAACTTCTTGAATACAGCCTCACCTGCATAAGTGTTTTCTAAACTCTGGCCCCAGGGCCCTGTAGTTTCCTGACAAACTTTTCTCATGTTATATGCTTTCCTTGGAGACTTGAAATTCCTCATCACTTAGAAGCAAGTTAGGAATTTGGAGGCTATGAAGCATAACAGAATTATCATCTGTAGCTGCCAGGTCTTTCTGGCTACCCTTCTTTATTGAGGTATGTTTTCAGAAAGAGCTCGTTGCTTTGTGCTAGGATTGTGTGTCCCAGACATCTGTCATATATGGGCTGTTGAGTAATCAAGGCAGCATAGACTAATGATTTACAGTTATAGCACAGTGCACTTTTAGATATAATGTTGTGTTCAACCAGAAGGACTGTCCAGCATAAAGTGTTGGCTGAAATTCATTTAGACTATGAAATAATGCCAACATCCATTAAAGTCAGTTGTTCAATCAGTAGTTGTTTGTTGAGCACCTCTGTTGTGATCTCAGCACTGTTCTCATTTGGAATATAAAGACATGGGAATTTCCCTTAAAATTGTATAGTGTTAATGAAGGAAAGAGATTTCCTAGACATGAGGTCTAAACTGTATAATGAATCCTTTGATAAGTAACAGTACAGGGAAATGGTCAGTTTCTTCTCAGGAGTCTAGAGGCAGAGAAAAGAAATCCAGAAAAGGCTTGAGGGAGCTGGGGGCATTTTAAAAGAGCTAGAATGAGTTATTAACAAAGGCCCCGGGGGAAGATATTGAACTTAAGGTAAGGTCAGAATGAGAATGGTATTGACTATATTCCTTAGATTAGGTTCTGTTTCTTCTCTGATTCTAGAAGCAAGCAGAAAGTGGCTAAGTACAAAATTTACAATGAGGACCAGGTTTGAGAATGAAAGATAATAACTTCAACCACTAGAAATGATTTTAGGTAGTTGGTAGCAAAAACACCAAGTAGTTTACCTATGGTTTTCTACTTTTAATGCTGCTGAGGATTGATGAAATAATAATAAGATGATACTTCAAAATGGTCAAAATTATAATCCTATAAGATATCATCCCCATCTGCATAGAATAAAATTTGAAAAGAGAAAAGGGCCTAGAAGAGTGTGTTCATAGCTCGTCCCTTTTCTACAAGTGTCTAGCTCCTACCTCAGAGAATCAAGGAAAATGAGTCAGATGAAAGGCCACGTTATGTCACAGACATTGGTGTCTGTGAATCCAGAGGTTTTCCTAAGTCAACCATACAGGGAGGTGTAAATTCTTGTATCTGTGTGTCTTAATTTAGAACTTTTATAAGCAGTTGTATGAGTCAAGGTGTACATGAAAAACCACGGGTATATTCTCACTGAATAATTTGAAGAGACTTAGCTAAAGCATCTAAAGTTGTATAAACCTCAAAAAGAGATATATTACCCCAGACTGTGAGAATAACCTAAAAGGTGGAGGACAAAGGTCAGCTTCTATGATCTAGGATGAAGAGAATTGAGTCAGGATTGCCAGTTAACTGGCATAGGTCCTTTGTTCAAGAATGGAGCCTGGCGGAAACACCCTGAAGCTAAAATACTGGAGAAATCTCTAGTTCACTCCCATTCTCCTTACTGCCTTTGCTATCATCTGAGGGCTCTGCATATGAGGTTAGGTAGTGTGCTGTCTACATATGTATTTCAGGGGCATGTGCCAATCCCATGAGGGAGACAGGACTGAACAAATCCTCTCCTTGACTGAGTCCTGGATCAAGTTAAAACTGAAGTTAATAGTAGGCAGATGGGCAGAATAGAAGACAGGGAGAAAGAGGAAGGGGGAGGGAGGGAGAGAGGGGAAGGAGAGAAAAAGTGGGCTGTCTATCTTACACAAACAGCAAGTCAGCGGGCAGCCTGTGATGACTGGAGGAAATTAGGAAATTTTTTTTCAGATGATCGCTGAGAATTCCTTGCCTGTCTATACTCTGCCCTACCCTGAGGTCACAGTACATCAGTGTGCCTTCTAAGCATTCAAGATGAAACACAAGATCAAATTGAATTCTCGGGTCAAATTGAACCACTTGAATGGGTAGCAGGAGTTGGAATGTAACCTATCCCTTGGTGTTTGCTCTGGAAATGCAAAGGGTATCATTTTTGGTTGTCCCCCTTATTCTCCCCTCCTTCCGTATCAAGGGTGGTATTTTCATCATAGGTCACATTCTTGGGGACAGCTTGCCTTTTACTGAGACTTCTGAATCAGGATGAAAGGAATCCTTGGAATTTTAACCCTAGTTCTTAATTACAGAAATGAGTCCTGGGATATTTGAGAATGTGGAGAAAAATGACATACTAGTGGTGAACCTCTGTGATTTATTTTGTTGGTGGAAATAGATGTTTGAATCCCTTTGGAGGATGAATGCTTTTTAGTGATAGTGAAGCAGTGATGACAAAAGTAACCCTTAACTACACAATCTACACATCTACGCAATAATAATATACACCAGAGATTCATCTTTCCAACAGGAAGCCCAAGGCTGGCAACCAATGATAAATTTTAGTTTCCTCTTTCAAGGTTTTAGAAGAGTTTGAATATGGAGAAGACACGGTATCTAAACCTGACTAGGATGAATAGGTATCAGGATGCAGAGACTCAATTCTGCAACATGGTGCCCACTGTCATGTTTTGTTTTTCTTTCTACAATACACTTTTGTTTTTAGTCTCACATGCAATATAAACTATGGTTAAAATCTACCATCTGGTAATGGCAGGGTTTTGTGCCATTAACTTCAGGGAATACCATGTTCCTAGAGGGGTCAAACTGAAAAGAGTTGTTGCACCCTGATGATGACAATTACAAGACAGAAAAACACTTAATTTCAGGGCTGAAGGTAACCAACCACAAGAGTGCTAGGACCAACTTAAGGAGTAGTCAATGAGACCTTTATTAGATATTCCTGAAGAAGAGGACATACTGTGGCATGGAACAGAAATTTAATTGTCTAAAATGTCAAAGGGAAGTTTTACCAAAAAGTAAAAGCACACAGGGGCTGGAGAGATGATTAACTGGATATAAATATATACTTTTCTTCCAGTGGACCAGACAATCCCCAGTCTCTATGTCAGGTGACTCACAGTTGTCTATTATTCCAGTTCCAGAGGGAACCAAACCTGCACACACATTTGGATATCATTACAAAGAGGGGATGTGACTGGTTTCTCTAATAGGTCATTCTAGCTGTCTGCTACATATATATACACACATATATATGTATATCCCAATATATATATATATATATATATAGTCACACTTTTTTTTTAATTTTTGCTGTTGAATGATACTAATTACTAAGAAATTCTTCCCAATGAAAATAGGTCTTGGTTTCTATGGTTTCTTCTTCACTACCTCTTTAAAAAAAATTCTTTATTAGTTTTTTGAGAATTTTGTGCAGTGTGTTTTGATCATATTCATCCCAACCCACAACTTCTTTGCACCCCCTCTTCTGAAATATTCCCTGAGCCTTGGGATTAAATCATATTCCTGAGAATATGATATAAATGTCCCATTTCGAATTGAGAGTTCTGCAATTTCTTATTTTCTGCTCTTTGTCCAGGTGTAGATCTCTGTATTAATCACTATCTAATACAAATAGAAACTTGTTTGATAAGGGTTTCATTAATGTATGACTATAATAATAAGTTATTAGCAGTCAATTTAATATTATGTCCATTTATCAGAATTACACTAGTACATTCTCTCCCTAGAGCCTACAACCTGTCAAGCCTCAGGTTTTTGTCCTGAGAGTGGTGCCAGGTATGGGTTTAATCTTGTGTAGTGATAGTTATTCCAACACAAAGAAGTGATTGGTTACTTCCATGATATTTATGCCACTGTTGCACCAGCAGGCATCTTGTCTGGCTTGACAAAATAATAATAAACAACTACTGAAAAATACCAAAGTCAAAAAAAATACCAAAGTCATAGTTATGATAAAGATTAAATGAGTGTCTACATGAATTTCCTGTACTAAAGCCTGGGACACAGGCAGTACTCAATGATAAGTATTACCAATATGACTTTTACTATTGATGTTGGGCTTGATAATGAGGCTCTATTGTGTTTGTCATGTTTCTTAACTATAAAGATACTTTATCTGCACCTCTCAAGATACTGTTGAGAAGGAAGTTATTATATACAGATCTCATTTAAGAAGTGAGGAATTATATGTCTCTAAAAAAGAATAATATGACTGATATATATATGAATTTTTCTACATGGAAGAGATTTTTTCCTGTTTTTAATTGTTTATTCACATCAGTGTGGAGTTATAGATATCTTTTACTTTGAAGTATAATCCAAAACTGCTTCCTGTATGTTGTTGCTTCAGTTGTTTTAGCTATTGATACATGGAGGAGGTTTTTCCATTAGCATCTATGTCTCTGTGATATGTTGTCATAATTATGACTGGTTGATTTTTATTCCTAGTACTTCCTTACTGAGCATAATAAGCATTCCAGGATCCTTCTGTAACTATCCTACCTCATACCTAGGCTTAATCATTTGCCTAAGTTTCCCTGTATCTTTTTAATGGATGATAATACTACTTATCTTATTGTAATAGTAATATTACTATTACTTATTGGAAGATAATTAATATTATCTTCTAATAAAAAGATAATATTACTACATCTGGGTACTATATGGGCTTATTTCCACTGGACTCCCTCAGTTAGTAGAAAAAGAAAAGTTGTGTTTGTAAATTGAGCCGTGTGTGCATCTATCCGTAAATATTTTTGTTTATGGACACATATCTACATTAATCTAAGCATAAAATGATACTGATTTGGTCAATATCCAATTTAAATATGGACATATATTTTTGTTGCAAATTTAGAGGTGTGATTATAGAGAAATAAATCCACCAGTACAAAAGAGAAGAGGAATGGTTGTTACATCATTTGTTGAAGAGAATTATTAGAAAGTAATAAGATACTATGAAAATATAAATTTCTAGCTGGGCAGTGGTGGCGCACGCCTTTAATCCCAGCACTTGGGAGGCAGAGGCAGGCGGATCTTTGCGAGTTCGAGGCCAGCCTGGTCTACAAATTGAGTCCAGGACAGCCAGGGCTACACAGAGAAACCCTGTCTCGAAAAACCAAAAAAAAAATAAATAAATAAAATATAAATTTCTGATCAAACTACTATACTATGAAGCATTTAATTACTAAATATAATAATGCAATCAGAAGATTGTGAACAATTTATCAGTAAATAATAAAAGCAAATTATGGAGTAATATAATCCCAGTTTTTAAATAAAAAATACAATGAGTCTACAAAGACTATATAAAAATTAGTAACAAATTGCTAGGAAAACCTGTAGGATTTCAAAGGCATTGGAATATTTTGTATTTATATACTTTAATAACATTTCTTACAATGTATCACTTCATTTTATATTCTGAAAAGATATAGTAAAATATTTGTGATCTTATGCAAAAATAAACAGTGGATTTAAATGTAAGTAAAGACTTTGGTATTTACATTTTGAAAAGATGAGGGGATATACACAATAGAATACACAACAAAACTGTCTTCGTAGAATTAGACAAGTCATAATGATATCTGCCAATCTTGTTTCAAATATATGTTAATATGTGACAAAAGACATCATATTGCATTATGTATATATCAGTTAATGTTTCAAACTCATAAGAAAATATTTATTAATGTTCATTTTCCTATTTACCTTTTCAATAAAAAAAATAAATATAATACTTTTTCAGATATATAAGTTGATTTGCAAGTCTTCCTCTCATTTTCCAGGTCTGGCCTAACTATATCTCAGTTTCACCTTTCATACCTGTGAGACATGAAGTGATATATCAGCATTTACAAATTGGCCATACAGTCTAGCTGTATTACATAGCACAACTAAAATATTCACAGGATCTTTTCTGAACTCCAGTGGAGCTTCTGAACAGTGGTGTCGAAATGATTATTCTCAGGTTGATTTCACTTCTCTCTTCTTTCTCAGTTTACCAAACAATATATTACTACTTTTTTTTTTTAACAGTAAGGAGAAAAACATACAAGGATAATGAAAAGAATGTTGTCACCTTCTTATGAATAGTATTTTACAAGTTCAATATAAGTATATTAGTGAAAATAAAGTTTGTATTTACTTTCAATTTTTAAATACTAGCCACTTTATTCATTAAAATGATAAGGAGGGAACAAAGGGAATTGGGGGTACAGTTGGGGTGGGGAACAAAGTGTAATGATACATATGTATAAAAATACTTTAATAAAAACCCATTTCTTTGTATACTATCTGAGAAACCCTGTCTCGAAAAACACCAGCCAACCAACCAAACAGAACCACCCCCCCAAAAAAATCCCTTACTTTTTCAGACAGAGTGTCACCCTGTTACTCAGATTGACATCAAACTCTTCAGTCTTTCTGCCTCAGCCTCATCAGTGCTGAGAGTACAGATATATACTATATACTACCAGGGTCAGCTGGACAAAATGGATATTTGATTAAAAACTCCAACTTCCAGTGATGTCTTTAATTATTATAGCCCAAATTACAAGGGAAATGTCAGTATGTAGATGAACCCTCAAACTGCCTTATACAATGAGCTATTCATAATTATGACTCAGTTATTTTTTTTACTAAAACAGAATAAATTTTTCTCCAAAAATTTCAAAGAAAATATCTCCTCTTCAATATTAGTCAAATTTTCTTTAATCTAATTAAGCTACAATTGTTGCCAATTTGCAGCGACTTTGGTTTGAAGAAAGTGTATATAATTTAGAACACCATTCACTGGAATGCCATAAAAGTAGAATACAGACTGTAGAAACACTCTCCAAACCAATGTCTGGGATTTTGTTTGGAATTAGTCTCAAAACCCCAACTCTGGAGCTTAACTGATAATATCAAATGACTTTCTGTGTCAATTATTCCTCCTCTCTTCCTCTTTTGTTTCTGTCAAGTAATTTTTCCCTCTAACTATGGCATTATTCATTCAGTTCGTGAAACATACTGAAAATACACATGGTGTGTGAAATAGAAGTATAAGCTCATTTTCCTGATGGTGCTATAACAAGAAGTGGACTGTACATGTGTGTCAATTTGTTTTGGAAGGCCTTTGATGCTGATGGCACTGGAATGAAGCTGTTCCTTCTCAGAATTGGGAATGTTACATGATTCGGGAAGAAGCTCCTTATGCTAATATTTGGAATGTGAGATCTTCTGCGTGGTGTGTCTCCCCACCCTGTTATTAGTACGATGCTGCATGTTTCATAAAGTTTTGCTTATGAAAAGAACCCACATCAGCAATTTGAGAAAATAAAAAGGGACTAAAGTGGATGATGCCAAGAAACAGAAATGAGTGCTGAAAATGCTCTTTTTCTGAGAGATCCTCAGCTTCCTTTCTCCTAGCCTTCTTACAGTCCTTACAGAGCTATTTCACAGCCAATCAAATGAAATGTGAGGGAAGTATTGCCACTTTCATCATGTGGCATTATTTATTTCCTGCTTTCTCTTTGTAGTTTTCTTTTTGTGGAACAAAGAATTAATATTTACTGTATTTTACCTAGTCTGCTTTTGAATTTGATCGCCCTGAAAGCATAAATGTTAATGATAACTTTTTTCATTGCATTCACCAGCTATTCTTTTTTACCTATCCTGAAGACAACTACATTTCTACTGATAATCTTATTATTTTGAGATCTCTTACTCTTTTGCTGTCCACTACTCATATTGAAGTCCTTAAGGAAATTCTACAATAAATACTTTTAAACCTATGGCTTGTTCCTTTACAAATGGACTGAATTTATATTTTGTTTCATTCTAAATCATAACATGAGAAAAATTATAAACCAGTTAGCTAGACATAACTTATGTATAATTTCCAAGTAAAAAGAGACTATTGGATTCAAATTATGGTTGTTCTCATTAACTAATTAAAGCAATAAATTGCCCATCTAACTTCACAACTCTTCAAAATTATTTAATCTATCAATATTTTCATTGTTTCTTCTTAAATTTATCTGAAGATAAGAATGTCAAACTATAGGAAGGGGAAAATCAGGAAGGAGTTCTCTTCCTTTTTTTCCCCATGCTGTTACTCCCACCCCATTGAGACCATGCTAGTAAAAGATAGGTGAAATCAAGATAAGAATGATTATCTGCCTTTATTTTTTGTTTCATTTATTATTCTTTTTAAAATCTCACATGTTCGTACTTTAGTGACATCACTTCCACCCAAGTCCCCCACTTTTACTCTTCTTGTGCCCTTCTACTCACTATAGTCCATGATCTGTTCTTTAATTATTATATTTCGTATAAATGCATTTGGGTCCATTTAGTATTGCTCATTTGTATATGTGCTTAGGGTTAACACTTATGATTGGATAACCTATTGGGGTTTGTCCCTAGAGAAGATTAATCCTAGCTTTCTTAACAGCCATTAATTGCTTGTACCTCATCATCTATGGATGAGATTTCCCCTATCCTTGTTGCATGTCAACTAGGATTGTGCGGGTTGTGTTTAAGCAACCGTATTGTTATATTGTTCATGGGCACAGCCTCTCTTTAGTGTACAGAAGATACTATCTTGTGGCAGATGTCCTAGTCCTCTGGATCTTAAAATCTTTCCCCCTTCTTCCGAGATGTTCCCTGAGTGTTGTATTGTAGATATGTCTGTTAAAGATGGACATCCTATAGTCACCTGTCTACATCTTGAACATTTGTGGTTTTCTATGATAATCTCTGTCTGCTGCAAAGGGAAGTTCTTTGATGAGGAGTGAGCACTACACTTATCTATATATTTACAATGCAGTTGGGAAATATGTTATTTAGGAAAGTG